>KV425565.1:200015-517662 GCA_001632425.1 Neolentinus lepideus HHB14362 ss-1 | reverse complement strand
GGCGGGTTCAGAGGTCGTAGCAGAAGGTTGCTGCTCTCCAACTTCCGGTAGTCCGGGCGGCTGGGACCCCTGCGATCGGTTCTCGACGTCGGCGTGTCTAGGGCAAGGCGGAACGTGAACTCCATCGAATACGGGCCTTTTGCGGGCGCCGTCGAGGGCTTGAATCTCTCGATATAAATATTCAATGCGTTCATCGGCGTTCAGAATGTAAGCGGCTCGGTCCGCGGAGGGTTGGTGCTCGATTTCGAACAACATACCGTCCTGGACCGATAGAATGCCTGCCGTACGCTGGTTCGGGTTCTGCCTATGCCACTCCTGTATGCGCTCGCGCATCGTTGCTCCAATGATATACCTTGGTACCATCGCTCCGGCAGGAAGGACTACCTTCCCTTCTTGATTTCGTCGGCACAATCCAAGGCGTATGTCTTCTTCAACACTCGGGCACCGACCGATGGAGCAGTTCAGCTTCCCACAGTAGTGACACGTATCGGTCCTCAGCGGTCGGTACGCTACCGGAGCAGCTCCGGCGGCGGGCACATTCTGGGTGAGCGCGGTGAGCGCGGGCCCTAGGACTTGGCCGATCGACTTTGTGATGACGCCGACGAGCGCCGCCAATTCCTCGGACTTTACAGAACTCGCGGTAGGTGCGGCGTCGGATACTTTGGAAGTGGATTGAGAGCCGCTGGTGCCGGTGGTGGCGGTTCCGTAGAGAGCGAAGGCTGCCGCTTCATAGACTTTCTGAACGTCGTAGGCAGTATCCGGCGGATGGTCGATATCTTTTATTTGAAGCCGGTGAACGATGCGCAACCATAATTCGGCATTGAAGCCTCGCTGGAAGGCTCGGTTTTGCTCGCGCGTTGACAGGAGATCTTTGGAAATGAGGAATCGAGTGATAAGAATGAATTCGCGGTAATAGGAAGCGAGGTCGGCGAGAGTATGAATGCCAATCCGTGTGCGTTCACCAGTGAGTTGGTCTAGGTCCCCAACAGTGTACCGCCTATCTTCCGAGACCGCCGGATACAGTGTTTTGACGGCCGCCACGAAGGCCACATACGTGTGCTCTACGGAGTACTCGGGCAAAGTCTTCCAAAGGTCCTCGACTGCCATCGGAACGTATTTGAGAGCGGCGGCCTTCTTTGCCTCATCCGTCGTTACCTTATGCGAAGCGAAGAGATCATCGAGATCTTCAAAATACCGAACTAGCGTCCGTGGTTGTTCCGGATCAAATACCGGTGCAGCTTTATCCCGGTGGGATGGTAACGGAGTCGGCGTTGTTTCTGGCATTGTGTAGAAAGGTGGGGTCGGCGGTGTCGGTGTAGTCGGTCGGTATTGACGAAACTCGGGGGCGCTGTTGGGTCGAAGTGGTAACTGATCGAGTTCGACAGTCGGAGTGTTGTAGACGGAGGGAACGGGTGATAATGGGGATGACGGCTGCCGATCACTGATTGGTTGGAGATTTGATATCGGGCTTTCAGGAACCGGAACGTATTCTTCCGGATCTAAAGTGTGACCGATCAGATTCCGCAGGCTTCGCAACGCACTACGGGTGTTCCGAGAATTTGCTTAGTGCCGCGTAAACTCGGCGCTCGGTTTCTGGGTCTTCAAGAGGGTGCCTATGCGCCGTTGTTGAATCACTCGTTACCCCCTCGCGGTGGGCTCCAAAATGACAGGCTACAACACACAACAACCACCAAAAACACCTAGAAAACGCGGAGGGAACTCCGTCTAATAGTGTCAGTAGTCGAAGGGCAGAAGGGTAAAGCTCGGGGGAGGTGAGGAATGCAAAACAGAACACTAAATGGCACCGTATATCTCTTTGTGAGTAGACCCGGACGCTCTTCAACTCTTCTAGCTCCCTAACTCTCTTACTATACGCGTCTCGGCGCCGACTCAGCGCTTCTCGGAGGGTTCTCGGAGCCGGGCTAGACCAGCTTGTCCTTTTCGGGGACTCGGACGATAGTCGGACGATAGACTGACAGGTTCCTCCACGCCGGAGGACTTCGATGACGCGATAAGAGGGAACGCCGGTGCAGAAGACTCAGGGAGAACGCAATAGGGACGATAAACGCAGAGGTAAACGCAAGACCTCACACCGAGGTCTTATTAGAACGCAATTCGGACGCAACGAGGCTTTGAGATGTGAACTGTGAGGTAAAATTCGCTGCTGGAAAGGAATATACAGGACGCCTAAAGTACTAAGTGACCCGAAGTCTAAGAAACCGCTAAGTCCGAGACCGCCTAATGCTCCATGCGTCTACAATCAGAGAATACAACCAGAAATGCGCCGCCGAGTCTCACTAACTCCCAAGCCGCTCGCCAATTGTCCGCCGCATACCGCTCTCATTCCGAAGCACTCTAGGCGGGTCAGGAACTGCCGCCCCAGGGAATATCCTTCCATCTTGAGCCCGTACAGCGCCTCGGTGCGTCTTGACGACTCGTGCTTGATGACCATCGCCTCGAACTTCATAAAGAGGGCTGACCGAGTGTTGCGACGGTACCGGACCGAAACGGTGGCCCACGGCATCCTATCGTATGACGACCAATGACCGCCGAGTTATTGCGAGGTCGGACGGAAGGTAAGATCAGCTGGTTTGCGTCAGGAAGGCTGATATGAGTGACTCAGCGTGTTTCGGCGCTTGATGGATGCACCGAGTGCTGCGACTCGCTGCCACGGAGAGAGTAGGCTGAGTTCCGGAGGTTCCGAGGATCGTCGTATCGTATGGAAGGGGCAGGGTGTTGAGTAAGCGTCGCCGATGCCATCGGTTCCGTCGTCCGAGCGCATAAGCAACATTCGACAACCTCGGCGTATCCTGAGTCATCGAATTGAGTCCCGGTATAGCGCCGACAGGCATGCGGCGCGGCTAAGTGTCCACTGCTCGGTGGTGACGTCAGTATCTGGCGGTGTGCGTCCTCGGGTATCGCCGATGTATTGAGTCGTAGCTCGGTGAACGCTCGGAGATTCGTCGGTGGTCTCGGCGCTTTCCGCATCATGTCGAACACGCCGAAAACGCGTTTTCAGAGGCTAGCGACGCTGGAGGCCTATCATCGTATTGGACTGGATGGAAATTTAACGCATGTCATTCCCTCCAACATGTTTTACCTCCATTGTCGCAAGACACAGATTCTCCATGCCCTGCTTTTTTGCATCTCAGCCACCCGCCATCTGCATGAGTCCGGCACAAGCCGAATCCTCACACGGTCGCTCCTCAGACATCCAAATTAGGCAAGTGGTCACTCCACATTGCTGGCCTAGTGGTCTCTGGCAAGCGCAAGCAGGGACTTTGATATAAAATATGTACACCAATGTGTTCTTTGGATAAAGAACACATTATATTCAAATTTCTACGTCAAGAGAGGATGTGTGGAACACGTTAGGTGAAAGTGACGCGAAGAGCAGCCAAAAAGTGAAAATCGTAAACTGGCTGAGGCACCACCACCATGTAGTTGATGTCGCCGGCAACTTCCTTGCCTGCCCCTTGACGAGAGCCAGTGTCAAAGAAGGGCACGGTGGCAGCTGTAGTCCCTCTAGGTATGGGTTCGGTAGCAACGACGATTGTCACACCCTATTGAATCCCTACACCAAGAAGGATACGCTCATCTAACGTGCGCACAGATCAGCCACTGTAAGAGGCACGTCCCGACTCTTCCCTGCACCAAATGGTATGAGAGATACCACTGTGACGGGTTAGCGCGGAGAGGAAAGCGGTGAAGAGGAGGGCACTGTTGATGCTGTGGCGCGCACAGCCCGGATTGACGCAGAGAAGGGTGGGGTATAACAAGTCGAGGTGCTGGATTTTCGATAGCACCGCCGATCAACTCAAGGAGTCAAGTAAGTGGCTGGCAGCACAGTGACACAAGGGTCTGACAAGCGAGGACTGGTAGCATGTCATCGAGCGAATCGGATGAATACTCCAGACCAGCGCACTATCCCTTTACGGAGGTGTCATCCAGTGCCTCGTCTCAGCAGATCCTCGCGGCGCTCCTGGCGTCCTGTGCGCTAGACGAGATCTCCAACTCGGACGACTTTGAACCGGTGGATAGATACATCCGAAACCGAGCGGGAGTGGACGAGGATGGGAGGACACGGTCGGGAGTGACGTTCTGGCTGTACCCGACGGGGTTGTATGGGCCGTACCACGTCGAGGAGTCGGGGGCGGTGAGGAAACACGGAGAACTGGTTACTATCGAAAGGGGCGTTGACGTCGAGTATGCGTGCAAGCGAGCGAGGGAGGCGTTTAGGACAGAGGGGATTGGGCATACGCATATAGCGCCTGGGAATGTATGAGACCCGGGATAATGCAGCGTATAAGTAGTGTAAACCCTAACCACAGAGACAGCATGCCGAGTTCCATCCAACCACGACGTCGCCTGCAGAGACGCTCCTCGACAAGCGGCCCGCCTCGCAGACCAGACCAGTTCAAGTACTCTTCCTCGTCCACGTCGCTGAACAACGAACCAAGCGACAATGGCCCCGCCAAGCCGAGCACGCGGTTCGCGTCGAGCCCGGGGCACCGCCGTAGCAGACCAGGCCTGTTCGTGAACACTGACGGCGAGGAGATCTGGCCCGACGACCACGGCTCAGACTGGGAGTCGACGCCCGGTTCGACGCCGACGTCTGTCCTGCCCAACGAGCACCGCCTGCCACAGCCCCGCCTGCCAGAGCCCCGCCTGCCACAGCGCTTTACCTACTCGTCGCTGCCACCGACGCCGCTGTCTCCCTCGCCTCCGCCCGACACCATCGACCTCGCGTCCCCGACAGAGCCCAGCCACACCGACACGCCACAGCCACACCGTCCGTTCTCGCTATGGGACTATCTCCGCGAAGAACTCGTCGCCAACGACTTTGACGAGCACCAGGAGATGAAATGGGAGCGCGTCGCCAACTTTCTCTCCGTCCCCGTCGCAATGGAAAAGGTCGGCCACACTCTCTCGCCATGCCCTCACTCACCATCCGCCAGATAATGAGCTTTGGCTTCTTCCTCTGCCTCGACTCGTTCCTCTACACCTTCACCATCCTCCCCCTCCGCTTCGTCCTCGCCCTCCTCGCCTTTGCACGCGCCCCCGCCGCCCTTCCCTCCTCCCAGAAAGCCGACATCCTCCGCGCCCTCCTCCTCCTCGCCTCCCTCGCCGTCCTCGTCCCCCTCACAGACGCCTCCAAGATCTACCACTCCATCCGCGGCCAGGACACCATCAAGCTCTACGTCATCTTCAACGCCCTCGAGGTCAGTCCCCTCTTCCTCCCAAGCACAGACGGCGTCAATGTGACTGCAGATTGGTGACCGCCTGCTCGCCTCGATCGGCCAGGACATCCTCGACTGCCTCTTCTCCCCCCCGACCCTCGCCCCCACCTCCCGCAAAGCAGACACACTCCGTCCCATCTCCTTCTTCATCCTCGCCGTCCTCTACGCCGGTCAGTGTCTCTGCCTTGGCCTCATCTCTTTCTCACCTCCCCCAGTCCTCCACACCCTCACCCTCCTCTACCAAACCATCTCCCTCAACGTCGCCGTCAACTCGTACGACTACTCCCTCCTCACCCTCCTCGTCTCCAACCAGTTTGTCGAGATCAAGGGCAGCGTCTTCAAAAAATTCGAAAAGGACAACCTATTCCAGATTACGTGCGCCGGTGAGCCCTTCCTACTCGTCCCATTCTCGCTAATTCGTCCTACTCTACCTCCACCACAGACATTGTCGAGCGCTTCACCCTCTCCCTCATGCTCATCATCGTCGCCTTTCGCAACCTCATCGAGCTCTCCGGCTCTGCCACAGACTGGAGTGGCGAGGAAGGTGCGGCCCTTTATACCGACTGACATTCCCTCACACACTAACACCCGCCCACCGCCCACCGCCCCGGCACAGGCACCCCCATGCCCAAGTCGTTCCTCCTCCCGAAACGCTTCTCCGGCATACCCGGGTCCGTCGTGGGCACGATATCCTACGTACGTCCCCTTCCCTCTCCCCTCTCCTCCCTCCTCACCCCTTACGAACTGACCCCCCCAGCCCGTCCTCACCGTCCTCCTCTCCGAAACCCTCGTCGACTGGCTCAAACACGCCTTCATCACAAAGTTCAACCACATCCGGCCCTCCGTGTATGAGAGGTACACGGACGTGCTGTGCGGGGATTTGAGGGGCGGGTGGGCGAAGGTGCGTGTCGTGTGGATCCTGATCGTGCTCGTGTCGTGAATCCTGATCGTGCTCGTGTCGTGAATCCTGATCGTGCTCGTGTCGTGAATCCTCGTCCCATTCGCACCCTCCCCAATCCCATTCGCACCCTCCCCAATCCCATTCGCACCCATCCCATTCGCACCCATCCCATCTCATCCCATCTCATCTCACCCAATCCAATCTGGGGCACCAGCACTCCTACGTCGACCAATCCCCGCTCGCCGCCCGCCGCCTCGGGTTCGCCGCCCTCCCGCTCGCGAACCTCGCGCTCATCATCGGCTCGCAGTGCGTCGGGCTCCTCGCCGCCGCGCCGGTCTCTCGTGATGCCCAGGTGCAGGCCCATGTGTCGCAGGTGTGGGAGGTGTGGGAGGTGTGGACGAGCGTGCAGGTGTGGGCGGGCTGGGTGGTCGTGAGGGTGGGCAAGTGGGCCGTGCTGGGGGTGCTGTTTTGGGTGTGGTGCGTGTCTCTCCTTCTGCCCTCCTCTCTTTGCTAACTCCCTCTCCCCTCCCCCTCCTTATTTTCTACTAACCCCCCTCTTTATTTTCCACTAACCCCCACCCAACACACCACAGCGCCGTCGCAGTCAAACTCATCATCGGCATCAACCTGCTCGCCTACGCGTCGAAGCGCAGGGCGGGCGTCGCAGCAAGGGAGGCCGCGGACGCGGTGAACGACTGGGGGCGCGACCCGATTGGGGAGGGGGCGGAGGAGAAGGTGGGTGGTGTGTTCTTTGTTTTTTTTGGTGTGGATGGGCGTTCCCCTTTTCTTCGTTCCTTTACTCTGCTCCGTCGCCACCCAACCGCTGACCCCCCCGCCCCCACACAGAAATACAACCGCGAGCTGAAGAAATTCCTCGACGACAAGCGCGACGATACCGCTGAGGGCGGGAAGAAGAGGCTGAGGCTGGAGGAGATTACAAGGTTTACGATGGTCAAGCGGATTTGGTAGGGGGTTGGATGTGTGTGTGTGTGTGTGTTGGATTGTAGGTTGGATAGGTGTGTGTTGGATTGTAGATTGGATAGGTGTGTGTAAGATTGGATGGGATGGAGGAGCTGGTTTTTTTGTCCGTGGATATGTAGAATGGACTGGTGTGAATGAAAGAGTCTGAGGACCAGTGCTTCGGCGGGTGAGAATGGTGAGGAACGATCTGAGCGACGTAGGGAGGGAATCGAGTGTGACCTTTACGGTCGGAGCGGTTGAGCAAGTGATGTTAAGGAGCGGTGTATTGTCATCAGGGATGCAGCTCTACTCTACGGACAATGCGTTGATAAAGGAGGGAGTGCATATGTTATATCTACAATTCGATGCTAAGTTATATATTCTACAAGGCACAAACGAGGGGAATGGATGGTAGCGATACAAGTAAGGAGCGACGTCGATGGAAACCGTAAGGAGCGTGGGGGTCGTTGAAAGACGATACAATAGATAAGCAGTGATGGAGGAGAGATTATTGGGGGCGTAGAGTAGGAGGAACGCACATAGATAAGAATAAAGTATGCACAAGAAAGGTAAAATAAATAGATGGACGTCGCATCATGTGAGGAGTAAGGAGCGTCGTCGCAATAGGTTTCTTGATAAAGAGCGTGCTCGGAGTTGTCGTTGAAGGTTTCATGATAAAGAGAGTACGATCGTAGAGGTGGTTAAGAAGGACGCCGACTAGTGCCTGCCAGATCGGTAGTCCTTGTGTTCGCCCTTGCTGTCGGGCGTCGCGTAGTGTTGACCGTGGGCTCTAGAGCTCGAGGCCTGCTGCAATTGGTATTGTCTAGCGCTCGTACTGGCGTGGTGAGTCTGGGAAGGGCTAGCGGCGCGGCGGGCGTCAGAAGAGCGTGCCCGGGCCTGTGTGTCCTCCGCGAAAGGGTCACGCAGGATATTACTGAGCTCCTGGATAAGCTTTGGGTCACGCCGATCCTCCACCTGCTGCTGACGAAGCTGCGCCTCCCGCTGTTGGCGAAGTTGCTCCTCCGCCCGCTGCCGACGCAGCTTCTCCTCCGCCCGCTGCAGGCGAAGCTGCTCCTGCTGGTACGCGGCGTTCTCTGCCATCCAGTTGGTGCATTTCTCCTGCACTTTGGCAGTCCTCTCCGCCTCGTCTTCGTACCCGCCCTCGGACTCGTCCTCGTAGTAGTAGCCGGGACTGGGTGGTTCGCGAGGGAAGGGTTTTGGCGAGGGCACGCGGGAAGGACGGGCCTCTGGCTGAGGAGCATGGCGCTCGGGCTTCTTGCCCTTATCAGCGGTGGCGGGAGGCCGAACACCTGCAGACGCCGACTGGACCGTAACGGGAACAAAGCTGGTCGTAGGAGGCCCATCATCTCGGCGACCCCTTTGCTGGGCAGGGACTGGTACGTTCCGAGCCGCAGTCTGAGCAGCGTAGGCATGCTCGCTCGCCTTCTGGACAGTCGTGGGCGGCGCATAGGTAGTGTGACTCGCCCCATGCTGCGCGTAAGGACGACTGCCAGAAACACGGGGCGGTGTAGTACTAGTAGAGGTACCAGCAGCGTGCGGTTTCACAGGTTCGGGGTTGTACAATCCAAGAGCAGACTGTGCGACCTGAGGGGGGGGAACCGGGGGAGCGGCGAGCATGGCGTAGCCCACTTGCGGATATTGCGACTGTGGTCTACCCGCGGCCGCTTCGACCACCTGCGCGTGACGGGAATGATGCGCATCGTTCACATAGCGAGGATGCTCCTGATGGCCGTCCCGCTGAGTTGAGGCGGAGGACCTACCATCGCGTATTTCGCGGAATACCGTAGCGTAGACCTGGTCACCAGAAAGCGCCAAGAACGCATCTCGCTCCAACTGAGAGTTGGTCCTCTGTCGTTCCTGGGAAGGTGCCCGCTTGTGGTTGGAAAGTTGCGAGCGGTGAACAGGGCCGCCGGTGTTCGTCCTATCCCGACTGGATTCCCTACGATGTTCATACGTCGAGGCCACACCAGCGCCCCAAGCGGTTCGATGAGTCGGGTTATCGCTGTGTCCGCGAGTGTGCGTGTAGACAGTAGTGGGAGGCTGCCGAGACGTTGCCCTATCCTGACGCTCAGTGGGAGGACCGGGATGACCCCTACCATAGTGCCCAATAGGGGGATCACGGGAGTCGACAGGGGAGACAGAACCATAGTGACGCCCATGTGCGGTATCCTCAGAGGTGCGAGGGTGGTGACGGGAACGCCCAGGAACATTGGAGGTGGAGGCCGTGCGGGTACTATGACCGTCACCAGGAGAGACCGAAGGCATATTCTCTAGAGCAGGGAACCTCGTCTCGAAAGACGTCTGAGAGAATGTGGCGTCACGGCCAGCGGTCTGGATGCCAGCCTCACGGCGGTGATGAGCAGCGGTTCCGGCAAAACGAGAAACATCAGAATTAGCACGAGTCCTACGGTGTGCAGGAACATCGCGAGCCCGCTGAGAGCCGTCGTCGCGATAAGGTGGAGGGGCGTCGAATGTAGCAGACGCCTCTCGCATAGCCTCTTCTAGTTCCCTAAGGGCAATGTTCTGCTGCCCTTGCGCGAGCACAGCGTTCGCCTGCAGCTTGCCCTCGAGAGGCCTAAGAAGAAAAGGCACCTTCCCGCTGGCACTTGAAGGCACCTTCGCATCGGCACTTGCCGACGAGTTCTGTGCAGCTTGTTCTTTCAGTGCTTTGATGCGTATCGCTTGCGCCATGGTTAACTGTGCTACGCGCTCTTCCCGGGGGTGTCGATGGAATCCGCCCTTCGGAAACAAGGGATTCTCCTCCTTCGGTCTAAGCGCGTGTCAGCGTACGGTGAATGTTAAGAACCAACAACAGCTCACTTGATCCCTATAAATTTGCCAAAGTCGCTGGACAATTTGCGAACACGACGACCAATACCGGACATTGTAGCAGCACCAGATTAGATGAGGATAAAAAGAGAACAAGGTTACTATTAAGCGTAAGATAGTCAGGAACGCTTTCGTAAAATCGCAAAAGGTCAGTCGTCAATCGCAGATCGACAGGAGAGGCCTTGCGAGCGTCGTAAAACGAGGAGAGACAGGGGTTGGTTCAACCGCGCCGACCACCTACCTCTTATACCTCTGCGCGACCTCGCGCCACAGGACGCTAAAACATGGCCCGAAAAATGTGGCAATTTGACACCGCCACTATTGAAGCTTCTTTTTTGTTGCCGACGCGCTTGAGCGCAGAACAGTGGCTAGCGAGTGTCGACGTTTAGTCCTAAAATGGAAAAGTCAGTATATGCACTTTACTTGTCTCGGACGAGAACGCAGCCATCGAGATCGATGGACTGGATTTGTAAGTCCAGGCAGGTCCCTATAAAATTTGAGGGTTGTTTCGTCTCGCTAGATGCTACTTACCACTCGCGCCCATGCCGCTCGCGTACCTTTGCTGGCCCAAGCGTCGATGCATCGTAGATTTTGCAGGCTTAAAGGTATTGACGGACAAGGCAACGTCCAAACGGACATAGCGAAGATACCAAAGGTACGCTTGGGTCTACAATTTCTGCTTGATTTTGAAGCGATAGAGCATAATATGTTTTGGATATTCTGGTTCCGCTTGTCGACCTCGCAACAACCATCTGTAGGTGACCAGATGAAGGTGCTTCGTGTGGCGAGGTCGAACGAAAGTTCGACGCCCGGCAGGTTGGAAACGGCCACAAACTGTGGCGGTACATCCCGCCAGCCACCACCGCTCAGTACGTCGTCCATATGCTGGTCTGACGTTCCGAACGACAGCCAAACTTTATGCTTACTGGTAGGATATCTTTAAAGTGTCGGTAATTGCGAATGACAGGATTTGTGGTGCGCAGCTTGCAGCATCTCGACTTGTCGCTTATGTCCTTCTGTAGTCTGTACTCTTATCAGTGATACCAGGGCAGCGCCTACCGGAGATTGCGACAGATTTCATGTCCCTTTGCGATTTCTGTCTGTATGAGTGGTCTGCACGTTCTGATAATGGTGATTATGCTTGACACTGCCCGAACGATTGCTACTCGTGGGACATTTTGTTGAACATTCGAGCGACTTCAGCTTTGCAGCTCGGTCGGTCGATTTTACGCCTTCCGAGGCCGACACCCAGTGTTGTGGACTCCGGTGCTTTACTCTTTGGGCTGTTCTGGCGAATTGCTGCACGCTTTCAAATTGGAAGAGAGACCTTTCCCTGCCCATGACGGTCTTATCACTATGTTTAGATCCTTGTTTATGTGCAGAAGACGTAGGCACATACGAAATCTGCCCGAGCGAACGGCGTATCCTTGATATTTGGAAGTTTTGTCACAGGCTTGCCGTACCGTACTCAAGTTGTCGCAATTCGAGGTATTACGCACTGCGACCATAGCAATCGAGACAGTCGAGGCTGCCGCACTTTAATGATGCTGCAGTTCTAAGAACACTAGCAGGTTTCCATTCGATTACCAGCGGGGTCGCTTGTGTACTTGATGCTCTGCCCCGCCAGTAATGCTCTACGCCTTAATGTCACTTTCAATGTGGACTGGCAGGTACGAGAGTGGCGTCGGGGCGGGCTTAGCGTGGTGTTTGCGGAGCCGATAACGACAGTACTTCCGCCGGACAGAGTCCCTCCCAATCAGGCAGGTGACGTACTACCCGACTCCCCACTCACGTCACACCCTCCTGCACTTATAAGTTCATCACCTCCCTCTTCATGTTACCGAAGTTTTCATCCACTGAACCTCGTCTTTTCATCAGGTTCGTCCATGTCGTCTTGTCCGACGAACAGCATCTCATTTATCATATAGTCTACCTCAACGAACATAGCCATGGCTGTCGGCGCTGCTTTCCCTGGCATGTTCTTCTGCTTCGCCGCCATGGTGTTGCTTATCTTCGTGAATACCAATGATGATTTTCTGTGAATTTCCAATCTGATTGCCATCCAAGGTCTCCGTATCAGCACCTACATGGGAACGAGTCTGTTTCCTATCCGTGTACGGGTCGGGCCATGCAACACACTTCGGCGTCTTTGGGTACACGGGCACGGGCACTCATATCGGCTACTATTTCAACCAAAGCATCATCGGCACTGCGTACGTACCATCAACCAACTAGTTGGTCACAGATTCTTACCCCGTTCCTTCTACAGCATCCCAAGCCGAGTGAACGATGGAATCTTCCACAACCTCACCTCCACCCTCATCCTCCACCCCATCGCAGCCGGCCTCTCAGGCCTCGCTTTCTTCTTCGGCCTCTGTGGCGCCAGCTACCACCGCTCCGGCACCGTATTCATGTCCCTCGTCGCCTCGCTTGCCATGCTCACCACTCTCGTGGCCTGGGTGCTCGACATGGTGCTCTTTGGCATCGCTCGTGACCGTTTCCGCAACGAGGGTGTCGATGCTCAGTTCGGCAATGCACTCTGGCTCACCCTGGGTGCCCTTGTCTCCTTGTTCTTGGGCTTCATCCTTGCTGGGTGTGGTGTATTCGGGCACTATAGGAGACGCGGGACTGCCTACTAAATCAAGGCTATCTCTTTTTCCAAATTGCTTTAAATACTGTAACTGTATGCTCTCCTTTCCTGCTGTATGTCCATTGCCGCCCTTTTGTAGCCTACATCCCTCTGCTTTCCAAAAGTTGTACCTGACATACCCGTCACGAACTCTTCAATGTTCGTATATCTTCTACGATTTTATCACTACATTATCTTATCATGTAGATTGTAATCGGGATCTAAAGATTATCATAATCATCCGTGAATGATGTAAATCTTTCAAAACCACGTCATCACCGAATAAGATATTAGGGCATACGCTGCAGTAGATGCTCTGCAACTAACCAATCCTCCATGATATAATGGTAAATACTGTCATCTCACACGGAGGCGAGAGACCACATGTAATACACTCCTGGACAACACAAATCAGCACTTTCCATCAGCACAGGTGTTGCCATATAATACCACTCACCAAGACTCCGATAAGGCCTCCAACTATTCGTCAGTTCTTCCATCTCCTGGGGAGTCAACAGGGCGCCCCTAACAGAGTGTGCTGGTCAGCACGTCATTCAACGCTAGGACTGACTCATACCCACTTTATTTTCTTCTTGCCATCAAGACGACTCTTCAAGATGGCCACACTCAGACTCTCAGGGAACGGTTCGAGCTCGCGAACGTCGTCAGAGACTGGGGCGTTGAGGGTTCGGTTAATCGAGGGTGTGAACGGGGGCGGCAATGGGCCGAGGTCTTCGTCATCTTCCTCATTGTCAACTTTCTTCGTTTGCTTGCTTTTCTTGGGCGTCTCGGGCAGCGCAGGTGCAGGAGGGAGCGACGACGCATCGAATGGCGGTTTGGTGGGAGCCAGAGCACCGCTGAGGCCCTCCTCGTCGTCTTCGTTGGGAGCTTTTGGTAGCTTTTGTGGGGAGATGTCGATCTTGTGCGAGGGGGAGTGGAGAGAGAGAAACCATCGTGCTACGCCCCGTTGGACGCCGAGGTCGCCGACGGGCAGGATGTCCGGTCGCCGGAGTGAGAATATTGCGAACATGTCAACTTGATCCCGCTCAGCCAAGGTCCGCACTGGTGATACCGTCATTACTCACCTGTCCACTGCAGAGGCCGGTCAGCTGTAGTGACAGGAAATTGGTATACAAGCGTGACTCACTCGACCTATACCTCTAACAGCAGTCAATAGCTCGTACAGCTCCTCGTCATCCGCTTCCAGCAGCTTCTGCGTGGACAGGCGTCCATCAGCGAACCGTGAAGCTAGGTCCTGCACTAAGAGAGACGTTAGCGTGTTCAACTCCGCACTGGAGGAGATCCACTACTACCATATTCCGCCTTTCGTTGGCTCAGGCCGGCAGTGCGCAGAGTAGCGACGTCTGCCTGAGCGACTTGCGCTGCGCTTGGGAAGAAGCTGTCGCGCGCGGTCATCCTGAAACGAGACGCATTCAGTCTTATGCGACGCAGGGAAGAGGAAGACACCTCACGATGAGTAGTCAGTCGTCTTTTCAGGCATGGACGGATCAAAAAGTCGGATGAATCGCCACGTTATGGACCTAGCGGCCAGCCATGATATCTGCTGTCCCCTGGAAAGCATCAACGTTCCCACTGGTCTTTATAGCAACTGAGACTCTTACAATATGGATGTTGTGAGGGTTCTGTGCATTCAGATCAACATTTCTATTCGTTCCAGCGTAATGAGATTGATCAATAATACCGGAATGGATCGACACGTTCCAAATGCTCAAACGGCTTGCACTTCAGCTTGTCAAATATACTCTCAAAGCGGGGGTCCACGCCAATCAAATGCTCCTTTGCATCCTCAAAAGAGAACGTCAAAACTGCAGGGACAAAAGCCTGAGTTGCTCCGTCTTGGGCAGTTGCTGCAATAGGTTGCACGGGCTTGGTCGGGGCTTTAGGAATGGTTTCTTTTATGGTCGTTGTCCCGGTACGAGCTTTCTTCGTCGCTGTAGCTATGGTATTCCCTGCTGCCTTGCGTTTGGTGACGCCATTTTTGGGCTTTACTTGTGGTGGCAACTGAAACACGTCTTCTTTCGGTGTGGCAGCGCTGCGAGTGGCAGATCTTGTGGTGGGCATGAATGGAATAAGGCTTGATGGGCGCTGTAGGAGCGTTGAGAGACGTTGGGATACAAGAAGCATACAATGCGCTGGCACTTCTGTATTTCTGCAATATCGAGCTGACCGCCCGTGCCCGCCCGCGCGCCCAAGTCGATGGTACCGAGCTAGTTGAGTCAGCACAGCAAGCTATACACCTGCGTCTCTGAGAAAATGACTGCAAGTTTCAGAATCAATTGGGATTCGGGGGGTAGGAGCTGAGACAGCACCCAAGAGAGAGCAACTTGAGACAAATATTACAAGGGGCAGCCTGCGCGTCTTGCAAGGATCGACATCACCTAACTCGGCGAATACCGACCGCCCAATCGGTCCAATCGAGGCACCGAGCCGGTGACGCGATGTTGTGGCGTCCAGACATCAAGCCACAGCAGTGGCTCGAGCCGCAGTCAGACTATCCTTCATCCCAAACACCCATCTACGCAAACTCTACGGTGTAAAGATGACTGGAAGTGCGTATAAACTGCCAACTATTGCGATAAATGCTAAGAGGCCGATCGCACCAGGATATATTGTCGTGTTCAAGGAGAGCGCCTCTTCGGACGAGATCAACAAGTACGCCGACGAAGTCTCCAAAGCGGGTGCGTCATTCACTTTCATAACATGAGAAATATACAGCTGATTGACTCCGTGAAGGTGGCGAAGTCAAGGATCGCTATGATTCCGTACTGAAGGTCAATAGGATTGACTGCATGACGTACTGTCCTCGAGGCTGATCATATCTATGCTCGTAGGGGTTTTCGGCCACTATCCCGGCCCAATTCCTGCTGCAACTACAGACCAACCTTCAGGATGGACCGATTGACTACATCGGTGTGTTCTGTAGCTTTGTATTGCCTGGATCTGTAGCTGATATGCACATCGCAGAACCCGATGGTGTCGTCACCACGCAATGATCTGCTCATGATCTATACAAGGACTGGATCGCATTTGGATGTACGTTAATCGCAATGCTGCAGAATAGGGACGGTAGATCTGTCAACATGTATATGTATTATCTACGCGGTGCTGCGACAAATGCGACAAATCATTACTAGTACAAAGACGATCTGGTATACCGTGAACGACGCGAGGGGTATGCTAATACTATGCCAACTATGGGAGTCATAAAGGTCGTGAAGCTCGTGGACAACATAAATATTATGGAGACAGTCCGAAAGTTAATGTACGATGACGGCGAATGAATGACAATAATGATATGGATCCCAACCTGAAACATAAACATAATGATACCCAGAAACTATGCAGCCACGCTCACTACCTGGACAGCCGGCTCCTCAGATAGCTCCTGGGGAGGAGTAACGGAACCCTCCGACTCCCCTGTCTTCTTGGACAACGTCGGAGGTGTGACCTTGAACGAGGGTAACGTTGGTGGCAACGTCGGGATCTCCGTAGGCTCCTCACTCTTCGGCGGTGGCGTACCAGGTGCAGGCGCTGTAGTCCCATTTTCCTTAGCAGGAGTGCTGGGAATTTCAGGCTTCAGCTTGGATCCACTCTTCGGAACCGCCACGGGCGCTTCATCAACTGGGGGCGACTCTTTGATTGGCTGTTCCTCCTTCGGAGGTGGCGGGAAGTCCCACGGACGAGGAACCTGCAAAGACACGCTGAGCTTGACATAAATCAAAAGCAAAGGGATCGCACCATAGCAGCTGGCATGATCCTACAATTAAGGATGCGCATTTAGTCAGTTTACCAGTTGATAAGAATAAGTCGTACATCCAGACGTACCAAGTAGCAGCGCAAACAACGCCCTCCCCACGATCCTGCTTCTGTATGGAACTCCACTCGAAATCGACGTACGATGATATGTACCGTATAAATGGCAGGATCTCCGCGACACCGTTGTTGAGGAGGGCCAGGGCGGAAAGGAAGTTGAGCACTGAGTGTGAGATGGACGGCACATTCTGCTTTAGGATAGTACCGTTAATCTCGATTGACGAAGAAAAGCTTATGGACAACTAACGGAGAGGTTGTGCATAGACGCTTCAGGCAGTACCAGTTCTAGACCCCACCAATCTAGACAACAACATTAGAGACGGAGGATCGGGAAGGATAGCTACACACTTACATGTGATGACAGATATCCGATCAGTGGGAGGATAAACACCTGCACAGAAGCACGTTTGAATGATTGTATGTCCGCTCGGTCCAATAACCTCCCACCTGTGTGATCGGGTACAACTGCTTTCCCAGTCGCAAATCCGAGGTTCATGAGTTGAGGCGTGATTTGCGTAATACCGTCGATCACCGCCTCTGCACTCGGAAGGGCACCAGATAGAATGCCTTCAGTGGGACTGCCAATGGTTGAGGAGATCCCCATGTCCATTCCGCCTTTAGTAAGAAGGTTGACGAGGTGCAAGTCGTTGAAGGTCGCTGTGACTATCTCGATGGTTCCTGCAGCTACACTGGGCATGTTTGGCTCCACAGTTGTATCCTTCGACAAACGCGAGAAGTGACGCTCTTGCGCCTCGATATCGGTACACGGAAGACAAACTGCATGAATGGGTCCATGGCTCTTGATCCGGGGTTCTGACTTGGAAGGCCCGTTGGCTAACGGTCCCTCCGCTAACGGTAACTGGCGTAGCTGAGCAATAACCTTGTTCGCAGACTTAGGCTCCAAAAGCTGCGCCTTCACCTTCTTAACCTGCGGTTTGGTGACGGCCTTGACCATCGCCGAACTGGGTGTGATAGATGACGGGCCGACGATCAGTGAACGAACAACGAGAGCGGACTCCTTCGCGCGCCTGTCGGAGCTGCTTTGCTTGACGGAGTACTTGGTGTATGCTTCAGCAGCCCTATCTTTCTTCAGACGTTCATCGATGGTAGATAGCTGCTGTTTGTGGTCGACGCGACCACCGAAGAGAGCGAGACCGCGAAAGGAGAAGCGGCGATTGTCGAGAGAGTTGGATTTTGCTTTTTGTGAGTCATGGGCGAGTTCTGGAGTGGGTGCAACTGAAGATGGAAAGGCTGTGGTAGCAGGCGTTGAAGCCGCTGGAGCTGCACTCGCTGCAGAAGTGGGGGCCGAGGAAGATGTGGCAACAAGTTCCGAAAGCGTCGGTTGCGAAGGGGTATCTGGTGCGACCTGGGGAGGAGAATCGGGCAGCGCTACATCTTTCGCGCTCACAGAGACGGCTAGCGTCGCAATTTCTGTCTTCGCAAGGGTAGATTCAAGTTCTGCGCTCGGTTTTGGCTGCTCTTGTGCTGTAGCTGAATCCTGTTTCTTGTCCCCTGTAGTCTCAGACTTCGAAGAGGTCGAAGACCAAAAACTCAAGACGCCCATTGCTAGGAGAAGAGGAGGGTATAGTCGAGGAATAGATGTAACGGTCGCGTTACGACGAGGCTTCTTATACGGCCTTTCAACGTTCAACGTTGCCAACTTCCTCTCGTGGGAACGTTGACTGTGATCGAAGCTGCCCTAGTTCGTCTGCGTTGTCCTGTTCTGTTCAATTTCTGCATCCACGGCTCTCTTGATCAACTCTTGGAGTGAATCTCGAACGCCACCAGTGTTAATATACTAGGTCAGCACAGCATTCCTAGCGCAAGATCAGCAACGGTGCATGCCTTGATCTGTGTAACACACCAAATCCGGTCCCTGTGGCGGATCGGTTGAACACCTTCGCGGGCTAGAAATGCACACGACCAGCAGGTGTCTATTTACCACCGAAAGAGGAGCTGTCATGCGTGGCCGCAGGATGCGTCCGAGCTAGTCCCTCAAAGAATGCACCTGGTACGCATGCTTCGGTCGTTGATACTTACGGCTGTCAAGGCACTTCGAGTCCTGCTGGTTTGCGGCGTCCATGCGTGAGTGCGTGCCGTTCTCTCTGCATTACCCAATCAATCGGATATGCTAAGCTGGCCCTACGCATCGATCCGCGAGGCCATGTTGTGCAATTTTATTCAACTAGCATGCTGTGCACCCCCTCTTCCCGATCTCGCATTCAGAAACTGACCCCGTGTGTCATTCTTTCTCAATCTATCTTTGTTATTCTATTTACTCTTATCTTCATCGCCCGCTATACTTTTTCTAAGGAAACATGGTGTCTCATGCTGCATCACCAGTGCAGAGCCTCTATCTGGGGTGCTCTCCCATGGGCGCAACAACCCTCATCAACGTAACTATCACTCTCATCTACACCGACTACGGCTTTGGCGGGAAACCATACCTATATGTCATCTGGGGTCTCTGGTGACTGGACGTTGCCATCTCGATAGTCATCTGCTGGGGGCTTCCGTATGCCGACCATCTTGGCTATATCTACGCAGGCAAACCCGTCAAGATCACTCGTTGACATCTGTTTAGCTTCTTCCCACCGTGACTGTGATCGTAGCGTCCTCCTCTAGTGGTATCCTGGCTAAGTCTTTATGTCAATCCTCTCGCTTCCATGGTCTGATCACCGTCGCATTCTCTATCGTCCTAGTGTCAATCGGCTCGACTCTGGCTTTCGTGATCTACTTTCCCCGCCTTATCCTTTACGACCCACCCCCTGGTACTACAATTACCTCCACCCAGTCAAGGCTACCACTCGATTCTTCTAACAGGCGAAGTTCTCAGACAATTTTTAATTCTGAACTCTGGTAACTCTGTAGTTCTCAATGCGCATACAACTGGCAACACCATCGATGTTATCTTGTGCGTACGAGCTTCGTCTTATGGGCTAAAGCGACTATGTGGCTCTTTTACGCGGTACTGGGGACTCTGGATTCTCTGCGAAAGGCACAATTTCCATTCGAGGGCACTGTATGGGGTCTTATTTTCCCAAACGCGAGTGAAGTGGCTGGTTAATCTTGAACGCTAACTCAAGTAGTGCAGTATGCAGGGTGTATGCGCGAATTTGACAAGATAGCTGTGGATGACGCTGGACTCACCATTCTTTCGTGTCTGGGGCACCATCTACGCACTTATTACTATGCTACTCTGGGTCTGGACCACAGTTATGACGCTGAACGAGCTACGAGGTGGCGAGACAATTCGAGGCACTAAGCTTGCAAGACACTCAACATGCGAAAGAGTCGCTAAACGACGAGGCAACGGCACGAGATAGCGGGAGTACAAACACCTCGGAGCAGACAGCAATTGGCTGAAAGGGATACGTGATTATGCAGAATTAACATCTGTATGGAACCAGACCGTGTATTATCTTCGGTCAATCCATTATTGATATCTATCACAAAGCGACTGCAGTCTTGACAGGAACTTTGAAGAATACTCGTCCTTCTGCATCCGCAGGCGGTAGCTTCCCTGCACGAATATTGACTTGCAAAGAAGGATGCAGGAGCTTGGGCGCCCCGAGCTGAGCATCTCGAGCACTTCGGAATGCCGTGAACGCAGCTTCGTCTGTCCCTGCTTTGACGTGCTTATTACGTCGACGCTGTTCTTCAACAGTGACCACGTCTTCGATCGCTCGTTCAGGAGGATAGTCGTGCCCGACGAATAGGAGGTAGTCGAAAGGAAGGGACAAGAGACGTTGCATGGACTGTCACGAGAATGTAAGGTGAGCACAACTTCACCAGTGGAATACGAGGGACCTACATTGTACAAGTCCTTCACATTGCCACCTGGGAAGTCGGCCCGAGCAGAGCCAACGTCAGGCTATGACAGAGCATGCCGTCAGCTCGAAGATGAAGTAATTTGGGTGCGGCACATACCATGAATATCGAGTCGCCTGTGAAGACGACTCTGCCAAAGACGTAACCCAGGTGGTCTGGCGTATGACCAGGCAAGTGCAGGATTTTGCACAGCATGTCGCCCAGCTTAAAGCGTTCATCGTCTCTGAAGTAAATATCGAATGCGTTATCTAACAGGCTGGGCTCCACATCGTAGATGGGAGCAAAAGTCTGCTGGACTTGTTTGATACGGGAACCAATACAAACAGGGACAGCGCAGCCAAATGATTGTTTGTAATGTTGTGCGGCTGTGAGATGATCTGCATGTGCGTGAGTTTCCCTACGGTAACAAAGAATGTCAGCTATCACTAATGAAACCTTCTTCCCTGCTTACAATATATAACGGAGAGTCAGACACTCTTTGTGAATGAACGCCAGAATTCCATCGGCAGTTTCTGTGGATATCTTGCCAGAGGAATGATCATAGTCCAAAACTGGGTCGATTACAGCCGCCTCTTTCGAGACCGGATCTGCGACGACATAAGTCCATGTTGAGGTAACTTTCTCGAAGAAGCTATACACGTCTGGTGTGTCCTCTCCTAGGTTGACATGGATCCGAGAAGGTACGGCAGACTTGCCGGTAAACTTTACATCAGGGGAGTGTGACGCAGTCTGCATATTGGAAGTCATGCTGAGAGGGGTGAAGTCACGGGATTGATGACACGCCACAAAGCGCCTGGTCTGACAGATGGGAGAGGGGTGATGTGGATGAGTGATTCGGGCCGCGATAATAGATTTACGAGAGGCTCTTGAGAGGGAGGAAGCCAACTTGAGAGATACACAACGATCCATAGGCTTTTGGTCCGAGAAACGTAGCTTTCGACGATCGTTATATGCCTTCAGGAATTCCGAATTGGACCCTCTAGGCAGCGTGGGAGCGCCTCTTTTCTTCAGTCCAGATACTGGACTGCTTCTTGTTTACAACATCAGTCCATGGATAGAGTTCATTCGGAGACAGTCACGAGCCGCCCTTCATTCAAGCTCCAATGAAGCGACATTTTCCGGAACATGTCGGAGGTGTCTGCCCATTTCCGAATTACTGTCCAAATTCGAGATGCGTGTGGCGTCCAAAGAGAAAATCTTGTAGTCTCAGTGGCTCCATGGCAAAGGCAACACTGTAGTATTGATAATAGCATGATATGCAGTCATACCAGTAGGCAGCCATTGGACGCAGCGGAGCCAGGAAGAAACATGCTATGCACATCGCTGGAAAGGCGTGGAAATCATCAAAGTGTATTCGGAATTCAGGTATGTGCATCTCAGAGCAGATTTCGGAGAGACCGAGTGTTTCGCTTTAGGGATATTCAAGAAGGATGCATGGTAGTGCAATCATCAGACAACGAGTGCAAGGATTATCAGTCTTATAAACCTGAAAAGAGTCCAACTGTGAAAAGAAACTACGGGAGCAAATGCTGCGCCCAACTCGGAGAGAACCGCTCACACGTGACGAGTTCTCAATCCGAATGTGACCCGTCACTCTATGTCTTCAATTCGGAATTCACGAGTGAGGTCAATACATAACTCAATGCATGATGAATCACCGCCCCTCTCGCCTCTTCGTCTCTCAGAAAGTCAGCAAAGACCCGTTTCTAGTCTTTTTACTCGTTGTATAGCATAATTAATACGGCTCGAATGGCGTCGACGCTACCGCTCTATTCGACTATGCCTCCATCCCGTCCACCTGTGAAAAGCTGGAGGGAATGCATCAGGTGTGTATCTTCCGTCAACTGCCTTCACAGTATATTCCTAATGATTTTAATTTCTTTAAATTTCAGACATTTTACCTGGGCTTGGCATACCGTCATCATGGGTACCGGTGTACTATCAGGCTTGGCCAATTCCTTCCCTTTTGGCACAGGGAGCACAGTTCTCAAAGTCTTTTTCATGCTGTTCTTCTGGCTCAACTTAGTTCTTTTCCTCATCATCTGCGGGTGTACAATTGCCCGCTACGTCATGTTCCCTGAGGCAAGTGATCAGGTTAGATGGTTTTCCGAACGTCTGACTCATATTTCGCTAGGTTTGGTCGATAATGCTGCGCCACCCTGCCCAAAGCATGTTTATGGGTGCCTTCCCTATGGGAGCTGCAACACTAATTAATGCTGCCCTGGTCAGATGTTTCAGATATGTACTCAGTGTGGTATGATCTAATTATTGCCCTAAACCAGATCCTCAATCAAGAATGGCACTGGGGTGGCAAGAGCTTCCTTTGGGCAATCTGGGCATTCTGGTGGATGGACCTGCTTGTATCCTATGCGGTCGCGTTTGGTATGGTCTTCACGATGTATGTTGTTTCATCCCAACTGTCGTATCCTCACTAACTCAAAACACAACAGGATGGTCAAGCAAGACCACTCCTTTGCCAAGATGACGGCAGTCTGGCTTCTTCCGGTTGTGACTCTCATTGTCGCATCATCATCGGGAGGCAATATCGCACCGGCACTGCGTGAACATAATGAGACGATTGCCATCCTCACGTCTGGGTTCTCGTATACAATGGTCATCATCGGTCTGTCCCTGGCTATTATGATGATCACCATCTACCTCGCACGTATCATCATCCATGGGCCGCCCGATGTCAGTCTTATCTTGTCGTCGTTCATCACACTCGGTCCTTTGGGCCAAGGCGGCTACTCACTCCTTCAGTCCGGCCAAGATCTTTCCCAGTTCCTGCCATTGCATAACACCGGCATGTTCCCGCAGTCTGCTATTGCTGGTCAGATGATCTTCGCAGTATCATTCTGCGGGGCGTACGTCCTGTGGTCGATGGGCATCTGCTGGATCATTGTCGCAATTTGTTCAATCGTCCACACTGCAAGGAAGGGAAAGATTCCGTTCGCAATGACTTACTGGGGACTTATTTTCCCGAACGGCGTGTTCGCAATGTTAACTGTCAAGCTTGCCGATGTACTGGATAGCTACACGTTCCGGGTATTTGGCGCGTTCTGGTCAGGTAAGGATCGTCGGTGACACAATTAGTTCCATCTGATGCGCTTCCATAGTCTTGGTTCTCGTGATTTGGATATTCGTCGCGGCTCGCACGATTCCGGCAATCATTGACCGCTCAATATTCAAGGCACCTTATCTGTCGGACGCGATCGCTAACGACCAACCTATCAGAGCGCCCAAGGACATAGAAATCGGTAAGGAGAAGCCGCTCCCCCCGGTCGAGCTCCCTCGCTAAATCCAAGATAGGAGCTATGAAACCATAATATCCATAGCGCAGCAGCGGTAATCTCTTTCGTGATTGGTCGCAAGTCAACATCTCTTGCATAGTCGGTACCTTCTATCCGCACACCTACACATATAATTTCATAGACGCTTGTACTTGTATGCATGACAAGACGAACACGCTACAGTCCTTAGAACAACTGTCATTGTACAAGTCATCGGACGCATAGTAGGTTGTACCTATGGACCAAGTAGGCTCCGCGAGCTCGTATTCTGCTGTCAGCCTCTGGAGGCATTGTATCGGAATCTTTTGTGCAGATAGGCTCGCTCGCCTTTTTTGTAAAGAAGTTCAGGCGGTTCAGGCTGTCTTACCAAAGCAGATAGTGCGGTCGTGCAGACAGTACAGATCGGTCCGAGTGCAAGATTTGATTGATCCAATCATAAGTAGCCTGTAGCGAAGAAGATTTGCCAGCCAGCAGCGATTAGTGACCTTTCACCTGGTCTTCGCACCACTTCCATAGTCGTTCTCCGAGCTCCGGATCGAGAGCCTTCGGGTTCGGTTGCGCTTCCCTAGCCCAGGGAACAAAGAACTGTAGGAAGAGTTCAGTCTATAGTTTTCTCCAAATCCGACAACCGTCGACCCTACCTTGCCATTGGCATCTACGGTTTGAGGAGAGGTACCCGCATATAATTGTGTAATGGCACCGTAATTGACTGGGTATAGAAGAAGTTTCTGCGCTCGATAAGATCAGCACTCAAGAGATTTCTGAGAGTCACCAAATACTAACTGAAACTAGACCCCAACCAGGAGTGGTGATGTAGCGTGACAGGTCAGTACGAATATTGCCTGGTAGGCTTCGATCAGTGGGTGCACGAGAAAATGAACCACATCGCCTGACCGGGATTGACAGATGTGGATACTATTCCCTTGTCTCCGTACCGCTTAGCCACCTCACGAGCGATGAGCACGTTACCCTAACAGCATAATATAAAATTTGGTCGACACCTGAGCTTAACGGACGTATCACCTACCAGTTTACTTTGATGGTAGAGGGCTTGTGGCCCCATCTTCTTTCTTGCTGGCCCATCTTTCAAACTATCCCAATTAATGTCCTTAATCAAGTAGTTGCCGAAGGACGAGGTGGTGACGACGCGGGCCTTCTTGTCCGACGAGCTCGTGGCACCAGCCAGTAATGCGGGCATTAACAGCTCAGTAAAGTAGAAATGGCCTGCGTATGAGGACTTCATCCGCGTTCGCTCTTGCACAACTACGATAACGCTCACCCAAAGCATTTGTTCCAAACTGAAGATCATAGCCGTCGGCAGTGACTTCATTAATTGGAGGCACCATTACGCCCCTTTCAGCGGGATCAGACCTACACTGGCATGCAATATATGGTAGGGCTCACGCATTATTGAACAGTAGGTGTAATTTCGTCTCCTTGCTTTCATGAAGTCAGACGATTCTCCCGTCTGTCATGTTCAAGGACTCAAACCTTAAGAATTCTTCCGCTGCTTTCTTAACGCTGGCAAGACTCGACAAGTCGAGCTCCAGGAATAGAGCCATCTTCCCTGTAGCGGTATGAACATCTTGAATAGCGCTTTCCGCTTTGGTTCTGTACTTCGTCAGTTTTGGTAGAGTCAACGTACCACTACGGCTCACTTGCTTCTTGCAGCTAGATACACCTTGGCGTTCCGTGAAAGAAGAACCTAATACGACAAAGTCATTCGTCCACCATCACGCAATATTTATCATGAACAATGCGCGCCTTCACTGTCTCTTTACCAATACCAGTGTTGCCACCTAAATTTCGGCTAGATCGTGGGTATGACGGTATAACCCTATACATTAGGAACCTCACCCGTCACCACTGCAACCTTTCCGGTCAAGTCGGGAACATCAGCCGCAGTGAATTTGGGCTTTGCAGGAAAGAACTGGCTGATATACGATGTAGCCTGCCCCATGAGAGTTCAGCCTATTGTTTGAGTCCTGAGAAATGCCATGGCCAGGCCTACCTTCAAGCTTCAAGTACCGTCGACTAATATAGTGCAAAGCCGCTACCAAACCTTGTGACCAAACAACTTCAAAGATTGCCACATGGAATTCATTCCCAAGGCCCAAGGGGTAGTTGCAGGTGTTTTATTCACACTTGAACATCCCATAACCCCGAGCCCGCCCCTAACCGAGCAACTTGAACATTAAACCTAGCAGTACCCGAGAAAGCCTCCATAGAACCCCGTCAATAACTATCGGCCATGCCAATGCAACATGTATGGTGTAACTCCGTGGCGTTGCAGCGTGTGTGAAGTGGTTAGAAATCTATCAAATAATGTCTCGGCACTGAATTGAATCCTGCTGTACATGTGCTGCATATGCATAACCAGCCTAAACCGCTAGCCTACTGTGCATGCATTCGACAAATCTTATACTACCCTAGAAGTTAAGTATGCGCCCCGTACTGTTTGGTTGGCCATCGCAAGGTTTGCATTCACTACAGGTTGGATAATCGTTTTCACCTTAAGTGCACTAGCGTCGCCCTGCGTTGGACTAGCTCTAGGGCCCGGGGAGGCCAACCACCCAATATGTAATTGTCAAGACTGTACCCATGACTCCCATCGCAGTAGATATGCGGGGTATCCCGTGGGGAGCCTTCGACTCATTTAAACGGTCAGAAGTCTTCAGAAGTGCTCACTGTCCGCTTAAATCTACTTGCCGACAAGAGAAATATCAAGGACGTACCTGCGAGTCTGGCATAGGCTTAGTCTCTCACCAGTATCGTACGCATTGCCCACTACCTTATTCAGATGATGACCTCCGATGTGGAAAACAGTGATCGTCTGAAAGGTAACGATTTACATCTCTTCACTCGCCACAAGGTAACTGATCTCCATTACATAGTGATCATTGTAGGTGCTGGACTGGGGGGATGCGCAGCAGCCCTTGCTATGCACCATGCAGGATTCGAAGTTCTAATTTACGAGAAGATCAAGAAGTTTCTTCGCTTGGGAGACTCCCTCGGTCTCGGCGAGAACGCGTTGCGACTTCTACAGCGCTGGGGTCTGCATGAGCAGCTAATCAAGATAGGGAACAAGAGCGACAACATGCAGATTCGACGCTGGCACGACGGCAAGATACTAGCTGTACAGCCATTGATGGACATGGCGGGCTACATTGGACATCGGGGTGACTATCATGACGCCTTCCTCGAGAGAGTGCGCGAGTGTGGTATTCCCATTCACATGGGGCACAAGGTAAGCGAATTCCTGCATCAGAATCGCGACGCTGATAGCAGTGTAGGTCGTACAATTCACTGAAGATAAGCCTTCCGTAATCCTCGAAGACGGTCGGGAAGAGGAAGCCGACCTTATCATTGGTGCAGATGGTACTTTTCAATGCAGCAAAAGCCATATGACACGTCATGCTGATCGTTTTGTCAGGCATCAAGTCTCTTGCCAGAGAGCTCGTCCTTGGCTTCCGTGATGCTCCAAAGTCTTCGGGCTATGCCTGCTTCCGTGCATATTTCAAAGGCGGACCACTGAAGGCCGTCCCCGAATGCCAGTCGCTCATACAGAAGGACTGTGTGAACATCTGGATAGGAAACGACGTGCATCTCGTGCAGAACACACTCCGTGACGGGGAAGAATTCAACTGGATTCTGACGCACAAGGATACAGCGGATATCAAAGAGTCTTGGTTCCAGCCTGGCGACATGGAAGAGGTCAGACGTCTGGTGCGCGATTTGGATCGTAGAATCGCATCAGCAGTGGAGAAGACCGACGCGTGCTTGGATTGGAAGATCTGTTACAGAGACCCATTACCGACTTGGGTATCTCGGAGCCACAAGATCGTGCTACTTGGCGATAGTTGCCACGCTCATCTACCAACCAGTGCTCAAGGTGCTAGCCAGGCAACCGAGAGCGCAGCTGTCCTGGCGGTTTGCCTGAAACTTGCTGGCAAGGACAATATTTCACTTGCCGTGAGTCGTCTTTAGCCGCTATCATCAGCAACAGCGATTCTGATAGTGCATAAAGACTAGAACATACGAGAAACTTCGCTTCGATCGAGTTCGTCAGTCTCAGTTAAATGGGGAAGATGTTCGAGACAGGTGGCATAACGTCCTCAAGAACGTGGATGCCGGTAAGGAGATCGACCCGGACGACGTCAAGATCAAGAATAGGTGGCTTTATCCCTTCGACGCAGAGGCGGACACTTATGCTCGATGGGATGAAGTTTCGAGAATAGTCCACGAAGAACTGATATCAAACAATATCCGCCCCCTCTTCGATCCCAAGACAGGTCCGGCCAGGACGCTGGTCGAATACGACGCTTTAGGAAAACGCAAAGCACCGGAACAGAACATTGCTGTAGATCCGCCAATGCCCCAGCAGGTGGTCGCATGCTAATTGCAAGCTCTTGTTGGATTTCGTGGAGTAGGGAAGGATGCGAAGAAACTATCCATTTTTTCGGCTTAGTCGTTGTAGCGTCCAATAGCTATATTGTCCGATACACTGTTTCCGCCCATAGGTCTCTTGACAAGTCCTATGCTCTCACAGTCTGGCAAAGCATTTAGGCATAGCCCACAGCAGCTTCGATTCGTCCACACGCTTCTGAAATTTGTCCTAATTTTGATCACCTGAGGAGGTCCGAATACAGAAGAGACAGCTGGTGTTGTAAATCCGCATCTCGGCACAGAGAAGCCCATGCGAGTCTTAAGAGAGGCTACAATTCATGCGGGGTACTCCACGTCCCTCGCGTTGTCTGTCTATCCTGTTGCCAGGCCGGGATGGCGACCGCCCACGTTCTTACAGAGCTGCCGCTGACGCCTCTCATTACGGAGAAACATTCTGGTATTCCGCAGCGTTATGCAGAGCGATGCAGAGAGTCAAAGGCGCGGATATATTCCAATAAGACGCTGCCGCTATCAATACCTCGCGAAGGAGCGCTCCCTGTTCTTCCGCCGGATGTAGATCGTGCTACCTTCAATACGGCAATAGCAGAGTTGAAGGAAAAACTGGGAGAAGGGAACGTTGAGTTGAACGACAAGCCGCTTGTCGATGGATGGTACATGGAGCATCCGTGAGTTCTTTACTATTCCCTTGTTTGACACATCCGACGAAGTGAGCAGAAACACCCACGACGCATTCCACATAGTCGAACAATCCGAGCTCGTGTCTTCCGCAACCGTCTATCCAGGATCCACGGAAGAAGTCCAGACCGTCGTCCGATGGGCGAACAAATATTTGATCCCAGTGTTCCCCGTCTCCATGGGTCGCAACTTTGGCTATGGCGGTGCCGCACCCCGAGTGCGCGGGTCCGTAATCATCGATCTCGGAAGGCGCATGAAGAAAGTACTGAAAATCGACGGCCAGAACGCCACTTGCATCGTCGAGCCCGGGGTGAGCTACTTCGCATTGTACGAGGAAATTCAGAAGACCGGGTATCCGTTGTGGATCGACCCGCCTGATGTGGGTGGCGGCAGCGTGTTGGGTAATTGTATCGATCGTGGAGTAGGGTAAGTAGTCAATGCGTTTTCCTCATATTGTTTAATCAAAAATTCCGTCTCAGTTACACGCCATACGGCGACCACTTCGCCAACCACTGCGGCATGGAGGTCGTTCTACCATCCGGCGAAGTCGTCCGAACGGGGATGGGCGCCCTCCCTGGCAAGAACGGCGCTGACAACCCATCCTGGCAAGCATTCCAGCACGCCTACGGGCCATCCGTCGACGGTATCTTCAGTCAGTCGAACTTCGGCATTGTGACGAAGATGGGAATGTGGCTTATGCCCGACACCGGGAACCAGAGCTATGTGATCACCTTCCCGCGAGACGACGATTTCGAGCAGATTATCGAGATCATTCGGCCTTTGGCGCTGAACCGTATTTTGGGTAATATTCCGCAGTTGCGCAGCGTTATCCAGGAATTGGCTGTGACAGGCAAGCCAAAATCGCACTTCTACCAAGGAAAAGATCCTATGCCGCGAGAGGTGATCCGGTCTCACGCAAAGAATATGCCGTGTGGGGACGTGGCTTGGGTGTTCTATGGGACAGTATATGGACCAGAGGAAACTCGGAATATGCAATTGGACATCATTCGCAAGGAGTTCGCCAAGGTACCAGGGTCCAAGTTCATGTTGCCGCACGAGTTTCCAACGGATCACTACGTCCATTCTCGTGTTAACGTGTGTTCCGGAACCCCGGAGCTGCGCGATCTAGACTGGTTAAACTGGAAGCCAAATGGCGCCCACTTGTTCTTCGCTCCCATTACACCGACGAAAGGAGAAGATGCCAGGGTCGTCCATGAGATTGTTACGCGTCTCCACAAGAAGTGGGGTTTCGATTCGTTCCCAACGTGGTGCGTCTCTGGCAGAGAGATGCACTACATCGCGAACATCGTATATGATCGCGCGGATGATGACGAGAAGCGGAGGGCGATAGCACTCATGCGGGAGATGGTGGCGGAGGCGGCTGCGGAAGGTTACGGAGAGTACAGAACACACCTGATCTTCATGGATCAAGTTGCACGGACGTACGGCTGGGGAAACCAAGCTCTCATGAGCTTAAATGAGACTATCAAAGACGCGTTGGATCCGAACGGTATCCTGGCTCCGGGAAGGGCAGGTATATGGCCGAAGAGATTCAGAGGGAAGGGCTATGAGCTCCTGCCAGATGACGAGAAGACTTCGTTATCAGAAGCGAGTCACTAGCATTGCAATGAGATTAGATAGTCCGTGCGCTGGAAGACATGAAAGTTGTGATTGAATTCGCCGATGGCTGCCGGGATTGAAAACCGTTCGACTACGAAAAATTAGTTGCCACAGAGCTTTAGAGTTCCCATGAAAGTTGACGCGTTCGATAGGAGCAACAAAATTCAAAGGCGTTTCCCGATGGTAGCATCGGCATGCATATGGAAGATGATAAACAAGCCGGACTCAACCGCCCTGCCAGTGGGCCAGTGATGTTGCGGCATCAGCCACGTGTTTAGACGCGTCGCAGAAGTTAGAACTGCCTCAGGACAAGGTCTCTAGGTCGATATTCTTCCTGAACTTGGTTAACCCTGCTGTAAATCTGTCTGCTGGGTGTGTTCGACTATACCCTATCCAGCCTGATGCCGTCTAGTCGTTCAGAGTACCAGCCCCTGGCGCAGTCTATTGAGGAGGAAGAGGATCTCGCTGAAAGCTTGCACACCACCTCGACGAGGACCTTGCGGCGTCCAAGCAGGCCTGTTAAGATTGACTTGACCAAACTAGATACTGCGTTTAAGAGGTGTGTAAATGCGCAAAGTACCGCGGCGATAGTCATGTGAATGGGCACGGACAGATGGACCGAATCCATCGCTCAGAAAGTCAAGAGGAAGAAGAAGGTGGAAGACAACTCGAAGAAGGAAATTACACAGTCTATCTTCGGACCGCCTGTCGAATCGCAAGGCACATTGTTGGGACCTGTGAGTTGTTGACGGGTTGCTTTCCGCACAGGTCACAACTTAACCATTGTCCCGTAGGTCAAGACTCTTGACCATAAGGCCCCTATGAGCCAAGCGGACTTCGATGCGTGAGTGGCGTCAACTTCTAATACTCGTGCATTTTCTGAATATGAGAGCAAGTCTTGTGCAGTCTGTGAAGCGGGCTATCTCTGAGGGCATCCATCCTAAGATGATCACGAAAGGGTCGTCTGGCTCATATTTTGCTCGTGCCAAAGTGGAGGGACGCGTGCAAACGGTGGCGTGAGCCTGAGCCTTCCCATTTCTCGCTCCTCTTCGCTCAATCCAGTGCTACCAGAGTCTTCAAACCTAAGGATGAGGAACCTTACGGTCGTTTGAATCCCAAGGTACAGCTTCTTCGTCTCTACTGTGTACGGCGTGCATATCTCTCTTAGACCACCAAATGGCTTCATCGCCAGTTCCGGTGGATCATCCCATTTGGCAGAGCATGTCTCATACCAAATCTGAGGTGAACTGTCAGCCTACTCCTTCTGCCGCTCCTCTGACTGAATCTTTATGCAGCTATATCTCCGAAGCAGCGGCTTCTCTGCTCGACCGCCGCCTTGAGTTGCACATCGTTCCTCGAACAGAACTTGTATCTTTGTCAAGTTCGGTGTGTGTGTCCCAATCAACGATATATTTTAACGTTCATATTCTCTTGTAGTCGTTCTTCTATGACTGGATAGACCGGACAGCAGCGAAGAAAGGAAAGCCACTGCCCGAGAAAATCGGCAGCATGCAATACTTTCTGCACGGTTATACAGGTGCATCTCAATCTATCTTTCACCGGCCCCTTCAGCCTTAGACCCGATATTCTTCCAGATGCCTCCGAATTCCTACGAAAACATCCATGGCCCGGTCGTGCCATAGCTGACACATTCAACGATGATACACATAGAACAGGCAACTTCACGAAAAGGTGCTTAAACACACTCAAGATTGTCTGCGGGCGGACCGGCGACGACGATGACCAATATGACGACGTTGATGGTGACGAACTATTCGACCCGAGTGAGGCGAATGAGCCTGGGCGGCCATTTTATTGGTCTCAGGCGTTGCAACAAAGCTTCCGAGAGGAGCTTGACAAGTACGTATCCCAAGTTCTGCCCACTTTTGCACATCCAATGATGTTGGTTGCAGACTTGTAATATTAGGTGCGTTGACCGTTTGAAGCAGAGCTTTGGCTTGCGGTGCTGACCATCACAAGACTATTTGATGCTCAATACGGATCGCGGAGCCGACAACTACATGATCAAATACTGCGAAGCGCCCCTCGAACGGTCGCTCGTAGACATCGCACCAACGCGCACCACCCGTCTTGAGATGCCACAAATGAGTGAGCTGCGGAGGGCCGACACCTCCGCCGCCCCTTCTCCAGTCATGACCCCCAGCCCCTCCATGCCCTCGTTAGGGAAATCTGACTCTATGCCCGATTTGCACAAACCTTACACGAAGCAGCCTCATATACATATTGCTGCGATCGATAATTCGCTGAGCTTCCCCTGGGAGCACCCGCATGGCTGGCGCTCGTACACGTACGGCTGGCTGTACCTGCCTGTCAGCATCATTGGGCGACCGTTCGGGGAGAAGACGAGGAATCATTTTTTGTCCCTGTTGACGAATAAGGAGTGGTGGGAAGAGACGACGTATCAGCTAAGGAAGTTATTTGCGGTGGATCCGGATTTTCATCCCAAAATGTTCAATGTTAGTGTATCTGCTAGGTCTTCTCTGACAAATAGGTCTAACATGAGCTTCAGAGACAACTTGCGGTTATTAAAGGACAGGCTTGGAATATCGTACAGTCTTTAAAGCATAATGTAAGTCTTCATGACGTACAAATGAACGTTCGAATACTGATTAACTCGTAACGCTTAGGACGAAGGTGAGATACTTGAATATTTCTCGGGATCATGCTAACCATATGCAGGCCCACTGGAGCTGACACGTCGACAGAAGGTCCTGGTCTGGGACGACGAAGTCGAAATTGTCGACGAGGCCAGCGAGGATCCGTTTGACTTCACTGGGCCCTTATCTGCCCGATCAATTACCTCCCTGCCACCTCTGCCAAAGCATCGTAGAGCTCAGAGTCAGAGCGAAGTCGAATCTGTACCAATAATGCGAAGAACGTCCACTGATGCGCTGCCGAGACCTGTACCTTTCTCTGCCAGGCATCAGCGGGTGCATCCCGGAACTACTGGTGTCACAGTTCTTGAACATATGGAGCGATTAGACGCTGTGGAAGCTGGCTTCAAGGGATTGGGATCAGAAGACCTCGGTATCCCTGATGACGAAGAGGAGATGGACGTCGCAGAGTCTGCCTCCTCGGCGTCCAAAGCCACTTCCTTGTCGCGACAAGAGCAGCCGCAACCAGCAGAGACATCTAAGGCGTCCGCATCTGGGCCACCATCTTCGTCATTTTCACCAACAGCACGGTCCGAGAATCTTCCATCAGTCCCTGAAGTCGGTGACGGCAACGAGGATGACTTGGTCGCCTTGTCTATGTCGACCCCTCAGCTTGACGACGGTCCTCAACGCAACATCCGTTGGACTACGCATGCTGCGGGCCGACGCAGCTTCGACTGGATGCGTTCCGAACGCGATCAGCCTGATAGCAGTAAGAAGCGCACTGTAATAGCAGAGGTAAGATCTATTCATGATAACTTTACCAAGGTAGTGGAACTGACTGTTCGACAGCGTCTAGAAACCGTGGATTCTAAGCCTTTCTTCTCGTTCTGGTGATGCCACTGTTCTTCTGACATGGGACTTGCCTTATATAATATCAATGTACTCACACTGCTTGGATGGGGCAATGTAGCAATATTGTGAACAGTATATGATGTCCACATCTGTCCAAATAATTCAACTTCTTGTCATAGAGAAGTTAGTCGCCCTCGGTCAATAACCATTGCTCGAATTCAGCGAGACGGTTCTTCTCGGCTTCCTCCCCACCACCCTCGTAATCATCTCCTGCTCCTCCGCTCTTCTTGAATCTCTGTCTTCCGGAGTAAAGTGATGCCTCAATCCGACGGCCAGCAAAGAATCGACCATTCATTTTCTACGAAACAAGACTTAGCAGCGAGATTTAAATGGAAGTGACGTGGCACCGACCAGAACACATGCTTGTGCACTTAACGGGTCTCTGTATTTCACTGACATAATACCTTCGGGTTCATTCTAGTGCATATGAGCGTCTGCACACGTGACACGATAGGTCAGAACTCACGTCGTACAATACCACGTTCGTAACTTCACCGAGCGAAGAGCACTCATCCCGTACGTCCTCCTTCAGATCCAGCAGTAATGACGCATCCTCCTCAAGCTCTTGGAGGGTGAACATGTGCTTTAGCACAACCACCCGACTGTTCTTGTTAGTAGCTTGAGTCTTGTCATTCTTGTCAAGCAAGGGGCCGAAGCCTTCTTCCTCTTCGTCCCACTCTTCCAACTTCCTACGCGGCTCAACATGGTACCAAACATGCCACATTGACTGGAATACTCACTTCTGCATCTTCGTTATCCGTCTCGTCGCTTTCTTGCGATCCACCGTCTTCCTATCGGTAGGTTGCTCACCTCCTCCACCCTCTCCGGCCTTTCGCGTGAAATCAGCCTTCTGCACCCTCATCCTCGTCGACGGATCCCCCAACCTCAGTTCCGCATCGTCCAATATATTCAACGCCAGCATGACTGAATCCTCCTTGAAATACACCACCAGTGCTTCCCCATTGAAGCTCCCATCCTCCCGCGCATACATTTTGATCTTCGGCTCGCCTTGGTCATCCTCTTCAATAAGCCCAAATTTCGAGAATCGCTCATGGATTTCGTCAAATTCGGCATCAGGGGGGAGGCCTGTAACGTAGACAGCAGTGTTTTTGGACTTCCGCTCGGTTGGCTGGCTATCTTTTTTCTTGCCACGCTTCGCGGTAGGTCCAAGGTAAGGTCCGTCATTGACCTCTTCGCGCTTCTTCCGTTTCTTGTCGCGGGCCAGGAGGGGCGCTGCGGGTGCCTATGCAAGTTCAGATGACCGCGTCGAATGATGACATAGTTTGACACACCAATTCGTCTACGCCGGCCACTGAATACGCAGCCTGGTGGTTCTTGAACAAGTCTTCGTCCACCTGCGTCTCGTCAGACACATAGGAGACACGTAGAGCTGGTTCCACACGTACCACAGGGACCCAAGCCCTCTTGGTCACATTCCATTCCAACTCCGTTCCGTCCTCATTCTCATACCGCCAGGACCCGCTTTCCTTATCGAAATAGGCGTTGGGGTCGGCATCGAAGGCCGCGGCTTGTTGTTCTGGTGTGGTCGAAGATAATAAAGCGGGGGGAGCGCGAGTTCCCCCGGCAGAGGATGATGCTGGTACCGAGACTGCATCATTGGACATATTGAAGACGTTGTTTGGAGTTGTTTGAAACGGAAGGAGATAGACAACTTGTGCAAACAAATTCTTTGGTGATTGAATGAAGCGCGTGCAGCCATCAATACTACTAAGAACGCAGTGCGGTCTATATCAATATTGAAGCTATCTCAACGGATGACGTGGTAGTGCGTTAATTCCACCAGCCGAGCAGAGGTCGACAGGACTTCATCGGCGCATCATGCAGCGTCCGCCAAAGGGGTCCTTGGTATCGATAGTCAAGCATTCGTCCAACCAGAAACGTCCGAGTTGTCAATAACAGTAGTGTGGATGCAGTATCTCAGAGATACATTGACGCGAAGTCTTAGTCTACTTCACAAGAATCATAGGAAAATAAGCATTCGGATCATGAGGGGCGTCCTCAGTTCGCTCGGGCCTCCACTTCTTGTGAGCAACGGGAAGAACGGGTGGTAGTTTGGTTTCCGAGAAAGCTTTGCGAGCGGTCACGATCGTCGCAATGGTTGATGTAAGGTCAAGCGATTGTGAAGAGGTCGCTGGGACAGAGGCATTCTCGCCCTCGTTGGATCCCGGAGGGGCTTCGAGTAAACTGCGAAGTCACGTTTTGAAAGGTACGAACAACGAACAGAGACGTGGAGCATACCTCTGGTTTTCCGGCTGCTGAAGAAGGAGTGAAGATAATTCCGTCTGGGTGATCACAGAGAGCTGAGGGTATGCACGTCGAACATCACGCTTCCAGTACGGGTTCTGCGCGGGGTCGGAAGCTGGAAATACATCAGTATATTTCGGCCACATAGTATAAACGATGACGCACCTTTCGTGGCTGGGGTGGCGTACTTCTCTGGCCGCGAACCAGGCTGGGGATACCGGTTTAGATACGGTAGCGGTATACCGCTCGAGATCTCTGGGTCCACGACCACAGCGTCCCCTGACCCGAGGTGAATGTCGTATCGATTAAACGAGCAGCGAACACGTACGAAACTTCTTCCAGAAGCCCTTAGGACTCAGATGGTACAAGGTTGAGTCTGCAATCTTCTTCGTCGCCATAAGTGCGGAGGATGGAACGGCTGCACTGGCCATTCGACCGCCCAAGACCTCGCTTACGTAACAAGGCTTTCTCCGACATATCACTTTTCACAAGGCAATTCCGAATTACTGCTCAATATCAAGGCTTCATTGCCTCAACATCTTCGCACCGTATACAAAGTGCTAGCTCCTACTCGTCCATCGGCATGTATTCACGCAGACGTCAATGAATTCCGAATATCCTGTCCCGCGGAACCTGCATTGGGGTAGCAGTTACATTCAGAGAACTTCCTCAACGTTCTATAGTCGAGTCTCTACAACATCTGGTGCCTACTTGTGGTCGTGTGGTCAGTAAATGAGCGACTGCTATGTCCGCCTTCGGACATGTGCGTCGATCATTCTCATCGATGGCGACACGGTCACGATATGCATAGCATCGTCCATGGGAGTACGTCAAATTGCACCATCTGCAGGTCCCGCTCACATTTCATCGCGCCATACAGAGCGCCAGTTTTCTTCAAAACCTGCGCTGGCAATGGTTAGCTATTCTGAACCACCTTCTCGGAGCTCGTGTGCCGCGTTCCCAGCTTAGACCTGTCTAGTACTTAAGGATCAGGTATCCTGCGGGGTTATTCGTCTCGTAGAACTCATCGCACTGTCTTCTCTGCTTCTCTCCTTCGCAATGTCTGGCGCAACACTAACCGTAAAACCAGTCTCACACGAGCCAGCCGTGCCGCATAGTCATGTTCAGATTGTCAATGACTCCTCATCTCCTCGAGACCCTCATCTCGTTCCAATCTTCAATAAGTCCACCACTTCAATAGACCCAATCCTCTTCTTGCCTCCGCTCCTGTCTTGCCTACCACCCCATTTTTCTGTGCACAATATCCGACCTCCCCATTCGGCAGCCCCAAAGACACATCTACCGGACATCGACCCTGCCTCACTATCCTTGCATAAGACCCTTCACAATTTCAAACCTATCACCCCCAGCTACGCTACCGTGCCATATGCCGAGGCGTTCAACTGGGCCGAGCTGCGTCTGCCCGCCCATGAAGAGCGCGAGTGGTACTGCGTCGTATTCAGGAGTAGGAGAAAGGAGGGCAGTGACAGTGGTCGTAAGTGAAACCTGTCCACCTGCACATCTTTGTATTAACGCCTTATATTACAGCTCTCTACGAAGCCGACGCCAAAGCCCACGAAGAAGCTATTCAGAATGGCGGAGTCAGTCCTCTACCCCCTCCCACGTCTTTTACTGACATTACACCTTAGCTGATCATGTACTGGTACGGCATTCCCGACCCCGAGACCGGCATGAACCTCGCAACCTGCATCTGGCAGTCGCGGAAGCATGCCATCGCCGCCAACTCCCGCCCTCACCATCTGCGGGCCATGCGATTGGCCGCTGTCTCCTATGAGGTATATGACCTCGAGAGATACACTCTTCGCAAGGTTGCTGGACAGACAGGTGTCACAGTCGAGTCCTTCTCTAACCAAGATGTAGGCTGGTGAACGCCTCAAGCTTTGACGATACTTATCCATATCATATTTGTCGTTCGCTGTGCTGTATTGTTCGTTGTCGTGCACCTCTTTCGCTTTCGCTGTTCATCGTTCTATTTTATCCCCGCTTTCCGATCCTGTCTACATCCAACTCACATGTGTTAGAATGGAAAGGTCGTCGTTAGCTTGTCACGTCTGCAACATAATCCGTAGCTAGTAGACTCTCAGAAAGAGTTATAATGGTAGAGCAAATCATATATTCTATTTCTCGACAGTGGTCCAGGATTCGATACTATCATTGGACGCCTGAGAACAGATTGGGCCTGTGTTTTGTTCCTCTACGCACGGAGATTTAGTAAGTGCGACAGCTGGCATGTTTGAATTCGACAACCCGTCAAGAGACCGCCTGGAATGTGCTGATGCAACAGGTGGGGGAGTGATTGTTGCAGTTGGTACAAATTCCTGGCCAAAGTCACGAGCGTCGAGCACGCCCTACGCACACAAGAGTAAATAGTCGGAGGTCCCTAATTCGCTGTAGGCGGCTTACCTTCAAGCTTCGGGGATGACCATGCCGGGAGATCGCGTCGGGTTTATCGTCGCCATGTAGAGGAGATATGAAGACATCTGGTGCAGGGGCGAACACCTGCTTTTGTGGCTCGGGAGTGCGCGGTAGAATCTCGGCGACACCTTCGTCAGGTTCGTCAAGTTCATTCGCCACCATCCCCGCGTCAGACACTACATCTTCTTTAATTTCTTGCTCGATAGGTAGGTCTTCCCCGATTTGTAGCGCGAGATCTTTGGAATTGGGCGAGGAGCATATGTCATGGCCCAATTTCTGACTCGAGGGTTCCTCTTCTCTTCTCTCGTCAGGCTCAGAGGATGCAGATCCCTTTGGGAAGAAAGGCTCCCAGCGGAAGTCGAGCGTTTCGTAGTCGACGTCCAAGTCTAAATGATAATCAGCAGGATCGATTGGGTCAGAATGCAGAGGGTCTTCAGCAGGTGAGTCAAAGTAAATGCCAGGAGGCGGAACGTAGGTCGGTCCAGGCGTCGAGAATGCGTCAGTGTCGATATGGATATCGTCGTTATTAGGCGGCATGTCGTCTAGCGTCTGTGTGTAGTTATATTCCGTGTCCTCTTCAATGTTGTTGACAGCAACGATAGACATTGGTTGAGAGTCACAAGTCAGCGAAAAATCAGCAGCGTTCCTATATAAGTCAGGGCCAGCAAGTAAGCGAGAGCGAAAAACAGTTGCAGCCATGGGGGATTCCGTAGCGAGATGTCCTGGCATTGAGTAGGGTAGTTCCTCAAAACTGAGCGACGTGGAGTGAAGATCGCGGAGCATGCGCAAGTTATCCGATTCAACAGATAAAAAATCAGTCGAAAGTGTAGGCTTGTACGGAGAAGCCGCGTGCAAAGGGTCCGAGGGATCTAGGATGCTAGCGTCTTCGACATCGACGATGTCGGATACAAATTCAGCTCTAGACGATCGTCGTTGGACTATGCTCGAGATCCCCCCAGAAACAGGCTCTTGGCGGAATCCATCAACTGCAAACGTTTTCTCCGGGTACACATCGATGTCGTCAGGGGGAACGAAGGCGAATACAGATTCATTGTCTTGTACAGATGGTAACTTAGGGATTTCTTGAGTTAAGTCTGGAGTATGCGAAGGATCGACGTGTATATGCGTGCTGGACTTGGGCAAGAGAAGGCGGAGGGGATGATCCTGCCGTAAAGTCGATATTGTGGCAGATAGCCAGGAAGGAGGTGCTTCATTGTGCGTTTTGGATTCACGATCCTGGGATTGATCATGTCAAAAGCAGAACTTTCTCCAGCGACGAGTCGAAAGAATGATTCCTCCCACCACATTCAATCCAATCTCGTCGGCGTCATCCGAGGAGACATTTTTCCGAGGAAATAATTCTCGTGCTACACGTTTACCCGTCGAGGTATCCATTTTGATCACGGAAAACCCTCGTCCAAGACGGCCATTACTTAAGTCGGTATATGCGTCTAAGGGTGTACTAGGTATGTCGGATGTCGAGCCCGGAGCGGATGACGATCCAGAGGAGACCCTTTGACGCTTCCTCTGAGAGGAATTTGAAGGAGACGATGAGTCCATCAAGGAAACCCTTCTAATCATGTTATCGAAACGATCATTGAGTCCAAACGTTCTGCGGCGCTTCGGGCGGTGCAGGTGTGGTAGTCCTGTTAAATGAGCAGATGCCTTAAGAAGACATATCTTCATCGTCTCAGGCCAAGAATACAGGCTTACCGTCGACACCGTTCGGGTTGATTGATGATGATACCCTGAACTCATTTAAGACGTTGGACCCGAGGATAGAAGGTACAGAAATTCATACCGACTATTGGGGAAGCCATCCACTGCAACGACAGTATCAGCTTCACCGGCGCAATCGGAAAATCGCCGTGTTAACCCAGGCATAGTTGATCTCGGAGTCAGCAAATTATTGACGCTTTGAGTGAGATTCCCGACTTCGGCGGGAGACTCGATATGTCAGTATAGAACCGAGATAGCATCAGAAAATGGAAAGAAACGCGTATCAGTTCCTGCCAGTGCTGGCGCAGTATTCCAGCGGGGAATGGCACATGATACATCCGTGTGCGCGTTTGGTGGGAAAAAACACTGCCACTAGCTACGAAACTTCGGCTATGACGGGAACCAATCAGCGCCAGCATTCGTTTTGCATCTCTCATCCTAGTGTGGGCCGCAACTCCTGGGCATATAAAGTACCATATCCAAAATAGTACTACTGAGTTACAGATTTGGAAGAGGTCACCGAAGTCTTTGTGCTACCTACAGAGACATCCACCAAATTCTAGCGAGTATTGACGTCATAGAAACAGAGAATACTAGTAAATAGTAAGACTAAGTAAGGAGACCGAGTATCAAGGGGCCGATCATCTCTTCAACATGCGGGAATTCTCCTTTAGCCACTCTCCGCATAATGAAAGAAAGGTCTATCCGCACTGCGGCGGACCGGCGGGAAGCCTGACGCAGCATAGTGCACTCCATGTTTCTGATCTTGTCAAACCCAGGTCTATACCAAACTACTTTAGTTAAATGCTCAGCCTCAGGTCACACAATAAAGAGACTCACGTTGCTGTGAACGTAGAAAAAGCTTCCTCAACGATATTTTCCTCGCTTAGGTTGGATTGGATAGCTTCGTACGCCAATTGTTTTAATTCCTCCATTCACAGCTGTTTGATAAAAACATGTGTCATGTTTTGGATCCCGTCGTAGATAAGTTCAGCTAACCTTGTCTGCCAAACGATACATCGACTTCGGAGAGCAAGAGCGGGACGGATATGTCCTCACCTCAGAGTTTGGAGTGGATTCCATGGGTGAGGAATTCAAGGGCCGGAAATATATTTCCCCTGTATACAGATAGAATATTAATGCCGTGTATCTAGTGTAGTACAATGTTGCCTCAGATTGATCCCGTCTGTGACATGTGACGTCTTACGTTCTTGCAGCAGCGTCTTTCACTATGACCGTCCGCCCCAGTCTCCCAGTGGATACCACACCGTATTGAGCTCCAGATGCATCCGCATCCACCGCCGTCGAATTACTTGATCATGTCAGTATGAATCTTGGCTGAAACCAACCAGCAAGTCGGACACACCTTTCTACCTCCGATGGAACTTCGTCTTCGTACTCAGAAGCTTGAGTCTCATCGCAATCAGAGAGGTCACTATCGGAGTCGTAGCCATAATCCGCAAAGTCAATGTGAGAGCTTTCGTTTGCGGGGAACTTCTCGTCCAGAGTCGACAGTGATGATTCGGAGAAACCGACAGAGAACACTACAGATCAAACTTGAGCAAACAAAATGTACATCATGCTCTAGCATCACTCGGGAGCTTACAAGCATCATAGTACGCAGATGTCTTCAAGATAGAAGTGTTTGCAAATAATGCCACTGGAGTGTCGATTCTGCCCAATTGTTGATGTCGGCGCGAAAAGGCGAAGAATCTAGTGTCTGTGAATGATGCGAGATGCATGGATGTCTCCAACGTTTGCCGCAAAGTGATAGGTAGGCTCAGTGCTGAAGAGTCTTCAAGTCGTAACTGAGTCTGTGATGGATATGACACTGCAAAAATAACGTCGATACACGAAACGTTTTTCAAACCCATCCTCTCGAACGGCCCAATAAAACTGTTAGGCAGCTCGAGCGTCCGAGGAGAGACAATGTTGAAGGGGTGTATATCAGGCTCTTCATCGGGCCGCGTCAACTTTTCTGACATCCAAGCTGACCGATATGTCATATTTATTACCCCTCATACGGTCCCTCGAGATGCCACAGCGCCATCCTTCGCCGCAGGGTTCAGACCATTTCATGGGCTCGTCGAAGGGACCGAGAGGCAATCTGAATCTTGTCTCCACAGTGTGCAGCGTCCTGTCCTGTACGTACTCCATGCTCAGACAAGTGCAAGAGCGAAAGACCAGCAGAAACGGTTGCAGCTAAAGAGCAGATCCTAGCGCTGATTACCGAGAACCTGTGGATACACGAGGCGTCGTGTTTCTAATCTCGTGTCTGAAGTGCCAGTGATTGGGCGAACGCTGTGTACGTATGTGGGTCCACAGCTGGGCCCTTACCGCGCCGCGATTACTGCTGTCGTCGGGAGCGCGAAATTTCTTCCACCAGGACTCGTTGCAACGAAAGAAGTCCCCACTGGAGAGTCGGACGTGATTATTTAATACAGCCACAAGAATGCCAAATATGCACAAAGAAACCCATTGACGCGAACTCCCCTGCTCTCGTTAGCCTAACCAGATTTCATGAGCTGGACTTCGCAATTACAGGCAACAGCCTCGATATACTCTACAATAATTACACATTAGCCCTAACGGCCGCTTACTGGCTTCTCTGCTGAACATCCTTCCCCGTCTCCTCCGCCAACTTCTTTGCCTTCTTACCCTTCTCCTCTAGCACCCTCAAAATCTCCTCATACGTCTGCTTAGCATCATCGCTCCGCTCATGCGAGACTTTCATGAACTCTTTCACATTCGGAGTCTTCTCCAAGGCCTGGTAACACAACGAGACGACAATCGGTACCTTGGACTCATACCCAAGGATAAGTGAATGGACGACTTACCTCCTCACCACCAGGCAGCATCTTAATAAACGACACCAAGCTATCCCACCCGTTCTGAAGTCCACCCTTGCCCTTCTCCTCCGTCTCCGTCGCCTTCTCTTGCACGAACTTCTTCAGCTCCTCCACCTTCTCCTTCTGCTTTCTGCCCTTAGACTCTGCGACCTCCCTTATCCGATCAAATACTTCCTTAGCCGAGCCTGTTACGTCACCGCTGCCCGTGGGCAATGCAGCAGCCCCCGCCGCGATAAACTTGCTCGCGTTCTCTGTAGAAACTGTACAACGCAGATCTCAGCCGTGTACGACACAACGACTTATAGTATTATTATGTACCTGTACAACGCAGATCTAGGTACACATTAACACATGTTAAATGGTGAATAGTTATGTTAGACATACCTCAGCCGTGTACGACACAACGACTGAGGGGAAAGGGAGGACTGAGGGGGAGTGAATATATGTATTCTATCTCGAGCTTCTGTGAAAGGACTCCGACCCCGACGCGTCATACCTTTGCATCGCACATGCGCGGATTACGCGTCGACACTCCTCCTCGATGCAAAGACCCGGACCCATACCAACCACTCCTCCTCGCATGGAATCCAATTCCTCACACACAGACGTCGACACTCCTCCTTAACAGAAATCCCGATCTTTATTGCCGTAGCCCTAGGAAGTCCCGAAGACGCGCGAATTTGCCCGGTTCGAGAGCCTTCGTAAAGATGTCGGCAATATTGTCATTGGTGTTAACGTAGCTGACGGAAAGTGTTTGGTTATCGCTGAGTTCTCGAATGTGGTGGTACTTGACGTCAATATGTTTCGTTCGGCTGTGGTAAGATGGGTCTCCCGATAGGACGATCGCACCGTTGTTATCGCATAGTAGGGGTGTGGGACCGCGCTGTTCTAGGTCAATACCCTTGAGAAGCGCGCGCAGCCAGAGAAGTTCTTTAGCGCATTCTGAAGCGGCTATGTACTCAGCTTCGCATGAGGAAGTGGACACTGTTTTTTGCTTCCTCGAGCACCAGGTCACTACACCAGATCCGAGAGTGAAACAATAACCGCCAACAGAGCGACGAGTATCTGGACACATTGCGAAGCCTGAATCGGTGTAGCCAAGTAGTTGAGCAGTGTGTTTGCCTCCGAGGACGAGTTTCATGTCGTGAGTGCCCTTAAGATATCGGACAACACGTTTTGCGGCTTCCCAGTGTGCTGAGCCATAACAGTCAAGGTATTGACTAAGGTACTGGACGGCGAACGCGATATCAGGACGAGTGCCGACCGCGAGATACATCAGTGATCCGATAAGAGATCGATATGGTAAAGCAGCAGCCACAAGGCGCTCCTCCTCAGTCTTCGGTGAATGCTCACTACGAGAGAGACGGAGGCTGGACTCCATGGGTGCTGCGACAGGCCACGCATCTTTCATGTTAAACTGTGAGATCACCCGATCGATAAGGGCAGTTTGAGAGAGAGAGACGGTGCGCGAAGCGTGGTTGCGTTCGATGGCGATACCAATACAGAACCGAGCCTCACCCTGATCCGAGATCTGCCATTTCTCGCGGAGCTGATCTTTAAAACGAGTGTTGGCAGCAGCGTGACTAGCGATGGACAGGAAGTCATCAACATGTACCCCGGTGATAACGACACCATGGGAATCATGGCGATAGTAAAGGCAGTACTCGCAGTCGAGACGAGTAAAGTCCAGTTCAACCATGCGGTCGTGCATCGTCCTGTTCCAGATGCGGCCAGCCTGCTTCATGCCATAGAGTCCCTTCTGGAGTTCCCATACCCAGTCCTCCTTGCCAGGTTCCTCAAAGCCGAGAGGCTGGTACATGTAACAGGTCTCGCCAACGGGGAGGAGACCATAGAGGAAAGCAGTTTTGATATCAATTTGCTGCATGTCCCAGTCGAGTGCGGCGGCAAGGTGCAGGAGAACACGGAAGGATTCCATGCGCATGGTCGGGGAAGTGGTCTTGTCGTAATCCAGGCCGAAGACAGCCTCGTAGCCTTTGCAAACATAACGAGCTTTGTAGCGAGCAGGAGCACCGTGTTCATCGCGTTTCAGACGAAAAACGGGACGGCCGTGTAGTAGTTTGCGACCGGGGGGAACCGCGGAGGGAGGGACAAGTTTGTACACACCAAGTTCTTTAATAGATGCAAATTCGTCGAGGAGGGCCTTATGCCAATCAGCAGCGTCGGTGGATTCCATAGCCTCTTTCAAGTTCTTCGGATCATCCGGGAATTCAACATCGATAGGCCCATTGACAAGTGCAGTGAAAGACTCTTGTATCATGGCTAGGACTTCAGGGATGGACGGAGGCTGACCAGAACGACGAGTCGCACGTGCCAGCCGGAGACGTTCACCAGCGGCGATGGATTCGGCGACGGCACGTTGAATGGGAGATATCTTGGGGAGACCATCGGCGACGGCACGTTTATCGCTCGGAATGGGAGTGCGTGAGGACCGGCGAAGCTCGGGAACCACAGGAGGGACAGGCACGGATACGCAGGTGGGATCCGAGGGCACGGAGGCAGGGACAGTATCAACAGGACTCGGAGGGAAGGCGGAGGCTGGGAAAGGTATGACAGGATCATCAGGCACGGGATCGGGGGACAGGCCGAGAAGTTCGGAGGTAGAATAGTGATGTGACTTGACACCCGGACAAGCGGGGATAACTTCACGCTCTTGATGGCTTTGAGCGCTTGTTGAAGCGACTTGGCCTTGAGCGCTCGTTGGAGCGACTTGGGAATTTTGAGAGTTGGTGCTTGAGGGGCTGTCATCTTGAAGAATGCAACCAGGGCGGAAAGGACGGGGGACAGCTTCGTGAGATTCAATGAACTCAACGTGGAAGGATGTGATGATCTTGTGGGTCGCACGGTGATAACAACGATAAGCCTTGGAGTTAGAGCTATAACCGATCAACACACATTCGAGAGAGCGAGGTTTAATCTTAGGGTTGTACGCATTCTCGATGAGCACAAAAGCGCGGCAGCCGATCTCGCGGAGGTGAGAGAGGTCAGGCTTAGTGCTATAGTATGCCTCCCAGGGTGTCCGATAGTTAGGGAGGGAGCGGGAAGGTGTACGCACAGTAAGGTAGCATGCGGTGAGGATAAGTTCATCCCAACGATTCTCGGGTAAGTTAGATTGTATACGCATGGTCCGCGCCTTGTTGCGCAGGGTGCGGTGGACACGCTCGCCACGACCATTGTGAGCCGAGGTATGCGGTGCTGTAAGCTGATGCTGAGTGCCGCGTGATGCCAGCCAGTTCGCCATTTGATTGCTCTTGAGCTCGCCGCTATCTGTGCGATAGATGCCGACTTTAGTCCCGGTTTCAAGTTCACGAACACGTTCCCAGTCCTGAAGGGCACGAAAAGCAGCATCCTTAGATGGGAGAGGAAGAGACCATATAAAGGAAGTATGATCATCCACAAGATTAAGTACATAGGCATTGCCATTGGCAGACACAACCGCTTCTTCCATCAGGTCAGCGTAGATGATTCCCAACGCCCTAGTTGCCTTTGCCCCAACCCGAATCTTTGGTGGAGAGTTCTTGACCTGTTTCCCAAGGATACAGTGGTCACATTTTGGCGGTTGGAGGGATACATCAATGCGCATACCTGTGACGGAGTCGTGGGCGGCCATCTCGACTATAGTGCGGGGACTAGTGTGACCAAGACGACGGTGCCAGACAGCAACATCGGGGACGCGAGTTGTGAAAAGAACATGAGCTGTAGAAGGCGGAGGGCCATCTAGGCGATACAATTTGCGAGCTGTGCGAGTGCCACGAGCAGCGACAGTACCATTCTTTTGAGTGAGCCAACAGGATGTGCTGTCGAAGTGCGAAGAGAGCCCAGAGTCATCAGCAAGATTGCCTACGGAGATAAGGCGAACAGTTGCCTGAGGGACATAAAGAACATTTTTTAGAACAATTGAGATACCGCGTGCAACAAGAAGCTTAATTTCGCCGACACCAATGGTGTGAATGAGAGACCCGCCGACTCCCTTGATCGGGCTAGGCGGTACAGGGTGAAGCTTAAAGAAGTCACTCCGCTCAGGTGAGACATGCGTGGTGGCACCGGAGTCTAGGAAGAAGGGCGTATCGACATTCTGGAGAGGGGCACGAGTAGAGCATTCAACCGGGAAGACAGGGAGCGAAGCGAGGGAATCAAATGGTATATCAGTTCTCCTCCTCTCGTGCCAGTCGAGATTGCATTCGAAATCCTCAATCAGTGCCATATGAGCTTCATACTCGAAACGGTCACCAGCAGAGTCACTGTAGGCCGCCAACCACTCAGGGGTCACGGGAGCCGGTTCCACATGCAGGATAGTGCTTTCGGCTGAGTTAATCGCCGCAGAGGTCAAAGACACAGATGTAGCCGAGGGTTCAGCAAGGTAGAAGGCATGACCTGTCACGCTATCAAGGAGATAAGCGCAACCATCTTGATCATAGCGTCGAGTCGGCTGCACAGGGCGAGCACCAGAAGCCGAAGTGGATGTGGCAACAGTAGGAGGTACAGGAGTAGTTGGGGACTTCCCTTTAGCAGCACGACGGGCACGCTTGTTGGCGAGAACTTCTTCACGGCGGCCAGCCATAGGTCCCCCCTCAGCCCAGCAGGTGTCGACGAGATGACCTCTGGACTTGCAGTGGCTACACCAGGATCCAGTGGTTGAACCTGAGGAGGATGACTGTGCAGCAAGAGCAAAGGGGGCCTGCGTAGTCGCGGCAGCTGCTTCACGATCAAGGATCTGCTGCTCGTAATCGAGGCGTTCACGGATCGTATCAGATGAGAACGGGTGTGCCGTGTCAGCTTTGGCTAGCGCCGTCGCAATGTGGTCACGGACACCAGGGAACTTGTGTAGACCGTTGAGCATGGCGATCGACAGGAACATGTCCTTCGTGGGGATCCCGATGGCCCAGATGCGTTCGACAATCTCAGTAAGGCAGTGACTAGTGACAGCAAAGCGCTCCTCACGCGAGTAAGCAGTAGAGAAAGCTTTCTCGATAAGGGTGATCTGGGCTAGAGGGCCCTGTTGTTCGTGACGTGTACGGAGAGCCTCCCAGGCGGCATGAGCAGTGGTGAGACCCTTCAGAAAACGACGCTCTTCGGGAGCTATACAGAGACTGACAAGACCGAGAATGGATTCATTGTTCGAGATCCAGTTGTTGTAGCCAACAAGGTCAGCAGTTCGGTCGGGTTGCTGTATGCGCCCGTCAATGTAACCGCCGAGCCCGTTAAGCTGTAAGGTATGCTCGTTTTGATGAGACCATTCAATCCAATTGTTCTCTCGGACACTGAGGATCACGGCATTGGGAGCAGTGATGATAGAGGCCGAGACCGTAATGAGAGGGACAGATGGTGTGCGAGACATAGCAGCGGGTGCAGGCAGATGTACCGGAAGCTCAGAGCCAGACGGTGGGGGGGGAGTGCTGTCAGATGCGAGGAGTCCGCTAGCGAGGGCGTCTTTGAGTTCAGCGCCAAGGGTCATGATCGACAAAAGAGTGGGGGCGCCGGGCGAGGCAGCGAGCGTATATGAAGAAGGGGGCGAACGCTATGAAAAGCGAGGACGCGCACGTAGGTGGGCGCTTCGGGTCGCACTTCGGGTCCGAGGATCAAAACGACGTACAGGATCTGCGACTCGGCTTGCGAGAGCACGAGGTGTCAGGGGCTCATAACCTGTAGAAACTGTACAACGCAGATCTCAGCCGTGTACGACACAACGACTTATAGTATTATTATGTACCTGTACAACGCAGATCTAGGTACACATTAACACATGTTAAATGGTGAATAGTTATGTTAGACATACCTCAGCCGTGTACGACACAACGACTGAGGGGAAAGGGAGGACTGAGGGGGAGTGAATATATGTATTCTATCTCGAGCTTCTGTGAAAGGACTCCGACCCCGACGCGTCATACCTTTGCATCGCACATGCGCGGATTACGCGTCGACATTCTCCTCGAGGGTCTGCCGAATCTCGGGGAGCTTGTCGAGGTAAGGCTGTGCTTGGTTCAACCCTTTGTCCCATGCCTGTTTCGCTGAGGACTCGGCGAGCTTGCTGATCTCGCTAGATTTCGATCGGACGAGGTCCTGAGCCTGGTTCAAAGCGTCCTGGCTCATACCCTTGGAAAAGATCTCCACGACCTAGAGAATACAGGCTAAGAATCTCAAACGTCGATACCCTGTTCGAGATGCCGTGCTCACCTGCTTCTTTGTGTCATCAAATACCTCTTCGCCTCCGGACCCTGCCTCTCCACCAGCTCCTTGAACTGCTGGTACCCGCCTCCAAATTTCTCTTTCAACTGCGGGTACTTCTCAAGCAGCGGCTCCATCGCATCACCTCCTGCCCTCTTCGCTAGGTCCTACAGCTCCGCAGCCCGCTTCTGGAGGACGTTCACGATCTTTGTGGCCGTCTGCATATCTGCCTTGCCCCCATTCTCTTGGATAATGCCCTGGATCTCGTCATACCCCTTCTTCGCAATAGCGTTCACCTCATCACCGTGCTTGTCGGCAAGTTGGTCGAACGAGTCAAAGGTGGCGTCGACGTAGGACGAGAGACCTGGTACGAGCCCGATGTAGGATTTGGCGACTTGGCGAAGGTAGGCGAGCGCCTCGTTGGGGTTCTTCGCCTTTTCTTTCACGGCTTCCTGCGCTTGCTGGAGGTAAGCCTTTGCAGACTTGGACGTGTCCACCAGCGTCTTGAGACTGGAGAAATGGTAATACGTATATGCTGGAGAAGGATTAAATGAAATACGATTGTCAAGACTGGGGGCGCCTACCCGATCCAACAACGACTAGCCCTCCTGCTGCTCCCGCCGCCACGTACGGCGCCATACTGCTCTGGCTGGTCGAGGCCGTCGATTGGAACCTCTTCGGTCCTTGACGGTACACGCTCTTGCCGATGCCGCGGGCATTGTGGCGGGCGAGGAGGCGCTGAGAGTTGGACAGCATATGGGCGGCAGTTGAGATGCAAAGTATGTGGTCCCAAGGTTAAGTATATGCGTCTGAGAGCGTGTAGTCGGTATAAATGGCAGGAGACGCGTCCCCCCGGCGAGATTCATATTTGAAGGTAGGTTGACACGCGACGTCATCCGAGATTCCCAGCATGCAGTGACCGCGCGATGCGTCACTGTGACAGTCGTGCGCCGATCATTCACTTCCCCACATTAATATGCTCCGTTTCGGAAACCTTGTTTGATCCCGAGGACACTGCAATATTATTGAATATTAAATGCCAATATTATTGGCAACGACTGTACTAAACCCTTCCACAAGTCAAACATTGATACAACAACAAACTACTATTACACAGTATGCACTACGCGTCCTTCACGACAGAGCATTACGCCAGGACAGGTTCAGGCTCATTGAAACCCTTTGCCTGCGCCATCTGCTCTTCAGGCTTCACCTCAGCTTCTTTACCCCAAGGAATGAGCCCGTCAGGCCCAAGCTTTTCCTTCACCAGCTTCTCATTGAGCTCCCAAACATTCTTGCCAAGCTCCGCATCGCACGCCTGCGATGACTCGCCTCCCAGCTGACCAGGATCCGTGAAATACTTGCCCTGCCACCCATTCTTCTCAACCTCATCACTCGTCGCAGCCCACAGAGTGCTCAAGCTTCCCTGCTCCGGGTTGCGCATGAAGGGGACGACCATATGCTTGAGCATCGTGCCAAACACCTGGCCGTAGCACTCCTTGAACTGGTCTTGCTGGCCAGTAGCAACTGCACCGGGGTGCGTAGCAAGCGCCAGGATGTTGTCGTTGTTGGGCTGAATGACGCGCTCGACGAGCCCGTACTTGGTGAGGAGGATCATGGCGAGCTTCGAGCGAGCATAGAGCGCGACGGCCGTCATTGTCAGCTCCTGTGAGGCCTTCTCCTCCAGCTCCTCGACAGAGGCGAACTTGATTGATGACGGTGCTGCTCGATGCAGATCCGAAGACACCTGCACAATGCGCGGCTTTGGTGCGCCTGGAATAGTCGATGTGCGACGAATGAGGGGGTAGAGGCGGTTGATCAAAAGGAAGTGCCCCAGAACGTTGACCGAAAAGTGCCGGTCAATCCCGTCCGCAGATACGTCAAATTTGTTGACACCGACGCCAGCATCCGCAATTAACTGCAGGCACAGTAAGAAAAGACTGTATATGCGCGCATTCAGCGACTTACCAGATCCAGCCGCTCCTCCTGCTTGGCAATCGTATCTGCAACCTCCTTCACGTTCTGCAAGTTCCCAAGATCGCAAGACATAAACACCACATCCGCATTGGGATTGTCGGAGTCCTTGATCTTCCTAATAGCCTCCTCGCCACTATCGGCCTTGCGAGCGAGCAGCAAGACTCGGGCGTTCGAGAGCGCGAGTGCCCTTGCAACTTCAAATCCGATGCCCTCCGTGCCTCCAGTAACAACCGCAGTCTGGGAGTCTGAAGGTCAGATAGGTTTGTTTACCCTCGGTTCGACTCACCCTCCCCGCGAGGTCCGGCACATCCGCCGTTTCGAACCCGGACTTGCCCATGACAGTATCCAATACCTTCTGCATCTCTGAGTAATTTCTTCGAAAGTGTGAGGTAAGAGTGAGAGTAGCGGGGGCAGTAAAGCTGTGGGTTGTCCAGCGGCGGGTGCTTATAAACTGCAAGCGACGGGGAACCAACGTCATGGGGGGCGAGCTGTGATTTGCGTTAGATGCATGCTGGCACTATATGCTGGGCGATGCGGCGGTGACGAAAGGTGACGAAGGGTCGACCGGTGAAGACAGGTGAAGAGTATGAAGTCGCGATCGACAAGCTTTGTTTCGGGAATTACCGAATGGGCGCTTCCTCTTGACCTCCCATCACAACGAACTGGGGCTGTCGTACATGTACTACCTCTCTGACTGTTTCTCTAGATTGTCGTTCTGTCTACATCTCCGCCAGCGACATGAAGACCACAACGCTGAAGATACTCTAGTGACATCAACTTGGTTTTCAAGTGGACTTTGCTTCCAGCGACACGAAGACCACAACGCTTCATATACTCTAGTGGCATCAACTTGGTTTTGAAGTGGACTTACGGACCTTAAAAACCGTAACGATCTATCCTGGAACTATTATTCACATGCATGCGAATACTACACGAAACTAGGCTTTCCAGCTCTTCTCTGCCTCAAGTAGCCAATCAATCGCATCCTCCAGCGTCTTCTGCCATGGAATATACTCAGTAATCCCAAGATGCTCTCTCGCAGGGGTAGTATCAACCCTCGCTATCGGCCCAGGCTTCTTGTAATCCTCCGGGACAGCGGGCAGTCTATTCTTCAGTTCCGGCCTGGCCTCCACGAGGTACTTCACCGCGTCAGACCAAAATATCACGCCTGGAGTGACGAGGAACCGCTTCTTGTACAACTCTTTCTGTGGCGGCACGCTGAGTGCGGCAACGTGCGCCCGCGCGACATCGCGGACATCGACGTAGTCGGGGTTCTGCTGGTAGGGGAGCGGTCTTCCGGGCTCTCCGGAGATTAGGTTGTATATGAAACCGTTGGTACCCAACGCGTTAGTTGGGGGAACTGGCAGACCTGATGGCCAGGGACCGTATACGAAGGGCGGGTTGACTGAAGTCTCATGCTCAGTACTAGGCGTCCCAACTGCAGTTGGCGCTCAACACTCACTAGTGGCAAGGTCAAGCTTGGGGTGAGCCTGCGCGTATTCCCAGGCGGCTCTCTCGGCTAGAATCTTGGAGGACAGATATACATACATCACATCGTCAGCCTTTGCAAGCGCTTGCTCTCTGGTGACCTTGCCCCAGCCTACGGTACACGATGTGTTTTTCAGCATGCGATGTCTCAGAGGAGAACGAGCACCTACTGTTCTGGTTGATGGTTATATCTGACCAGGCTTCATCCGTACCCGCTAGACAAGAATAAGCGCCAGATTCGGCTGAAAGTGCATCGACTTACGAGTTACAGTCGTTCCCCAGCTTGCGGTGACGACTACCTTGTTTACACCCGCCGTCGTTGCCTGGCGGAGCACGTTCAACGTGCCTTCGAGGGCGTCCTAGACGAATATACGCGGGTTTACGGGAACGCTCCTGCCTAGTATGATGATCACGTACGTCAAGAGTCTGTTCCGCGGCCGCCCTTCCGGTGAGAGGTGAAGCGACGTGGATGACAGCGTCGACGCCTTCCAAGGCGGCTCGGAGATCACCCTTGGCTATGTCGTTGACCGCGACGATCTCCATGCTGTTAGACCCGGGGTATTTCTTCTTGTATGCACCCTGGAAGGCTTGGAGCTTGGCCTCACGGACGGTCCTTGGAGGATATCAGAACACGTCGAATATGAGCTGCCGATATGGGACTGACCCTCTGACTCTGTACCCAGCTTCGAGCAGTTGCGCTACGACGTGCGAGCCGATGAAGGCTGATATACCGGTGACCTACGAGCACATCATTAGCTGTTAATGGATACCTCGAGGATATTCTGTGCGTACTAATACGAGTTGCTGCTTGTTAGACATGGCGAAGAAGTCGGTTCTGTGGTTGTGGTCCACATCTGCATACTTCTGTCCCTTTATACTCGAGCCCACATATCAAGTTTATCAATGAGTGGTGGCTCTCCCCTTGGCTGATGAAGCCCATATTGTTGCTTCGGCGATAGCTTTGCAAGCAATTCTGCATGTGCGGCGAATAATTGTGCAACTTCACTAGACGATCGGCCCAGTCTTTCTTCCGTTTCCTTATGCGGAAAACTTTGCCCATCCTAGTAATCACGCTCGGCGAGGAGACTGGGATGCCCGACGACGATGCCTCCTGGTCTGGGGCATAGATTTGTCAGCCCAACCCGAGCGGTATAGGGAGTGATATCCCGACCGTTGCGGGATTAAGGTCGAGTACCAATCTTTCCCTCGAAGTGCCCCGCTAGGATCACAACATATGTCATCTCGACTACGCTGTAAGATCTGCATCTGTTGTTGGACGGATGACTTGGGTCGTATGCGAGCTGCAATGCCCCTTAACGCCATCTGAGTCTTCTCGAGTGCATACTGCTGACCTACTAAGTCGCGGCTATTCTCGTTACAGCGCTGCCCATGGAAGACGCTCCTTCCAGGCAGACGATTCTCCTGGCCTGGGATTCGTGGCCGCTAGAGGGCGAACAAATGCTGGTAGCAAAGAGTTTGTCTTCAGTGTTTTGAATGGCACTGTACCTAACTGTACCGCTATTTTTAGTCTGCGTAACGAGTCCCAAACACGACTTGGGCTTGGTTTTGTGCAAGTTCGTCTAGTGACGGTGTGGCCTTGGCTTCCTCGGAGAGAAGGCAGGGCTACGGTGGGGATCGCGTAGGTGACGTGTACCCGGAATCTCATTGGTCCTCAAAACGAGCGCATGGTAGTTCGACGTTCTGTTGTAGTTTGTTGCGACTGACTTTCGTTGCTTCATGTACCTCTCTTGAAGGTACGCCATTTGTGAATCACATCCCGTATTCATAGTCTCGAATAGGAACTTACTGATTCGGCATGTTCTTTCTGATGCCCCTCCTGCAATATTTTGCATGTCACGCTGTGGCAGCAGAGTCGGTCCGTCGGGTCGCGTGATCACAGATCTCAGTCTGTCTCTTCATTTTACATATCGCAGCACTCAGACGCAAAAGTGTTATTGATATGGATATAGCACAATGTCGTGAACACGGTGTCTGACACATGCCCCATGCGTAAACGATCTGTCATGAATCTACTGCATCGAATTATCACATGGAACGAACGTCGCGCACCAGAAACATGAAGGTCCATTCCTAGCATATGCTAGAAGTCTGTTCAAGTCGTTCTTCTGAAGGTGGCAGATGCACGTCCACTCTGCCCTTTCCATCCACCTCCGCCCCTACAACACTAGTCTTGATTCCTGGCTCAGCATTCGCTCTAGCCTCCGCATCGCTTAATCCTGGAGCATCTTTTGGTAGCCAGATTGTCCTTCAGTGGTGGGTCGACGAGGGCTGGATGGTCAAACGCATACAAATTGATGCCGCTGACATCATCGAGCCTTCTATCACTGTTGTGGAGTTTGTCTCCACTGACAGAACAACTATACCCTTCAATCTCCTCCAAAGCCTCCACTCGAGCTCTTCGTTCTCCTACTGGATAGAGGCTCCGCATCATCGGCTTTCATCACTCGCCGATAACACGGACCGCTCTCCGTCTCTCCTATCGGGTTTATCAACGTCAAGGGAAGTCCTTCTATCACTAGATTATAGGCCCCATTTGGGTTGTAATAGAAGATGGCTCATGCCAAGATTAGTTCGAGCTGTAGGATCAGACCGGTGAAAGGCTGTACCGACCGTCAATACAATAAGCACGGACATGAGAGGTTCGTACCCTCAATCACTCCCACAAGAACAGAAGCCACAGATCCAAGAAAGCCATTTGACCGTATCGCATAGTGAGATGATGTTCGAAAATGCGCCGATGAAGGTCACTGCGTCGAACTTCTGAATGAGTGTTTTGAAGACCATCAGCCGCTCATTGACGTCCCAAGAATTCTGCCCATATATATCAAAGTGAGACCAATGGTAATTGATGGTACAGATTTAAGGCTGAGTTTTCCCATATCACGTCTTCTCCATGCACCTAGAGGTATTTGCCAGCCATCCGATAGACTTGATGGTGCAGCAGAGACGTCTTAGCCAGAGGAGCCGAGATCTGGCTGTTGAACAACACGAACGCTGAGCTCAAAAGGAAGTGATCTGAGCGAGAGGAAGAAACGAGGATGGGTCTTTCATCTTTAGGCACAATCTTTCCAGCTGAGGCAGCTGCAGCCTTCGTATCCGCATTGACAAGTGAGGCTTTGAAGAGTGATCACTCGCAGCGTCTGTGTCCTACAGAGCAGTCACTTCACATTTCCCGCTCTCTCTGATACCCTTCAAGTCGTCATCGCTGCTACAGAGCTTATTTCGCAGCTTGATGCGCTGCTTCGGATAGGTATTCTGTAGTTACGCGTCCGGTGATCAGGGATGTCCTCTCTCTTGCAGAAGTCGCGTGATCTTTCCTGACAAGATAGTGGCGCCGAATCTTCAGATAATGAGTCTATAGTCACGGCGGATGAGATAGCACAGACCTGTGAATAACCAAGCTAATCCCAGGTGTCTCTTGCTGTATCGAGTGGAATGCCATGGCAGCCGCCATGGTGAGGGGCTTGAATATTGATTTTGATTGAACCTGGATCCAAACCACGTCGGATGCAGTCCGGACCGTGCGATCTGAGATTAGAGACCGGCGAGACCATAGTCTGGGGTTCGGTATAACGACCTAATTCGAATTTGGCGACAACTTCAAAATCAATGCCGATCATTTTGAAGACCACCCGGCTGCAGCAAGTACTTGAATCACCGCCATGGCTAAGAAATCGATTTCGTTACCCATTGCTTCCTGTACAATTCCTCCCACTCTATCATGGACCCGCCTTCAACCATGTCTCCTTCCCGCCCTAGTGACTCACTCTCAGGGTTTCCCGAACACGTAGATCGTCCCACAGGTCAGTAGATGCAAATGCTGAGCCCCAGCCACGTAAAGCTCAGTAGATTTTATCAGCCTTGATCACGCAACTTGGCCTACTTGACCGGTTATTAACACCTGCAATATTACTTTGCATGATCATTGGTGTCATCATCGGGGAATACACACCTAATGTTCAGCACGCCTTCAGCACAGCAACCTTCCACAATGTATCTGCACGTACGTGTCGCTATTTCGGTCTTTGGCCCCTTTGCTGATGGCGCTTTCCTAGCTATTGCAATCGGGTTGATCGTCATGATGTGGCCCATCCTAACCAAAGTGCAATACGAGACCCTCCCGAAGTTATTCTCCTCCTCCAGGATCTGGATACAGATCGGCTTCTCCTTCATTCTCAACTGGATCATCGGCCCGCTGGTAATGTTGGGTGTGGCTTGGGCAACGTTACCCGATCTGCCTTCCTACCGGGCTGGCGTAATCATGGTTGGACTAGCAAGATGCATCGCCATGGTCATGATATGGAATCAGCTTGCCAAGGGAGACGCCGACTACTGCGCCATTCTCGTCGTCTTCAACTCGCTCCTGCAGATCGTCTTGTATTCGCCTTACGCCCTGCTGTTCATCAATATCCTCGGGGGTCAGGCAAAGGACAAAGGGATCAATCTTGCATACGGAGATGTGGCCATATCAGTGTTGATAGTGAGTCCCCGTAGTTGCTTCGACCAAGCCCATTGTCTCATTCATGCATCACCCAGTATCTTGGTATACCGCTGGTGGTTGGAGTCATCACTCGCTACAGCGTGCTCGTCCTTACCGGCCCAGCCTTTTTTCACGAAAGGTTCCTGCCTGTCTTCTCACCTCTCGCCTTATTAGGTCTCCTATATACAATCATAGTCATGTTCGCTTACCAAGGTCATCACATCCTGCACAACCTCGGTCCCGTCTTCCGAGTCTTCGTACCTATGATCCTCTACTTCATTATCATGTGGTCCTCGACGTTCACCTTAGTGTACTACTTGTCACGGCGCGACAAGGGAAAGAAAGGAAATTGGGGATACGAAATGGCCGTCGTGCAGAGCTTCACTGCTGGGAGCAACAATTTTGTGAGTTACGACGCGTTCTCTCTGAGATCGCGAAGCTGATTATTCTCGTGTGGGTATTAAGGAATTGGCAATCGCCGTGGCTATCGCGATATACGGTGTTGGGTCAGAACAGGCTCTCGCCGCCACGATAGGGCCGCTGGTAGAAGTCCCGGTATTGCTCGCTCTCACCTGGGTGGCCTTACTTCTTGGCCGACGGCTGAACTGGGATAGCCAAGAAAGCATCAACGAATTGGAAAGCGAGAAGAGCCCACAGCTCGTATAGGTATTGAAGCAGCATGACAACATTATAATACAGGCAGCGACTCAGGATACATAACAACTGGACAAATTTACCAGACATGTCAGCAACATCGGTGAAGAATGGATATCACTCACCAAAGAATGCTAGAAGAGCATGGGTAGTACTGAGACAACAATGTATTACAGTTCATTAACAGCAGCCGGGTCTCGAAGTGCTCAGACCGGCCTCCCCCGTTCTATCTGACCCTCCAGACGTGGAACGCAACTCTGACGTTTTCTGATGACATCTGCGACGAGGAGCGATGTCTTCATCTTCGGACTCGATGAGACCGGTGCAGTCCATGATGCCACCGCAGCACTCCGACATGGGACTCTCGCTTCTGCGGCTGCTTGACTCAGCTTCCCGCCAGTCCCCTACTTCTCGCTCGTCCTGGCTGGAACCGTCGGGCGTAGGGATAGCTGCGGGTGGGATAATAAGATGAGGAAGTGAGGCCAAGACTTCTCTTGCGAGCGTATGCGGCGAGACGGCCGGCGGCGTTGGAGGAAGCTGGAAAGCAGCAGACGGCAGTGAGGCCCCGCTATTTGGAGATATTGCCGACGTGAGGGATGATGGAGAGGCGTTGCCGTGAGGCTCGTTTGGTTGTGCTATCATGACTTGCTGGAAATGGATCAGAGATGCTTGGGTATCCGCCACATGTTGCATGAGTTCCGTCGTAGCTCGTACCTGTTACGCCCACGAAGTCACAGCCAAGGGAAAACCTTTATCAGATAAACAGATCTACAGAGTACGAAATTATACTGTGTACCATCTCTGGGCTGAAGCGCATTGCAGCGGCAGATATACCACTTTGAGCCTTTAGCACTTGTAGCTCTTTCTTTAGGTGCACGTTCTCCTCCTCAGCTTTACGGCATCGCTCCTCCAAATCTACTAGATATTTCGCCTTGCGCGCCCTGTAGTCGCGCTGCTGGGTAAGCGCCCTCGTCGGGGGGATAGTGAGATCTTTCTTGCGGCCTCTGGTCATGGTAGACGTTGGGAGCGGGCGGTCAATCCCGTGTCAACTGGGTCCGGTGGCACAGCAGAGCAGTTAGCTATGATATTATATGCAAACGTGCGAGCCTATCAGTCGGGCATAGTCCCATGCTAGAAGGGCGCTGAGAACGACGGACGCAGTAGGAGACAAAGCAAGGGTCTCCGCGAAAACCGAGTCCAACGCTGAGCACGTACCGTTCCGCTGGTACTCGAGCCTCTCAACTGCCTCTTTCAGGTTTCCTTCCAGACTGTCGTGCTAGGGTGCATGACCATGGTTATTCTGCCTATGTTTAGTTCTATGCTACCATTTTAATACTGCTACGCGTGCCGCCGGATTCAATACACTGCTATTCGGTCTTCGGATCCCGGTCACGATAACTCGGAGGTCTAGACGATTGATGGCCATGCAGAAATGGTGATCTATTACATGGTCCTTTTGAATTGATTTCATATCGTCTCGACGCCCCAAATTCTGCTCAGCAACAAGCGGACTAAGGTGGCGGGACCCGGTGTGTGTGTCAATACTGCTACGCTTTCGCCGCCCAAGTTATCCGTCTGTGCCTTGTCCGGATCCTCTATCTCTACTTGAGCAGGAAAAGCCGAAGACTCGAAGACACCGTGCGCCACATGCAGTCTCTCCAGCTCTGCTTGAACGTGGGCACGGTTCTCACCAGGGGCATACGCGCTTTGGTCATCTCTCCGATCAACCACGAGCATACCACGAGTGTATTCTCCTTTGCTGTGGGGATGCCATCATCAGCTTCTGGTCGTATGGAAGTGCTGCACTCATACCATTCTACTTGGAACTTCCTCTGGACTGCAACCCATTCAGGGTGAAGCTGTGGAACCTGCCCCTTGATTTCATCCGCTACTGGGGGATTTGCGATGGCGCACCATACGGCCACGGGATCGTGCAGCTCCATAGCGTCCTTGCCGAACGATCTCATTATCTCCCTTGGTCTCTCTAGGAATGAGCTAGTGAAGTGCTGTATCGGCGTTTTGTCTTCAGGCTTGGACGGAGCCTTCGTCGAGTCGAAAGCAGGGTCAACAAGTTTCTTGTACAGTGGAAAAGAAAGTTCATGAGGCGTAGTTACGTCGAGAGGGAGCAACAAGAATCGTTCAATGGGTAGACGGGGTGCATCTTTCGTACCCACTGTCAATGCACGTAGCGCCTCCGGATCGGCGAAAGTGTTGACTCGAACCGAATCGTAAGCTGGCGTTTTCCTCATTAGACTACGCATGATGACTCACATTCAGCAACAGGGCTTGTGTTACCTGGCACGTCTAACGCACCGCCCATGCAAATGATACGTCCCACAAGGTTATGGAACTCTGCAGAGTGATGGTGATTCAATAGCTGTACGCTGGTGAGCGGTCCCAAAACAACGTAAGTTAGACTTCTTGGTGGTAAGGCTCGCAACGCGGCCAGGACCTCGGCCGTGTGTCCTTCATTCGAGATTCGCAAGTACGGATGCGAGGCCAATGACTCGATGCCATCCACATTTAGATCTGGATGTCTCTGAGTTATATCTCCGAGTCCATCCCTAGATGTCATCTACCGTAAGTCCGGTTATTAAGAGTTTTAGAGTATTAGGTGGATAAACCTTCCGTGGAAATATTCTGCAGTATGTTTGTCGGTATTCCATGGACTGGAAGCTCCTTTGACAACGAAAGGCTTGTTAACCGGGTCGAAGTTCGGGAACCGGTCCCTGTCTTTGGGGTGTTGCTCGAGATGCCGGCTCACTGCCTGGTACAACTTGAAGATATTCTTGCTGCACAATAAGACATCAAAAGGGATCGACGAAGAGTGGAAACTGTGCGTACTAGCACGCCTCCTGGTCCGTGTTCCCTTGACACCGGATAAGCAATCAGAGTACCACTTCTAACATGAGTGTATAGGCACCGAATGTCACGACGTATCCCAAGATTTGGATCTCTGGAGATGCGAGGGCAAGCAGGCTAGAAGGCACCTGTTTAAGTGCACGCACGATGCCATGATTCCACGGACTCACATGCCCACGACATCGTCTACTCCGGGATCCGTGTCGACTATCAGCAAGTTGGGTCTGAGCGCATTTCCACCTTCAACTTTGGCTTATGCACGCACTGATGACTGGGGTTCTCTGAACTTGCCCTGCACTCATCATACGAAGGGGCAAGGGGTGATTACTCTGCAGGCAGCAGCTTGGCACGCCGGGCTAATCTATGACAAAATCCATCAGAGATAATGAGACACCTAGTCACATCGCGTGACGACGGGCGTTTTACTTGCAAATTGGAACAAGATAGGCTTGACTTAGGCATTCGACAAATGGGGATGGACACAGTGAATAAATGATCCATAGTTGCATGGTCCATAAGACTGCAATAGTTGATCTATGGCCATGGAGGAAGGAGTATGACACTGAGCAGTAGGTCTCAGAGTCAGAGATACATAGTTTGATTCAGATGATACATCGCTTCTCTGTCAGTTCACATACATGACAACATTAATTCGTGCATGTCTTGCATCGTCAAAACTACTTTAATCATTAAATACTAGTCGGTGAAGCGGAAGCGCCGTTAGAATTCGAATGTTAGCGCTTGCTGTGAGATTATATAGTTGTGACAGGGAGTTGCCGGGTACTGCATAGTTACAGTCACGGTGGCTTCCCTTGGCGCGCTCGTGCCTCGACGCCGTGTAGCTCGTTGTCCAACCTGTGTTCTTTCCTCTCTAAACTACAAAATGTCGGAGCAGCTGCGTTTCCTCGGTTCGTTGACCGGTCACAAGGGCTGGGTTACCGCCGTCGCCACGTCCTCGGAGAACCCTGACATGATTTTGACCGCTTCCCGAGGTACTACCAGTCTTGCCGACTCGTACGCATTATCCTGAAACCTGATTCCAGTAATTGACAGACAAGACGATCATCGTATGGCAGTTGACGCGTGATGAGGATACCTACGGCTACCCCAAGCGAATCCTGCACGGCCACAACCACTTCGTCTCTGATGTCGTGATCTCCTCCGATGGCCAATTCGCTCTCTCTTCTTCCTGGGATCACACCCTTCGCTTGTGGGACTTGAACACTGGCGCCACGACTCGTCGTTTCGTTGGCCACACCTCCGATGTCCTTTCAGTCAGCTTCAGCGCTGACAACCGACAAATTGTTTCTGGGTCCCGTGACCGGACCATCAAGCTTTGGAATACCCTCGGAGAGTGCAAATACGATATCAAGGATGACGGGCACACTGAGTGGTGCGTCACATTTCATTGTATCTCGATTTTTTGTGTACTGAAAGTAGGTGATGAAGGGTTTCTTGTGTGCGGTTCAGCCCGAACGTTATGAACCCGGTTATTGTTTCTTGCGGCTGGGACAAGGTCGTCAAGGTGAGTGTCTGTAGATACCTGAGCCGTACTTCTGGTATGATGTTAGATATATATATTTGCTACTTCAGAGGGCTCGGCCCAATGAGACTAACTCTTCCACCAAGATCTCTGACCCTTCACATCCGTATCTGACCCCTTGAAATTCGCAACTAATCTGACTTACTCTTAGGTGTGGGAACTTTCGAAGTTCAAGCTGAAGACCAACCACTACGGCCATACTGGCTACATCAATACCATCTCCGTCTCGCCAGACGGTTCGCTCGCTGCCTCTGGTGGAAAGGACGGCATCACCATGCTCTGGGACTTGAACGAGGGCAAGCACCTCTATTCCCTTGAGGCTGGTGACATTGTCAACGCCCTCGTCTTCTCCCCTAATCGGTACTGGCTGTGCGCTGCCACTGCCAGCTGCATTAAAATCTTTGACCTCGAGAGCAAGTGAGTGCTGCCTTGGCATACGATCGTCCAGAGTCCTAAGTTTACCCTATGTTAGGTCGATTGTCGACGAGCTCAAGCCTGATTTCGTTGACGTTGGTGCCAAGTCGCGGGAACCCGAGTGTGTCTCTCTCGCCTGGTCGGCGGATGGGCAGACGCTATTCGGTGGCTTCACTGACGACGTTGTTCGGGTATGGTCTGTGTCCTCGTGAAGTGTCTAGGGGTAATACTTCTGGGATGCTTTCATTGTTTTCTATGTTCTGTAGCTTCAAAATCCATTATGCTCATGCATCAAGTGTATTGAATGAGCACGAGTGTGTGGCCACTTTGACTGAGCGCTGCGTTGCAGGTTGACACTCAAGTGTTCTAGAGTACTGCCAGCTCGTGCTTTGTTTGGCTTTGAAGGTAACGTGTGGAACGAGGCTTGCTTACGTCGTCTCCTCAAGCGAGCTGACCTCGTTCTTCGCGTTGTCTCACCGTGCTGTGAAAATGACATAGTCTGGTCCTACGTGCGTGTTAAGATAAAGTTTTTCATGGTACATGTTGACTATGGCAAATGCGCAATTCCGGTAGTCCATTTGCGACTGAAAGGGTTTGCGCTATGTGGGTGCGCCAGCTGTAATTTACATCCACTTTTGATGTCGACGTCTGAGAATGTTCAAGGTTTCATCCTGTGAGCGTTTGCAAACAATGGAGCTATTGGCGTTTTACGGAAACTTCGCTGAGGCTATGCAGTTATCACAGCGCGTTATTTGTATGCATATGTAGTCGCGTCCCGGTGGCGGCTCCCGCGATCAAATGGCACCAACATCAACGAAGTCAGATTTGAGCTTATCGGTGCAGAAGGGGACATAAAATGTATGTGAGCAAATGAGATCTTTCTAATGATAACTGTGATGTAATATTTCCATGAATTCCTTGGCTTTTTCGATTCGCGGCCTCAGGCTTCACCTTCGTTCACCGCTACAAAGAAAGGGACCACGTTGTCTATGATGGGGCGTTCATCCGCTTCATGCGCCCAGCATCTTTCGAGCAAGTCCCAGCATTCCTCTTCAATGTCTCCAACCCGAGGAGGACGATGGTGCTCAGGATCCATGGCGACTTTCCATACGATCGTCATGGGCAGCGTGCGTTCGAACGGTGGTTTTCTTGCGTATATCTTGCGACAAGTAGAGGTTAGTAAGACACACCATACTGATAAGAGAAACAAAACTCTGCGCTGCTATGACCGCTGTGAAGAAAATTCGAGTGACCTTGGGTGACCCGCTCTTTCATCGTTATCCATCCAAGATATACAACAACCCCAATATACAGGACCTACTAACTCACCTCCCAGATCGTCATTGCAAGGCTATATATGTCACTTCGCGTGTCGACCTGGTTGATTACTGAACCTTGCCCAGACCAGAGGATCTCTGGAGCGGTATACGCTGTGGATCCTGCTTGTAGTGACAAAGTGAAACCTCTGACACCGAGGATTCTTGATAAACCAAAATCAGCCAAAAGAGGTTGTCCATTGTCACCGATGAGAACATTGGCCTGAGGTCAAGATATGAGGTCTGCGCCTGAAGAGTTTGACTATTAACTCACTGGTTTAAGATCACCGTGAACCACATTATTATTATGTAAATACCTGAGGCCTTGAGCTATACCTGCGATCTGCGATTGCATCAAAGGAAAGGACTACATTGATCGGCGAGAACTGCTCGCGTACCATGGTCGATCTCAAGCCTGTCGGATCTGTGCCATTCCGGACTTGACTCTCCATGTAGGACATGACCGTACCGTTCTCGCAGAATGGGGAGACCATGCCAGGAATAGTGTTCCGGAATTCCTCAAAGCCGATGCCGAATTTAAACCCGTAGAAGGGCAATACGTGTGGATTATCTAAGCCATACCACACGTTCTCGTAGCAGCCGCTATTTGGGTGTCAGGACAGCTTGATACCTATTTCAAAAGGTCGCACCCTTTGTAGCTCTTCCAGGTCGTTCGTCCTACTTTGCAGGCGCAATACCTTGACAGCGACCTTCATGACAGAGTCAACCATGCGTAGTCAGCAAGTGACAACTCCTCTGACCTTCGCTTTCGTGCCCATGTTCGACGAATATGTTCCGTGATAGAGGTCGGAAAAGGTACCGCCGGCGAATGCATATATCTCGGGCACTGCGACTTCCTTAGTAAGATCCTAGCAAAGAGTTGCAGCTCAGTAGACGAATATGAGGACATCACTCACAGGACATCCATCGGGAATAGTCAAGACCATGATACAGAATAGAGTGCAGGCCGTGGGGAGACCTTGGCACTAGAGATGTCCTTTTATGATGAGAGAGACATAGCAATATTGTATATATGTGGCCCGAGAATCGAAAGCCTGGCCAAAATTATTGCGAGAGTTGATAACACGGAATCGCTCAACATCGCCTACCCTACACAGTGTATCATGAAAGCGCTCCGTCGTCACCCTGAAGTGCCAAGTTGGAGAATATCAAAGAATTCAAGAGAACTGTCCGAGCTTTGCATTCCATCAGTGTCCCAGCTCTATGGCTGACACGGCATTAGATAATAGTCCTAGCGCCTCGCGTTTGGTGATTGAAGAGAGTGATTCCGTCTTATTCATCACGGAGGAGTAGGAGATGCGAGCCTTGTCAAGGGTCCATAGGCTGTCGTGCTGTCGTGCGATGGGACATCAGACAAAGCATGGTAAATGTAATGCCACAAATACATGATACCAATTGTTTCCTGGAATAGCTGTCCTCGTTCACAGCAGCACATCTGTGGACCCTGAACAGCGCACGGAGCTAAACACGGTCTGTCCAGGAACTTCCAAGCTGTCTCAGCTTCCACAGCCGTTAATATGGTTAGATGCCAAAGATGTTGTTACTAGGCCACTGCCTCTGGAGTCTGGAATTAGATTTTCCATGGGAACGTCAACCGCGATCGCAGGCACGAAGTGAAATCCAAACGGGGGATAGTTGGGAGACCAGTCTAAGGAAGAAATGACTTGTGTCGACTGTTCAACGTACAATGTAACCTATATGGGTTCTTGTCGATCAATAGACCTCAATAGGTTTATGTCTCAATTTCTCGTGCACGAGTAGAACCACTGGCGCCGAGATGTTGCGAGAGTGTCAGGATTGAGCACACTGTTTTGCGCTGTTTCTTGTCGCATGTCACCGTCAGAACTTCCCTTCTGTTGACGCCGCATCAAATTCGGAGGTCCGCACAGTCAGAACAATGCGAAACACACTCTGAATGTGCCAACGTCGTTCACAGCGATCTGAACCAGTGAGGCATCCTTCACAGATTGTGCCAGGCAAACACGACAAGCTGGACTTGACCGACAAACATATCAATCTTGAACTTGAAGATGAGACCTGATTGCAAGATGCTGGGGCTAGGAGCCGGACGAACGACCTGCAATTGATAATATCGTGGTTCTGTCTTCGGAGAGTTTGCCAGCATTACGGAAGATGGCAGTCGTGGCTAAGATACCGTATTGGGTCAGTCCTGTAGAACCTTGGTTCATTGCAACAGAGCGATGGCTGGAATCGGACTAGACAAGACAAAATGGTACATGTTGAGAGCGGTGGCTGGGCGCTTGATGAGCCGGGTCGACTCGGGACAGCCCTCATCTTATCGGCACCTAACCATATATCAGCGGAAGCTGAAACCTTAATTCCAGGACAGAATCGCTCTGCACACTATTCAAAGTGCACAAATGTGCTGCTGTGAACGAGAGCTGCTGTGCCAGAAAAAAAATTGGTATATGTATTTGTGGCGTTACCGACGACCGTGCTTTGTCTGATGTCCCGCACGACAGCACGACGAGCTATATGTATATGAATCCTTGACAAAGCTCGCATCTCCTGCTCCTCCGTCTGATGAATAAGACAGAATCACTCCCCTCGATCGCTGAACGCGAGGCACTGAGTCAACGCTAGGACTGTCTAATGCTGTGTCAACCACAGAGCTGGGATGGAATGCAAAGAGTGCTCGGGAACTTCTCTTCTCTGATGTTCTATAGAGCACTGCAGGGTGACAGATCTAGCTGAACAACCTCTGGAGCACTTTCACGGGCGCACCATACGCTGTGTACGTGTGTAGGCGATGTCGCCCGATTCCGTGTTATCACCATGTTCCCGCGTTAATTCTGGCCAGGCTTTTGGTTCTTGGGGCCACGTATATACATTGCTATGTCTCTCCCATCATAAAAGGGCGCACAGGACATCTCTAGTGTCAAGGTCTCCCCGCGACCTCTATTCTGTACCATGGTCTTGAATATTCCCGATGGATGTCATGTGAGTGATGTCCTCACATTCATCTAATGAGCTGCAACTCTTTGGTAGGATCTTACGGCGGAAGTAACGGGACTGGATCTGTTTCGTGGTGGTGGCTTCTCCAATGTGTATAGGGGAACATGAAACCACTTATAGGCGACACAGTAGATGTCAGGACCTCTTTCATCATATTGCTATTTACGCTTAAGTTTGTCATACAGATTGTTATTAAGGTCTTACGCTTCGACTCGGAGTCGAACGACCTGGACGCCATGACACGGGTACGACGTGCTGAATGACATGTGTAACAGTTCTGAACTCCCAATAGCGGCTCCTACGTGAGGTCAATGCATGGCATCGTCTGCATAGTGCATATGTCCTACCCTTTTATGGATTATGCTATGGTATCGGCTTCATGGATGTTCGTGATGTTCTTCCCGGTCTAGTTTCCCCGTTCTGCAAGAAGGGCACTGTCATGGCCTATATGGACAATATGAAGAATGCCGATAACCTGCCAGCCTTGAAATTAGCCATGGTATGCACTGTGCAAGTGGATCCATCCGAATTGTACATCTGTCTGATGCTCTGTCTGATGCAAACCATAGGCTACGGGCATAGCAAAAGGTCTCCAGTATCTCCATTCGACAGATATTAATATCATCCACGGTGATTTGAAACCAGTAACTTGTGACATGCCTTCGTTTTAATGCAGCCTCTAACCTGGAGCATAGGCTAATGTCCTCATCAGCGAAGATGGCCGGCCTCTTCTGGCTGACTTCGGTCGATCTAAGATCCTTGACGTTAAGGGGTTTACTCATTCTCTTCAAGCAAATTCAACGGCATACACTGCACCGGAAATCTTGTGGTCTGGTGTTGATGATGTCGTGAATGAGGTTGACCGACGCAGTGACATGTATAGCCTCGGAATGACTATGTGGGCGGTGAGTCAGTGATTACTTATGCCCGGAAGGCTGAAAACGCGTCGTCGCTCACCATCGCGCTTTACAAGATATATGCCGGTAAACCACCGTTCGAAGGAAAACATCCGTTCCAAATTGCTTTGTCCGTCTCGAAATACAAGAAAGGCCCTCACATGCCTGACCATTTTGAGAGGGGGGTCCGGGATCTCATCCAGGGGTGCTAGAATCAGGACGCCGAGCAGCGGCCCTTGATTGATACGGTCGTCCGGTCCTTGGCATAAGGAATAGATGGAGTGGAGTCAACGGGAATGAGAGAAGAAACTGGAATCGACACAAAATACGCCATCCAGCGTTTGGCGCAAATTTACTGGGTCTGTGGGAGGTCAGAGTCGGGTGCCCTGAGTGCGGCAGTTATTACATTAATAGGATGCAGTCTTAGTCTACTCTAGTCGGAAAACAGAAATCATTGTCGATTGCAGCCCGTTGCGTAGATTAGAACGCATCGTATACTGCAATATATATACTATCGAAATTGTGAACTTTGTGTTGCTGGTATCCACGAAAGAGCCGCTTGTCATGAACGTTGTGACCGTCGTCATAACCGTCCACGTGGCTTGCACCGCATCCAGTTCCGCGTGACCTCGACACGTCTCTCTTGCTGGTTGACGTCTGCGACACGTCGGCTGTCCAAGTCCTCTTCACCCTCTCCTAACGACTACCCTACATTTTTTTAAGTCTAGTACATCCACCAAAATGATGTGGTTAACGGACCTTCAAAGTGAGAGTTCTGTAATTCCAGATGATTCCCCAATGCCTGATTCCTGGTTACTTTGATAGAAATTGGCGTGGCCGCCACTTCTTTTGGCGTCGTATTTATGCTCCTGGGGGTCTTGATGTTCTTCGATGGTGCACTTTTAGCGTTGGGCAACGTACGTATCGTGCTCCCCTTTACTTCGTGTCTCCCGCTAGACGGTCAGGTGCAGATTGCCTTCCTCATTGGAATCACGCTAATCATCGGCCCACAACGAACCGTCTATTTCTTCGCGCGCAAAAACAAGTTAAGAGGGACGATATGCTTTACTGGGGGTATTCTGTTGGTGTTTCTCAAATGGCCGTTCATTGGCGTGATCATCGAGACATTCGGATTCTTGAACCTGTTTGGGTGCGTCCGTGTGTTGTTCGTCTCGTCATCTGCTTCTTGTTCTAAACTTTGAAAACAGTGATTTCTTCCCTGTTATTGTGACTTTCCTACGGCAACTGCCATTCATTGGCCAGCTATTATCGCTACCTTACATCCGAGTTGTAAGAGCTCATTGTCTTCGGCTATCTCGCTGTGACTTTATCCTGAAATTGAACTTACAGGCTGTAGACCGACTAGCAGGGTCACAAACATCGGTAGTTTGACATGTTTATTAATCTTCTTTGCAACACTTTCTTACGACGGCGCTGGTGAAAATGTTAGTATCGCAGTCATGAAATGCGTGCTGATATTTTTACATCGGAGATCTCGTCTCAACCTTCCATATGTGTACAAGCTAACAAAACAACACAGTCGAATGCAGGGCGTTCTACGCTTTAGCATCCTCCACATACTCCTCATCAGCATTCTTATCCGTCTCCGACGGGGGCGTGCTCTCCTCATCAGGATAGTTTTCCTTCGCGACGAAGTCTGGCATCGTGGTGGGCGGGAACTCCTCAGCGATGGGGGCACGTTCCACCGCCAATTCATCGACGTTGCGGATACGGAAGCCGCCCTCGACCGCCTGGTGACCCACAATGCCCCTGTAAATTCAGATTACATGTGTCAGCAAATAGACTCTACGATGGGGCGAACAGCGAAGTGACGTACAATGCATAGATAGTCATCACGATATACCCAGTCATCGGCACCAGGTACGAGGCCCTCGTACTCACATTATCAGCCAGGCCCCCTTGTGCTGGCGGGTACCTGAGAAACAGCGGTAACTTCAGTTCCCCGGCCTACCCGACGGGTATCGAGAAGAGACTAACCATGCACCGCCTCCAACGCCCTTGATACTCGCGGAGGTTAAGTCAGAGATCCAATCGGTGAGAAGAAGGACACACCATGACGATCAGTCCCGATCCGCGCTTTGTGTGGACGCCGAGGTTCTTAGTGCCGATGGTAAAGACACACTTGCAAGCCTGGTCAACGGACAAACCTCTTGCTAAGGAGATGAGGGGCCTTACAGGGTAACAGATACTCTCAAAGAAGAACAAACAGAACAAACATGCTACGCCTCCCCATCCTGAGGTCTGCGACACCCCAATGGAGAACGCGATGCAGCACATGCCGTAGAGCGACAAAAGTAGCGCCGGGTCGATGAAGTTGAGGATCGCGACGCCAGTGAAGCGGCCGATGGTGAATGTGATCTGACAGATGGAGAACAAAGTGGAAGCGTGAGACTGGGTGATACCGAGGCCTTGGTCGTCGAGGAAGTTGACTACGAAGGAGGCCACGCCGACTTGGGCTCCCCTATGAGTGTAAGAGGTCAGAGGGTTAGGAGAAGGGTATGGGGAAGGAGATGGGACGTACACGTAACAAGTTTGGGCAACCCAGCCGAAGATGCAGCGGTACTGTTTCGAGAATGGTTCTTGCTCTTTCGACATGCCTGCGCCATGCATCTCTTCCTCGAGGGCATCTTCGGTGATTTCAGGGAGCGCGCAGAAGCTACGAAGAGACAGTTGGTTTCATGCACCAGAATAATAAAATAGTCTGCGCACTAGAACAAGATGTTGAGGACCAGACCGAGACCTGCGACGGCGAGGTATACCCTGCACAAGGTGGTCATTTACACGCATCATGTTAATGGTAAGCAAGCGTACCATTGCACGGTGTCCAAAGTAGTCGCATTCTTTCCTTGGAAGAACCACCTACTGGCGATGAGCGGACCCGCGAACGACGCAACCCCTTGGAAACCTTGACTAAAGTTGAGGCGGGCAGCAGCGTACTTCGGAGAGCCGAGCACGGCAATGTAGGAATTAGCAGCCACTTCGAGTGTCGCGAGACCGCATCCTGTTCCGAGTCACACAGGCGAGAGTAAGCGATACAGTTAGAATAGTGCTGACACAGGTGAATGCACCGATGACGAATGTGGAGCCGACGAAGCCGCCGTATTTTTCGAACTTGGCTGAAGGCCAGAAGAATATGGCGCCTGAACATGGAGGGATCAGCGGTGGGGACGGGGATACGTCGGCGAATGTGTCGTGTGGTACGCACCAAGAGAGTATAATCCCAGACCCATATGGATACCTTTCTGAGAGGCCATGAGGTAGGTGTTTGGATGAGGTAGGGCGTGCAAGTACCTTGTAGCCATAGCGTCTCATCTAGCGCAAAGGTCATCGCATGTCTACAATCTACATAGGCCGAATGACTCACGAAGACACCAGCGATGGGTGCGTAGACAAGATAGGCACCCTATGCCGGCATAAGGGGTCAGCAGTGAGGAATTAGATGCACATATCGCCTACAAAGTACGCCAGCTGCAACATTGTACTCTGGAGCTTGCTAATGCCGAAGACCTTCTGGAAATGCGAGTTGAGGACATCAAGGAGACCATAGGCGAAGCCCCCTGATGAGACGGCGTCAGAGAGAATAGTCAAGATTTTGTGAGGAAGATACGTACATGTGAAGAATAAGGACGTGACGAGGGCGAACGCGAACATCCATCGACCACGAGATAGCTGCGTGCCTGCCAAAAAAAATCAGATTTGATTGTTCGAGCGGAAACGATGAGAAATGAATGGACCTGTCGTTCCAGCTGGAGGCGCCATGGTTAGAACCAAATTGACCGGGGGCAGTCGAGAATTTGAGTCTCACGTCTACCAGACTATATGGGGCGGGTCGCCTCTCCGTGTATATTTCCAACGAGTACCACGAACTGGGAGGTACCATAACTGAAAGGTACTTGCCAATTCCCCGCAGAACCGATGCGGGGTAATGAATGACCTACGATGCGAAGTCAAGTGATCTCCCAAGTGATCTCTTCTGTGGAGGCCCAGCGCGACAATGTCCGCGAACTTGGAGGCAGCCACTCACGTTGCAGAGCTGACTTCGGTCCGATCTCCGAACATTGCTCGTGACGCGGCGGTCCGCTATGTTTTCGTTCTTTTGGTTCCGTTTTACGGTATCGGAACATCGTTCAGCTGCGTGATAGAGTCTGAAATATCGCAGCGCGCTACCAGTACCTCTGCGTCCGCGGCCTATAGCGCGTACTAGAACTCAAACCTCCATGTCCAATTCCCTCTTTGCTAGACTCTGTGTGGTCAGTAGTGGCTGATCCAAGTCGCCCACCACCATCCACTCATGCCGGCTTAGAGCAGGTACGCCGCCATCAAAGCGAATCACCCTGGAGAAGGAAGAAGGAAGCTCAAGTTGCGCGTCGTCCAGGAGTTCTGGAATCTATCTCCGGATGACAAGAAGAAGGCTGCACAGGATCTTCCTGTAAGCAGTGCATATTCTTGCTGTTGGTTGTTTGCTGAACGAAATGGACAGGGATTTGATCCCAATACACCGTATGCTTTTTTGAACGATGGAGACCCTTCCGACGAAATTAGCAACGCTGCACCAGGGGTGGGCATTATAGTCAGGACAGACTACTCGGACGAAAAGGCTTGGAATGAGTTCTGCGACAAGTTGAACAAAGCACAGGACGATCTATTTTCTGAATCCCTCGAGACGCCCGACGACGCTGAGATGGGCGTAGAGGAACAGGAGAGCGAGGATGACGACGAAGATGAAGATGAGGATGCAGATGACAACGAACAGCCCGAAGGCTCCAGTAACCAGCCGCCAATCCTCTTCCACATCCTCTCCCCACCCTCGCCGTCCTCACGCACTTCCCTCTCAACCACCATCACCTCCAACCTCGCTGCCCTCCGCCTCCTCAACGACGTCTCCCTCCGGCCTGCGCCTCTCCCTGCCATAGGCTCCGGCATAAAACGCCTGAAGCCTGGAAACCGCTTAATTGATCACGACGGCTGGCAGGAGATTTATGTTGGCAAGACAATTTGGATCTACGATGGGAAGAGTAATCTGGATGGGTGTGCCAGGCTTGTGAGCCAGAAGAGTGCGGAGGCGCCGTATGGTACTGCAACGTGAGTATGTATGTCGTATTTCGATTCCGGTATTGGGCTAAATCTCATCGCATTGGTCCTTGCAGAGGCGACAGCTGGCGCGCTCGCGCATCACACATACCGGAGTTGCAGGCAAACATTGCTTCAGGCGCGATCACGATCGATTTTGGAGGAATGGATAGATGGGATTATAACGAGCGGCAGGCTAATTTACAGTATGCTGTTCAATCGATACAGTGAATAAAATTAGAGTAGTCAATCATTTTTGGGCTTCAACCTCGCGAGACAAGGCGTGAATGTGCGCGCAGTGTCCCATTGAAGAATCGTAGCCTTGCTACTTTTCAAAAGTCTCTGCATGAACGTAAAAGAGACACTTACCTGTTGCCCGAGCGGAAGTACGTACCGACAAGAAAGTGGTGGAAACATATAGAGGACAAGTATACCTATGCACACCTATGCACTAGATCATCTTGAGTTAGCGCAGTCATTCTTGTAAACCTTCCAATGCTGTATATCTTCGGTGAGTACTTGACGTCTTCAATGACCGGCCTGCTTCCATTTCCGTATAACAGAGCTACTGGCGTCGTGACGCATCGGGCTAGGATAGACTGACTGGCAACTGCATGATAGGCTATGCTAGTGCCGCACGCACCTGTAACTGCACATCCCGAATAGCGGTATTGAGAGATCGACGAAGCAGAGGCTGCGGTGGTTAGCACAACAAACACGATAGTCTATATTTCGGATGGGGGTTACCGGGACGTGATAAATAATGCATCAATTTACGAGTACAGACAGAAGGGATCCAGAATTTCATCGTTATCTAACGTCCAAGGGGCATGCATGTCATGAATGCTGGAAAGCAGATTCAAATGCCTGGGAGATTCCGTTAGTCGTGAGTTTGAAAGACGAACAGAGAGAAGGCACTCACAAGTATTACAAAAATGTACAATAAGACTAATGGGACGAGGCTGACCTCGCCATTTGTTGCTTGGCCCTATCGACTCGGTCAAAAGACTCCTGGATGGGATTCCGGTACGCGACCACGGTGAGATGCGTGGTGAGGTATGGCGGAGGAAGTAAGGGATGGATCGACTCGATATTGGGTGGCGGTGGAGGGAAATGTGAAACGAACGACGGGGTTGCAGGGCGCGAAGCCGGAGGGAGATGATTATGTGCAAGAGAAGAGAGCACGGCCATGGAGCCTGTTGAAGACGAGGAGATGGTGGAGAGCGTGCGATGGCGATCGTGGCCTGATCGGCCTGCGGTATGCGAGGGCGCGACGCTGCTGGGGAGCGTGGCGACGGAGCGTGCTGAGGAGATGGACGTCCGCCGGAGAGAGGCTTGAGATGGCGAACCGACCGATTCGGGGGAGGACGGGGAGGATGCGAACTTTCCCACCATGGACGAAGGCGGGGAAGTTGATGACGAAAGTTTCGCGGAAGCTGTGTCAGCAGTGACGGTGAGGGGCGCGAGAGGTGTAGGCTTCAGTGGCTGGATGCCTTGGCCGTAGGAGTGCCCCCGGATGAGCGGGTGTGGTCGGAGGGGTCCGTCGCCTCTGCTCGTGATGGAGTACATGGATGGAGGGCGGGACATGGTGAATTGGGAGGATTGTCGCTTAGATGCTGACCGGTTATGCGAGAGGGAGGTAGGAGTCTTCGAGCGATCATCCAGATACGGCTCCTGCTGCGCCTCTCCGTGCTCCTCGAACCTTGGAGGCGCCGAGGGCACACGAGCGGGGGCTACCTGTGCTAACGACTCATTGGGCTGGGCGGTCGGAACTCGAGATAGAGAGGACTCTGCACGTGGCGTGTCTAATCCTAGTGCATCGATCTTTGGGAGTGGCGGTGGCGGCTGCGGTCGAGATAACTCGATGCGAGGCTGGGGAGGCGGGGATGGGAGTTGTTGGGGAGGCCGAGTTGCGACCGGCGTCCTCACCACCTGCGAGACTTTATCCGTCTCCGCGTCCGAGTCCTGGCGACTCGGCGCTCCGCTGGATACCCACTCGTCATCGTCGTCGTCGCTACTCGGACTGGCGATCGAGAAATCGACCTTGTGTTTGCCTGCACGCGGTTTGATATCATGCGTCAGCGGCGCATGTTTCTTTAATATTACGGGTTGGATTTGCTCCTTCGAACGAACACGTTGCTTGCTGTTTGTCCGAGGAAAGGCAGATGTTGTCCGTTGCGGCGGCTACAGCATACCAGTCAGATTAGATGGACAACTTAGGCGAGCTCAAAATCGATGCACTGCCGATATAACAGCGATCGAGGGATACAACGCATAATATACTTGCCTCATGATACATCAGACCGTTTTTCTTGCTCTTATCGGTAAACTTTGGTGGCGCCTGGTCTTTCTGAGTGAATTGCAAGTTCAACCCAAGTTTGGAGGATCCGCCAGACGAAGATCGAGAATGCGTGCGAGTCAAGCCAGGTCTCTGTGTTTTCTGGGGCATCGTACACTCAATAAACAAGCAGAACGCGCTGGCAACGTCAAGGAGGGGAATAAGGAGGTAATTGAGCGGTAGGCAATTTTGGCACTCCGCTGGACGACGGCGGTTTCAGGTTCACATCAACAGCAAGAGCCGGCTTTCAGCGCGCTTTCACGGACTCTGCTTTATGTACTTTCTCAGCCTCTTCTGATTCCGTGCCAGACGCAGATAACGACTCCACACAGCGGCGCCCAGTATTATTGCGCTATTGCTCGCTAGCCAAATTATAAAAGTACTCTAATCCCGCTCTGGGTTAGTCGCTTGCCTTTATTTCAGGCTCATCCAAAATTTGCACCGTTTGGTCAAGACTACGATACAGGATCATAGCTCTACAGTATGGAGAGGGTGCAATTTCAGCAAGAGCAGGTATGCCGTTAATTCTGGTTTTCGTGTAGAAGATGGTCCTATGATATCCTCAGATGCTCTCTGAGCTAAAGGACCTGGTCCAGAAAGGTCTTTTCACACAAGTGAGTGAACAGAACCCACCTTTACGTTTGCGAATACGAGGCTTATTTACCCATGCCCCTCCCTATTACGCTCCAATAACGCAACATTCTTCGATGGATGTCAGAATGAGACAAAACACATCATGAAGAAGCGGACCGCGTACGAAACCCCTTTGGTCAGGCGTATTCCGAAGAAGGCAGATTTTCTGAGGTATGCGGCGTATGAGATGGGGCTGGAGACATTAAGAAGGAAGAGAGTTGAGAGATTGAGTAAGTGCAGTTTTTAAACTCACCCTTCTCCCCGGATTGGTGCCCTATGTGGGACATTTTGCACGTCTGAGTGGTCAAGAGCTGATTCCGTGCATTTTCAATGTCCCACATAGGTTACCTTTTCTTGCAATGCCTCTCAGCAACTTCCTTATATTGCCCTACCAACATGCCAAGTTGCGATCCACTTAAAGATAGCTCTGACTTGATTACCAGACCTACAGAAGTCAGAACCATCTATCTCTGACTATGCGCTCGTTCGCCGGCAATTCCACATCTTCGAACGTGCTCTGAAGAAATTCAAAGGAGATGTTGGACTATGGATTCAATACATTGAGCTAGCTAAAAAAGAGGGTGCTAAGGCGCTGGTGGGGAGGATAACTGCTCGGTGAGTGCATGAATAACTACTATATATTCAACGTTTTATTAGCTATCTATTACTGACGGACTCGTGCGGTTGTTAAATAGCGCTTTACAGTTGCATCCAACCCACCCACCGCTCTATGTTCTTGCCGCCCAGCATGAGCTTTCCCGGCTCTCACCCTCTGCAGCGCGTACACTACTCCAGCGAGGTATTCGGATGAATCCCGAGAGCGTAGAGATGTGGCGGGAGTATGTGAAAATGGAGATGGGGTGGGTGGAGAGCGTCAGGAGACGGTGGAGTGTGCTTGGGCTCGACACGAAGGGCAAAGTGAAGGAGAAGCAGAGGAAAGTGATTGGTCAAGTGCTTGGTGGAGATAAGGAGGGTGTGGGAGAGGATGTCGGAGTGGACGAGGATGGGATGGACGAGGATGGGGGAGGGGAGGCGGAGCGAGGAGATGAGAGCGAGGAAGCTAGGAGACAGATTTTGGATGGCGCGATCGTTAAAGCTGTGATATCGAACGCCGTAAAGGGTATGTCCGTCTACTAAACATGCAGTAGTCACATCAGCTGATTCTCGTCGTAGCGCTCCCCAACCTATCTCTATTCTCCTCTCTCCACGATCTCCTCACGGCTTACCCCTCCCCACCATCATTACGCGCGTCTTTTCTTGAGCATCTATATACTCTACTGAGAGAGACGTTATCCACCGAGCCTGGCGCCGTGCGTCTTCTCGCACAAAGATTCTTCCATGACAAAGATGCCGACCTGGTTGATGCTCTGCGAAGTGCCAATGAAGCGATGGCGAGAGGCGTAAAGGAGATATGGGGCGCCGAGCAGGTTCGGATCAGCAAGAAGGGTGAGGATAGAGGTCAGGCGATGGAGAAAGAGTATGTGGAGTTTGTTGTGAGCTGGTGCAATAAAGAGGATTTGGACGAGAACTTGGTACGTGTCTTGGCACCAGTCATTCTGCAGCCGAGCATGCTAATGCTGAGATGTTGATCATATCCTACTCCGAATACAGAAACTGTACCTCCTCTCATCCTTACACTCCTTGGTTTCCCAGTCATCGTCACCATCACCAATCCTTCTCGCCGCCCATCTTCGGCTCCTCCTGCAGCTTCGACCGTCCACATATCCGGACAAGAAACTGCTAAAGCTCGCAAGAAAATACGCATCGCAGCAGCAGCAGAGCCAAGACCAAGACGGCTGGCCACAAGTCTGGCTGGCACGGTTGGAAATTGAGAGCGAGTTCAGCGGGGGCCAGGAGGTGCTGAAGGTGTGGGAGGAAGCGAGGAAAGCGGTGAGTGGGGAAAACGAAGCCGATTCAGCCGCCGTGAAGCAGGTCTGGGCGTGGGGGTTGGAGCGTATGGAGGAGGACAGCGCCGCCACTAGGGCAGAGAAGATTCGATTGGTCGAGGTGAGCTCAGGCCGCAGTGACACGCGCGCTCTGGTTAGGAGTACGATTCTGATGCACTCTTCCCCTTCCTTCTAGGCACTGCTACGAGAAAGCATGCGGGGCGAGCGCCTTCGCGGTGTGCACGACGACCTGCTGCTGCGGTACGTCGCGCTGCATCAGAAGCCGCCACAGGTGGCCGACGCGAGGCTCGTGCGCGGCCTGGCGCGGGAGTACTTCGTGTCTGCGCGCGTGTGGGGAGAAGTGTTCAGGCTGCTAAGCGGGTGCGAGGACGCAGAGGCGGTGGAGGCGGTGCATGAGGAGTGGCGGCGTGTGGACGCGGTCGCCGCGTGTGTGCAGTATGCGGGGTGGCTGGTAGGGAGGGGACGAGGGGAGAAGGTGGGCGAGGTGATCGCGAGGGGGAGGGTGGTGTGTGGGGATGGACGGAGGGCGGAGTTGGAGGAGAGGTGGAGGGAGGTGCTGGATGCTCCGCGCGCGCAGGAGGACGAGGGGGCTGAGGAGTAGACAGCGGCTGCTGAGCGCTGAGCGAGAGCGAGTTCTCTGTTTGTTGTGCTATTGGATAGTATTTACAAGACATCAGCCTCTCGTAAATTGATGATTGTATTGCTCGAATCCTATGTATCGATTATAAAAATGCCCTGGGCACATCTGTCACACACCATCAACCGAATGAATCATCGGCAGCAGTAAAATAGCATTGCAAGGAGTTCTGAAGCAAAGGCAGCGATACGAATGTACACCGCACCAACGACTCGAATGTCCGCCAACTGCTCTACGAGCCTGGCCACACGTGCACACCCTCCGGACATAATCACAACCGGTACTAATACAAAGTGGCATCGAATTCTTACAGCAGGCATAGCAACCCTGTGCCCCAAAGCTTGCAACGCGCGACGATCTTAGAAACCGTTGGCATATTATAGAAGCATAGAAGCGCGGCGCACAGATATGAGGGTCTCGGATCCGAGAAGCACTGGTGTGGATAAGGGATTCGATGCTGATACATGAACGGCTTGACGCTCATTAATGAGCGCCGTGGAAGTGACCAGTGACCACTGGTTCCGTCTTCGTTGGGGCCGGAGAGCGGGTGTCGAGGATACGGATGCCGCGAACGGGATCGTCCAAATTGTGCTGGCAAAGAAGACCACAGGCTCCAGCGGCTAATCGAGAAGACCACGGAGCCGACGTAAGCTTGGAAATTAGGAAGTCTGGACGAAGCTCAAAGGTTATAAGGGAATGCAAGCGCCGCGAACGCGCATGCACGAGGCGGCCTTGGAGACGCGAATGGTTCGAATTTGGGCGACGAGGACGGGGGCAGAGTAACCTCGATATTAGTAAGAAGCCAGGAAGACGTTAGGCATGGGTGACATGGTGTACGGTACTTGATTAATGATTCCCAGCCTTGTAGAGTGAATCAAACTCAAGCTTGATTCACTAAGCTTGATTCACTCTACAAGGAGGCGTCAGCTTGCTTATGCCTGCAAAGCCTAGGGATATAGATCCCGATGGAAGACGTCAGACGAGGAGAGGTATTTCGTACTGTAGTCAGACTAAGGATTACGGTTAGCGTTTACGACAGACTGTGTCGTAAAGCCTCGTGGTGATGCGCAAGGGCTGCAGCGCTGGGCGCATATGGACAGGGACGCGAGTGATGGATCCAGTTTGGCTAGGGCGGTGGGGAGTGCCTTGTCCGGGGAATCCGAGCACCGCGGCGAAAGGGACGCAGTGTGCGAATGAATACGATTGTACAAAGGTGATTTAGCCAGACCGCCCGTAGAAGGACTCAAGAAGGATACCAAGTAGTGAACTAGACGGGTGTTCTGTGAGTGTTTCGCCACACTTGACCCAGCTTGCACCAAGTCGGGCAAAAAGTCTAAAACAGAGCGGGGATCGAGAGCATGAGCATATGTCTATTCTTCAGCTTGCATTCTTCGAGGGAAGTACTGCGATGCATCGGGTTAGGTGCCGGCTCTAGAACGTATCTTTCAGTGAATTGAGCCGACACGGCGGAATAGCAGTGGCATCCTTGGCGGTGTGATACGGTGTAGACAGAGTTTGACGTGGGGCACATGCGATGAGTGACACAAATAACATTAATATGACCCTGGTACTTTCACAAGATCAGGAGAGTGAATTGTGGAAACAATACTTTCACGGGAGCATATGCTAAAGAGAGAACGTGCGCAGGCAGTGTATAAACCGGCTTGGAATATACGTAAAATCGTGTCGAAGCCAGACATTCGTGAAACCAACGGCGTTGTCGATACGTGTGGCATTGTACCGGGATCAAAGATTGTTCGCTGAGAGGAGACAGCGCCGGCGGGTACCTGTGCAGTCAGACGGGCAGAACAATGCGGAAAGACTAGGTTTGGGAGACGTGCCTGTACCCGGCGTGTACCCGGATGCAAGTCCTGTATACGTGTCCAGTTTAGACGCCGACGTGGACCGAAAGCACCGAAAGCACGTTGGAGAGGAGGACAGCATCTTTTCCGGCTGATCTGGTGGCTAAACTTGGGTGAAGGAGCTGCGCAGTGGCCCGTCCAGCATGTGGGCGATAAGAGGGATATTTGGAAGGATATTTGCTGGTATGCTGCGGTGCATCGCAGCGGCTGTTGCATTCGGATTAAGACTGTCCGGTTGAGAGGTGTTGTGATAAAAACAGAGCAATAATAAGGGCAGTGCAGCATGGGACGGGACTTAACGTGATACGTTGACGAGCACGCGTGGACTAGAAGCCTCCAAAGCACATGGTCACCTCTTCCCGCCTCCTCTGATTTACGAGTCCGCCCTTCCCTCCTCTCTCTTCCTCCCCCATCTGCTCTCGCCCGTCGTTGCCGTCAACCTGGTCGTGCAATTGGAAACTCGGTCAGTTTCCTTTCTCTTATAACCACCGCCCTCTGACCCCACACAGCTTTCTTCTTGCTATCGCCTGCGACGTCGACGGGGCTCTCCCCTTCCCTGAGAGTCGCCTGCTGCATGTTCCTTGTTTCCTACCCCAGACAATCAGCAGGTCTTGTCTGAAGAACCGCCGTCTCTTTGCTGAGAACTGAGCGCTTGCAAGGCTTCGACTCCCTACCGCTTCGCTAATGTTGCAGTACACCGTCCAGCCTTTTCCCATCCCCTCCCAGCCCTCCCTCAAGCCCAAAGACAAGGATAATATCAGCAGCGACTCTATCTCCTCTCTGCGTTCTACTAATACCACCCATAATGACTCGCAGTCCGTCGTGACCGCTCCCAGGGAGCGTCGTGGCCCCATGGGCGTGTTTCAGCGCAGCGCCATCAGGCGTCTTCCCTCTTCTTCTGCTTCCAGCTACGATAATCACAGCTCGCAATCCATTCCCACCACTTCTGCTTTTGCATGTCTTCCGCATCCCCACGCAATCCCGCTTTCTATCTCTACTGCTTCAAATGTATCTTCTATTCCTCGTCATGCCCCCGCTTCTTGCATCTCTCCTTCCCCAAAGTCTTCCTTCCCTTCCTCTCCCTCGCCACAGGTTCCCAAGTATGTTCCTCGTTCCCCCTACCTCTCTTCGCCGCGCCAGACTTCCTCTCCTGTCCCTCGCAATGTCGACAGCCCGAGACCTCCAGCCCGGCGGTTCTCCAGCGCATCCTCGTCGGGCGTGCAGGACATCCTGTACCCGGGCGACTGCATCGGCGAGGGCCTCCAGCTCGACGGCGAGACCGTGCGGCTCGTGCCCATCGACGCCAGTGCGAACGTCCCCTCCACCGCCCCTCCAACGGACGTCCAGGAGCCCTTACGGGAGTTCGAAGTTGTGCGCCGGCTCGGCACTGGCAGCTACGCAGTCGTCTATCTGGTCAAAGAAGTGCTTAGTCGCAGCGTGCCCAGCGACAGCGGACACGGACATGTGTCTGCCGTCGGAGCGATGGAGCTCGATGATGGTTTCAGCGCGAAATCGCTCGGCAGGGTGTCAGTGGAGTATGGGCAAGAGTTTGCGGTCAAGTGCCTGTCCAAGGCGAACCTCGACGAGGAGGCTTTGGAGGCGCAGATGACAGAGGTGCGCATATATGCATTCATTTTCAAGTAGCGTACAATCTAATCGACTGTGATCTCGCAGGTGACCATCCACCAGTCCCTCCCGCCTCACCCGAACATCGTCACGTTACACCGGACTCTCGAAACCGACTCCTACCTACTCTTGCTTCTTGAGTTTGTCCCGGGCGAGGATCTGTTTTATTTCTTGGAACAATCGCGCGACCACTACTCTCCGCAGCCACCTTCGACGCCCTCGACACCCCCTCTCACCCCGACCTCGGAGGGTGGGCCCTCCCCCTCGCCGCCGACACCGCCGACGCCTGGTCTTTTGGCGTCGCACAACCCCACGACGCTGCTGTCGCGCACGCGACTGAAGCTCGTCGCGAGCATGTTTGCACAGATGTGCGAGGCGGTCGCGGCAATCCACGACGTGGGCGTGTTCCACCGGGACATCAAGCCGGAGAACTTTCTCGTCACGGACGGGTGGGCGGACAAGGAGAGCGGGAAAGAGCGCGAGCGCAAGGTTATTGTGAAGCTGACCGACTTTGGGCTCAGCACGAGGGATTGGGAGAGCTCGGATATGGACTGTGGGAGCGCGCCGTACATGAGCTTCGGTGAGTTCCTGTTCTTCGGTCGCTATGCACGATCGGCGGACGAGAGCTGACCGGCGGGTTTGTGGCTGGTTGTTTTTAGAATGCAGAAACAATGTTGCACCTACCTATCTGCCCCGTGGTTCCGATGTCTGGTCGCTCGGGATTGTCCTGATTAATATGTGCGTGGGCTCGTCACCAGACTGCAGAGATATGAACCCTGAGCTAACTATACTCTTTCTCGCATCGTTCTCGACTTCTTTTTCCCATCTCTACAACGTTTTACGTCTGTGGCGCGATGTCTGGATTCGCGACAATCTAGGCTGTATCACTTTAATCCATGGACAGACACGACCGAGGGTGTCTGCTCTTCGTTCACGCTGTTCCGCCAGCACCCTGTCCCCTTCCTCCTCGGCCGCTTCCCGGGCATGACCGAGCCCGTTGCGAAGTACCTTGCTGAGAACGTCTTTTGTATCCTCGACGACTCGCAGGATGACACAAAGCGGGTGTCCGCGAGGGCGTTTGGGAAGTGGGCACGGGACTTACCTGCGCTGTTCGGCATCGATGGCGAGAGCAGCGGTCACAGGCGTGTCGTGAGCGTCAGCAGTGTGCAGGGCCATCCGATTAGCTCGGTGCCGTGCTCGAGGCGGCCGAGTTCGAGGCAGGCGAGCAGGCAGGCAAGTCTTTCCAGGGCGACGGGCACGTTGGGGTCGAGGCAGCCGAGTCTGGGGCCGGCGTTGGAGGAAGAGGAGAGGCCAGAGGTGATGCGTTTGGAGGAGACTGTGCCGGAGGTGTTGGAGGAGGAGGCAGAAATGGAATCGGCAGAGGTAGAGACTGCGTCGAGATCGACGTCTACGACGAAGAGGAGGAAGCGGGGTCGGAAGGGTAAGGGCATGGGTGTGGCATCACCGCTGGCTACGAATGCGCCTAGCGTGGTGGGGGTGGTGAGTGGTGTTGAGGAGGAAAATCGGACCTCGGAGATGCTGGCGAGTGCGTCGCAGGCGTTGGCGCGGGAGCTCAGCCGGACGTCCCGGTCCTCGTCGTTCGTTTCGAGTTTCAATTCGCCGACGGACTCGTATGCGAGTACCCCGGCTGTCCCAGCTGTCTCCGCCGTCTCGAAGAAGGCGAGCAAGTGGAAGCTGGGCTTTGGAAGGACCACTTCGACAGCGTCCTCGACCGATCGCGCTGTGGAGATGGAGACTGCGTCTAGCTATGGGAATGGCAAAGTAATGTCTGCTACTGCGAGTAATGTGACGAGTCTCATTATGGGATTGGAGGCACCTCCGGTTCATCATTCAGCGCCAGCGGATCGTCAAGAGCCTTGGTCTCGTGGCCGTCAAAACCGGATCAAGGACTCGACTCCTGTTCTCTCCACCCCTCAGCCTCCGGTTCGCAACGAAGGCAACTCAGCCACCTGGGGTCCTGCGTCCTCGTCTTCGGTCAACATCGAACGCTGGTCCAGCAACGTTGAGAAGCGCGGGGTCTCGCCGACGAGCACGCGCAGTGGTCGCCAGGTTGCGTCAAGTTCGAGCTCGATGGCTTCGAGCAACTGGCGCAGCTCTATGATATCGACGTCTAGTGCTGGCATGTCTACGTCTGCGTTCACCCGCTACAGCAATGGTAGCAGGGTGAGTGTGTCTACGGTCGCGACTAGCGTTTCGTCTGGTAGCTGGAGGAACCCCGCCCCTAAGCCTCAGGGACCCCCTGTAGGCAGGTCACCTTACGGACAAGACCGGCCTAGGGATATTCCTCCCAATGTCAAATGTGAGTATAATCAGCTGCAACCTCTGGAGACTCTTAGGCTAATTGTTATCACAGTCATGACAGGTATGCCTTGGGAGCTGCATGAGCTTCCCCGTCAACTACACCCCAAACCAGTCGGTGATATATTCGGACAACCTCCCGTCCGTAAGGCTCGGACTCGCAAGCCGAACCCGAACCTGGACACTATCAGTGAGCGCCCTGGGCACCAGAAGAGCCCCCTTAGCCAGAGGCAAGATGCGTCCACCAGCACCACCGATCTCCACGGTGATGCTTCGCCTGGGGATGAGGAATTCCATGAAGGCAGCCCGAAGAAAGTGCAGAAGGGGCAGATCAATGCCTTGGCCAAGATGCTTTCTGCCCTCCGGCGCTAGATTCCTCGCTCCTGCTCCTTGTTTCACACCTTCTCCTCTCACCGCCCCCCAACATCCATATTACTCTCAATCCCTCCTCATCCCACAATCTCCTCCTTGAGCCGTTGCAGTTACGTCGTTTGTAGTGGTGATGAAGTGAGCGAAATTGCAAGTCCGTTTGTCGCGTTGTGTTTTTTGGAGGGCTGTATGTGCGCGGTACGGGTTCTGGCATTCGCGTATCGCGTTGTATTGATAACTCTACGGTCCCGAGAGATCAACGTTGGTGTGTTATGTCAACGGAAGAGCTTTGGCTGTCAAGTCTCTCATAATCGTCAATGTCGGTCTCCACCGCTTCTCTTCATCCTCAGTATGAAGTTGTGCACTAGTTATTCTCTCATCCCAAAGGCATCTCTGATACCTGCAAACGTCGTTCTCTATCGTTTTTCTTCTTTTTCTCATCGGACTATTTAATTTGCCTTCCTGAAGCCTTTAGACAGCCCTCCAAACGTAGCATACATCAATATTTGCACTTGCTCAGTCACCGTATTGCAATTGCTTGCATTCATCATGTGCTTTACTTATCGATACAGATACATACTGGGTGCATTGTATTACCTGTAATCAATTGTTCGAGTTCCTTCCTCCTAGCGGATCATGATGACCAACATATCAACTGATATGAGTCGTTCCCACTGATTGCGTCTCCTACAGTCATTTGCATCTATCGCACCACTCTAGCACCATCCGTCATGATTGATCCATAGATTCGCGGAGCGCTGCGAAGGCCATGTTTTGCTCGATGGTGGGTCCATGCGATGGTTGTGGTGATAAGGTTACAGTGTCGATTAAAATGGTGGACGCTCCGTGTGGCACCTGGTGGCCTCCCGCAGGAGCATTGCTCTCCATGGGAGACATCGGCCGAGAATGGCTACTGTCGACTTCGATTTCGCTATCGGACGAGCCGCTCGAGGATTGCTGCGTCGTGACTGGGATCACGAATTTGCCGCTGCTGTGCGTCCGGACGAGATTGACGTAGTATTCCTGTAACAATTCGCCGGTGCACTGACAGAGAAAGGGGGAGAAGAGAAGACGACCGGAATGACCGACAATATATTTTAGCCCTATATGCCAGATACTTGGTGGGCAGGCTGAAAAGATGGAGAAGTGGAGGGATGGGAAAAGAAATTGGTGCTAACCATAAGATGCCAGTCGATTATCCGGAGGAACTCCCTCTCCAGGACGTTCAGTTCAACGACTGATATTCCGCCCACTTTTGCGTAGTACGCATTGGTACAAAAGGCATCACAGTATGCCTTACTTGATACAGTGACTGAGGCGACGATGAACCGATGAGCGGTCAAAGATGAGATGGTGAATAGGGGCATCCGAGCGCATATTTGATCGATGTAATGTAAAGTGAGTATCAAGCATAATTTCTGTGCGCTTATATTAATGCTTAGCACTGAAGCGAAGGACACACAACGTACCTCGACGTTGGTGAACCTGACGATCCGCCGTAAATATTCCAAGACCGAGATGTTGGGGGATGATCGAGAGTGGAATCGAGTTAGACCTTCACTGCTTCAAGAACATGCTGAGTATCATCACTGCAAGTGATATAAAGGACACACGCACGGAACTAGTGGGATTTGATCATTATGCGCAATTAATCGTTCAAGCATGTCGGCTTCATCGTTGCGTATTAGAATTACAATCCTTCGAGATCAGGGCCAAAAGAACGCACCTATGAGAACTACCAAGTGGTCTATGCTAACATCTTCAAACGAAGCCGGCAACTCGATCCTCTCTGAGGATTCCATCCACCCATCGCAAGCTGAGCCTTCAGCCAAGCAGTGATGGCCTGATGAAAAAGGTGTTCTACTGCGATTTTGAAGACTGCCAAACCGGGCGGTCTTTACGTCAGACCTCACTCAGGCGTTTTGGCTCCGTAATTCCAATTCGTATATCTGTCTTCTTCTACCACACACCAGCGTCAGCTACAGAAAGGCAAGCATGGTTGTTTCAGGCCAGTTAATCTGTTGAAGTTGCGTTGAAGAGACATTAATTGTTCCAGCATATCATTCTTGATTCATTCACCCAAGTCATGGCAAATCTGTTGGCGCATGCCATCCCTAGAATCCCTCGATTGCACACATCTCCATGTCTCATATACCGGTGACAACCCAAGATCATCGAACTCGATCGTACGATGCGACATATCCGTGAATGTTGCGTCTTTCGGCGTCAAGTGTTTATTCATGTCACTAGCGAATTTACAAAGGTATTTTGCTACTCTTACACACCCCTCTCATCTGTCAGCTACTGCTCCAGAGTCCTTGTAAATGATCATGATCAGTTTTGCGCACCGTTATACTCGCTTTTGCTACTCGGTGTACCGGACCTGCTTTGCGGGCTTAGTGTTAACTGTGAGGGACAGTAAGTCAGGGCGTGAATAGTGCCCCACGGCATCACACAGGTTTTTAGCAGCGTCGATGGTCCTCAAGTCGATATCAGCTTGGAGGATGCCCTCCTCCCCGTGCCCCAGCGGTTCCGCCAGGAGTGAACCGTCAGGTCCGAATATCATGGCGAATCCACCTGCGTCCTGCGCACGATCGGTGAGTTGAATATTCTCACAGCCCCAAAGCAGACTCACGCCATGGAATAAGCCTTTTCCTTGCATGTCTAGCTTCTCGTGGCTCTTCTCTTTCAGGATCTGCGTTGAACAGAGAACGAACATCTGTCCTTCCATCGCAGCATTCTGGCTAATTCTCTGGTTGGCCTCTCCCGACATGCTGTACATATAGGAACCTTTTACGTCCCTTGGATGCCAGGGGCACGGCGGCCAACCAGCTACATGAATTTGTGCACCCTCGCTATACTCATGGTATCGCAGGAGCGGCTGGAAATTCTCCCAGCAATTCAGCGCGCCGAGCTTCCCGTAAGGCGTATCCACAACCGTCTTGAGTGAGTCGGCCTGCCCATCACCCCAGAGCGTGCGCTCGACATGGGTTGGTTTGATCTTTCGGCGGTTGTGGACGAGCTTGCCTTCATTGGATATGAAGGCCTGAGATATGTAGATGCTTCCCCCATCTCGCTCACTGTATCCCACCACCGCAAAGACATCAGCTTCTCTACAGGCAGCTTTGATGCGCTCCATTTCCGGCGAGTCGCGAGACATGGAGTTCTGCATGTACTCCGACGTAAACGGGAAGTTTGCAACTGCAGGCGATACCCAGAGTGGCCTGACTTATAGCTCGTCAGCAATCCGCAAGGATATGAAGAGGCTCGCGAAGATATTACCATGCGTACCCGCAAATCCACACTTCCGGGAAGCCCAAGATCTTGATCTCCTTCTTGCCTGCTTCTTGAATAATCTCGACGGTCTTTGCGACGCACCCTTGCAAGTCCCACCAGACTGGCTCTGCTTGGACGGCACCGACGCGTATCGTACCTGTTTGCATGGCCGGCGTTGATGAGAGGTGGGGGTCTAGTGGTTTTCTCGAGAAGTGGGAGCTGGTGGGCTATTAGTACGGGCACAGCACGTGTGAACTCTATTGCGTCGCGGAAGCAAGCAAGCTTTCTCCGAAATTGAACTATAATAATGAGCGACTTGGCATATGAAATGCTATATAGAGTTGGTGATTTGAAGGAATGTGCGCACTGAATGTGAATTCGGTCCAAGATCTAGAACTATCACGAAGAGTCGGAACTTAGGCCTCCGTATAACCGGATGGTCAAGGAGGCTGTTCCATCTTTTGTATCGAAAGTTGCCTCAAGCGCCAGCCGACTATCTATATACAATTAGGGCGATCAAGTCAATTGTTCAGGAGGGCACTGCAACTGATCCATAGACAATTGGATTACGACTTGCTCCCTATACTTATTAAACTGGAAGCGCTGTATGGACCATTTAAACGTTCACTTACCGTTAACACCTGGATTTATCCAGACAAGACCTTGACGACATCATAATCATGCCTCCCTCCGAGCCTTCCGAAGCTGCGGCTCTAACAAGGGTGCGACATTCTTTGCATGAATATTCAGCATTCTTTATTCAATCTCCTGCGTAGCCATCGAGCATTCGACGAAACAAACTACGCCTCTATCTTATCTTTTACAGAGGTGGCCCAGGGAATGCACAGTTCCACCCAGTGCTGGCCATGGCTCCAAAGAAGCCAGACCCACACAAGCTGCAGACATGGCGCTTTCATCTGAAATGTGTTATGCGTGGAGGGATGCCATATTGGTGCTTTGAAGGCAGTCAAGTCTTGAACTACGACCAGCGGATGGTAGCTGCCGTTCTCATCTCTAAACTCGATCCGGGGACTACGGGCATAGGGCTATCAGGACTGTTGAAAGAAGTACCAGTCCCCAAAGAAACAGAGGAGTCAACTGCAAAACAGTGGGTTTGTAACGCTATCAAGGTGAACCTTTCCGTGATATGAGTTTCAGAATTTCTGACGCGCTCGAATAGCTTATGATCGAACGTGATATTATGCCGACGTTGCCTCTGCTACCTCAAGCCATCCACGACCGAGGGTCCAGCTTCGCTGACCGCATCGCAAACGTCGAAGATGCCACTGTCCCCACGTGCGATTTCACGGGAATTAAGATCAAGTCAGAAATATACCGCGCTTGATCGTTTGTACTGATCAGAAGAGCAGGTCTCTTGACATCTAATGGTCGAGTTCCCCGGAGGGGTTCAACACTCTTCCACATTTGCCTGTGCACATGACTTACCTGCCTCAAGAAGAACTGTACCATATATTATATAGCATAACGAATACAACGCACTAGTACATCGCCGAGGTCAATAAGGGGATACGAAGATGTGACAAGAGAGGATCGAAGCTTATCGGTTTACTTCTTCAAGGCAGTCCTAAAGGCTTTCCCGTGCCCGAAAATTTCTCGAGGCTTGTACGGCTCTTTGAGATATGCCGTCTCCTCAGGAGTAAGATTGATATAGACGGCGCCTGCGACATGAGACAGCAAGGTCAGTTTTGCAAGGAAAATGCTTTCGCGAGACTCGCTAATTATATCCTCCAGTTCCGACGATTGGTGCAGCGACACCTTCCGGGAGAATGTATCCAATGTAGAATTCACTAACAGTCCTTGCTCATCACCCACGCTGCCGAGATCTGAGCCATGGTGACACCCTTCTTCTTCGCAAGTTCTTCGACGCTGTTGCGATGCCGGACCATAAACATGCTAAGCAATCATAGGGAAGGATAGGGCAGTGGACCGTTTCACAATCTCGGCACTACCGGAACCAGCCATATAGCCAGATTGTATGCTTCGTTCATCGAAATGAGAATCGTAATAAAGAGCTAATCACAGAGAACGATACTGACATATCGACGGCGCCCCGTGCCGTCAGGGTCCGCGCCTCCAAAGGCCTGGTCACCAGTCCTCAGGCAAGAGGAGACCATGGGATGGCGCCGACACCAAAGTGCTACGCATATGCATAAGTATTGCAACGATCCTCTTCAGTCTAGGGACATACTTTCAGGGTTGGCATCATTTCCCGCTCTTCCTCACGGTAGACGACGTTATAGTGGTTCAGCATGGAGATGAAAGGCGTCAGGTTATTGTTGATCGCGTAGTCTAAAGAGACGTCAATTTAGTGGGAGCGATCTGATGGGACGAGCACGCACTCTGCATAACGTGGACTACAGCGGCATTGTGAGATCCGACTATTGAAACAGGACATGCGAGACGACATACATTCCTAAGCATCGCAAGAACTCATACCAATGTAACGGACGTAGCCAGCTTTCACTACGTCGTGAAGAGCTTGCATCTAGAGATATGTGGGCTTCTCTTATCCATTGTAACTTTTTGGTGCGCCTTACTGTTTCCTCAATGGGTGTCTCCTCAGTCAAATCGGTGGTCTGCATAATCAGGTGTGTAGGTACGAACACGCGTGGGCCACTTGCAGACTTACATTGCAGAATATCTATGTAGTCTAGCTGAAGCCTTTCCAAGCTATGTTTGACAGAGTCAAATGAGGCTGAAGGCGGTGAAGATAAGATTTTGAAAATGTGCTTTGTTAAAAATAAACCTACCTTCCGACTGAGTCCATGCTGATTGACAAAGCTGTTGCCTTCGGGATCCAACACGTTCGCTAGTATACCCTCATCCTACGTTCTTCCAACCACTCCACAGAGCTACACGCGGCATATTCCATCTTAGTGCGTGCAGGAGGACGTGCGGGCGCTACTAACCTTGGTCATGACAACATTTTTGTCACGGAGCAGCTTCAGTTCTCTGATGCCCTTTCCTAATATAACTTTGAATAGGCCATTGGAGTAGATCTGTACGAGGCTTGAGCAAAGGATGGTGATTGCTAGACAAACTCACGTTTGCAGTGTCAAAGGCGTTAATGCCTGCCTCATACCTACGAATCTTCCATTAGTATCAAATTGAAAGACGTGTAGGGCTCAGCGTACGCGGTCTTGACATGCTTGATGGCTTCTTGCTCGTCATCAATGACCCATGACTCCCATCCTTTGTGGCAATAGGACATCATGCCAACGATGATCTTGGATATCTTTAGGCCAGACTGTCCGAGACGGACTGAGGTCAGAGAACTAGTGAGCCTTGTTCCATTTATTTTCAACGGCGCACTCACCGTAAGGCATTGTCCTGTGTTTCGGCTAACCTGTGTGAATAAAGGGCAAAATAAAGCATCAATACTTACAAACTGTGTGTATCAAAGTGCCACCAGACCAACGTTACCGTAATCTGACACTCTCCCATGCACGGGTATAAGACTCGAAAGGGGATAATAAGCATGAACGGACAGTGTCTAGAATAGATGTGGCCGATAGTCCGCGTCAACTACGGCGTAAGTAGGAATATTCTAAGAGGACAACGTTGTGTTACATAAGAGTCAATCGGTAGCGGTCGACGAACACGTCAAGCATCCTGAAATAAAACTATTGTTCGTTTTGCAATGGATAGTCGTACGGTCTAGCGCTGACCAAAGCGGCTCGTATACCTGTCTTCTGGTTAGGGTTTGGAATTGGAAAGGGATACAAATAATACAAAATACCAGCTCCCAGAAAGGGAGTCTGGTTCAAAGCAAAGCTATACAGTTCGGTAATCGGCGTTTGAACTATAATTTCCCCACTCTCCTTGTCTGGTACTGACATTCGGCAGGAAACACACTCGCAGCTATGGCCCCCAAGTTAGTGAGTGTTGCGTCCATTCTAGCTACTGTACGATGGTATTGAATCTAGTGAACGGCTAGGACCCCAATGAAATCAAGGTCATCAAGCTCCGTGTAACGGGGGGTGAAGTTGGTTCTTCGTCCGCCCTGGCACCTAAAATCGGTCCTCTTGGTCTGGTACGTGCTTTCAGATGGGTCGGGAAAGAGCAGGACAGCTGAGGATGGAGACGGATGTAGTCACCGAAGAAGGTTGGTGAAGATATCGCAAAGGCTACCGGCGCATGGAAGGGTCTGCGAGTGACTGTCCAGCTCACCATCCAAAATCGGCAAGCTGCCGTGTCTGTCGTTCCTTCAGCATCCTCTCTTGTCATTAAGGCATTGAAGGGTACGTGATATGTACATATTTTGCTACTTGTCGTGATACTCCGATGAAGAGCCTCCCCGTGACCGCAAGAAGGACAAGAATATCAAACACACTGGCAACATTCCTCTTGACGAGATTTTCGAGATTGCACGGACAATGCGGACGAAGTCATTAGCGAAGGATTTGGCAGGTGCGGCGAAGGAGATCCTTGGGACGGCGCAGAGCGTCGGGTGCACGGTTGATGGCCAACCTCCCCACGATATCATCGACGGTATCAACTCGGGGGAGATTGAGGTGCCAGATGAGTAAATGTTTCGTCCATCGTTTTCATGTCGTGCGTATATATTCCTTGGCTCCATATCTCGCCAAGTTCATGTGTGTTCCAGGACTGTCTCACGTTATGCTAGTCTATGAAGGGTATGCCATAACTGCCGCATGATTGTCGCGTCTTCGGCCCTGGGAGACCTACATTGAGTGTGTAGGAATCCGAGTGATTTCAGCTCAGGGTGACGAACCTCGAATTCTCGAACGCTTGTGCCCCTGCTCGTAGATGCCGCAGCATCAAAGGACTTCAATCATTATTCTGCCTCTATTCTAGATCGACCTCAATCTTTGAGGGCCTCGTTTCGCGTTCTGCAATGCAGCCAGTGTCACTGAGCTTCAGATTATCATTGAGAATCGAATATCTCCAGAAGATTGTGAAACATGTCCTGCACCGGAGTATACGTCATGACCTTTCCAAATTATGCCGTTGTGCCATGATATTTCAGATCCTAGATCGATATGAGAACGGTCAGACGCGCCTATATGTCAAAGATCATCAACCCATACTGAGGTCCTAGTAAGTTGCTTTCGACAGTTGCACTGGAGATCAAGGGAAGGAGTAGTACATGTGAGAGGATTCGGCACGCCACTCGTCGGAAGTCACGGCAAGTTACAAATAGATATCGTACATACGTCGGTCACCGAGAGCGCTATTGAGAATACCTACAGAATAGAAACGGAAGATCTGGTGAGACAAGTGTATCAATCATTATTCGCAATGATCTTGACAAATATCGATGCGAGAATGGGGGCGGAGTGTGGAAGTTCGCCTTCAGCAATTTTCTGCGCGATTGTCGTGTACTGTTCTTTGATGTCCGGCCTTTGCCTCAGCTTATACAGCACGTCGACTTCCATCTTTGCGATCTCGTCATACCTGTTGTGTAGGAGTCAGTGATGTCAGTGTCAATGGGACGATGCGAAGACCGACGTACAGCGAGGTGAACTTCGTGAATGCCTCCGACACAACGTTCTTTTCCGAAAGACCGGCTCGAATCCCCTCGAATGCGAGTCGCTTCAGGTCCTCGAGCCCAAGCTGTGGTAACATGAGTAAGTAAATCCTACGTATATGGCTTGGACCTACTTTGTCTGCTAGGCGATACATCGACTTAGGAGAGCATGTTGGAGATTGCGAGGCGTTCCCGATTTTACTTGCTGTATCATTTGAAGGGAGATCCTCAGATGTTAATCGGGCGAACTCGACATTGCCCGTGTAAAGATAATGTACCAAGGCACAAAATCTAATCACAGTAAGATGTTTGAGCATGAACGAAGGTTTTCAGAGCGTCGTGACACTCACGTCTTATGTGCCACATCCTTCACAAACACTGTACGACCAGTTTGTCCGGGCGAACCGTGAGCAGAAGGAGCGCTTCCTGCCGCAGTGTGCTGAGCAATGCCTAGCCTGTCAACCTCAAAGCCATCTTCTCTGCATGGCCAATGAGTACTAAGCTGACGCACTAACAGAAGTCGTACTGACCTGTCAGAACTATGAACTAAGACAGTGTCCGCTGCGCCGCCTACGTCCCTTGCCTCTTTTGAGCGCCACTCTCCTTCCTCACTTCCCTCAAGAACGTCGACTTCGTGAGGCAACTCGTCCTCCAGATCACTATCGGACGCATAATCATAGTTATCGACGAAAAGATCGCCTTCAGGGATAACATGGTCAAACAAACTAAGAGAAGACTCGGAGAATCCTTCATTTGAAAGAACTTTAATCCATATCAGCAGTCCGCGTTGTTTGAACCTATCAAACACACAACTTACGGGTCTCGAAATAGGGGACTTTCTCTTTCAGAAGTGTGCCATTAGCGTAAATAGGACGTGGCAGATCAACCCTGCCGGAGTACTGCCTTCTAGAGTACGCAAAGAACCTGGTATCTAGAAAGAATCCTCTCGTAATAGATTGGGAGAGAGACTCCTGCAAAGCCGAGGATATAGTCGGTTGTGCCTTGTGAGGGTGTCCCTCCACTCCCCATGCTACTGTGAAGCGAATGGTCAAGGATGATCCCTGCATGTCCCAAGATCCAACCTTAGTGCGATCATAAGGGAGATTGACCTGGACGGCTCTAACGAGGCTATGATAGTGCAGCGTACCCCCTTCGCTGAGATCCACAGAGACGAATAAAGGTCCTAAGTCCTGTGCTGTTTTACGGTAGAAGTAAAATTTAAGTTTGGGGTTCGCTCGTGATCCAAGTTCAAGACGACAGCCAAGTTCATTATAAGGAGAACAAATGCGTTCATCGCCCGTTCTTCTCAGCCGGTCGACGTCCACCTTGAAAGTCTCCTCGATCGATCCGCGGGGCGGAGTGATTCGCTCCATTTGTAGCTGAAGAATAATCCTTGGAATGCTTCAATTACAGATGGCGAACCAACAGTCCGAAGGGCACCGGGTGGCCAGATGATCAACGAGAGCAAGTCTTGCGGCTCTTGCCGCGACGCGTAACCTTGGACCGGACCAAGGGGCCAACGCGGGTATTGCCGGCGACGTCAACCCTCGGGTGGTAACCCCCTGACTGGTCCCCGGGGTCCATATTATCACTTTCTTGCACTGTTAGCGTTCAATCTTGGCTGGCACCTTCCACAACATTTCATGCCGCCCCACAAGCGTGTAGTATACTCATAAATGATATGAAAAACATTGGCATACAATTATCTCTAACATGAGAAGCCAAAATTATATGGTGTGTGCAACGATCCTACTTGCCTCCGCCACTAGCTACCGTATTTGGACACCTGTGCCATGTGGCATCAATCTGCCCGCTGCATCTCGAGATATTGGTACGTTCTACTCATAAGATGAAGAACAATGTGTGTCACTAATGAGGAGTCTCATTTTTAGACCTTGTTATTGCTGTGCTGTGAACCCAGATGCGAGTAGTACACATAATGAGATACAAGGTATGCATGATGCGGGAATTAGTGTACATTTCAGATCTAGACCTTGGAGTTGTAGCATTATATGAGAACTAAGCAAGTGTTGGATTACTCAATTCCAAAGACATGTAGAAAGATAATCCTGTGCATGTTTGAACCTCCTCGGACGCATAAACTCATCATAAATAACCATCCGTGAATGAGTGCTCCATCATCGTCATAATACCAAAGAGTAATGTTTAAGTATTAAAGCAATTATCCAAGTCTACAGACGACAAGACCGCTGCACAGACTTCATCAGACGACAAGTTGACTATCCGCCAGCTCCCCGTAAGCCATTTCACATCTATAGTGTGCGAAGAGTCTCAGTTTTGCGCACCATAGTACAGACTCAGACCTTTTCATATGCATCTCAAAACATGTATGTTAATTTTATTTTGTATCTAAATGATGCCTGGGCACCATAGCATCACAGTTCTCCTGCAATTCAACTTGTTTCCTCGCACCTTGTAATCACTCCAGCCACATATTGCCTAATTAGGGGGTGGTCTCTGCATTACATAAGGCTCTCGGGGTCCTCATTCACTCTACAGGGTTGACGTCGCGCGTTTTCTTGCCGTTGGCCCCTTGGACCGGACTTCGCGACTGCTAAGCGCTGCAGCGCTGAACATTGAACTCCCTTCATAATCCTCCCCTCTTCCGCTATGAGTGACGGTCAAAAATCGCAAACACTTGACATTGTAGAACAGTCTCAACAGGAGTGTCTTGCGTGCCGTATTATTGGCTCAGGTGCTCTAGCAGCTACAGGTGCATACGCCCTAAATATGTCTAGAGCGCATCATCCTGGGTCGATCATGGGCAAGAGAGTTATGGGTGCTCTAGGGGTGGGTGAGTATTTTTCGATTCCTGGGAATGCACTCATTGTGATAGTGTTTTGAATCAGGCTTTCTGGTAGGAAGCGTGCTCCGCTGGACAAAGTCATGACACATGCTTCTCTTTTCCATGGACATCTGTGAGCTGTCCACGCTACGCTTAAGGCTCTTGTCGAAGGATTTTATCAGTAGGTCAGACACGGAATCCACCTGACGACGGTTTGGTGTACTGTGGTGTGCGAGATTCATCTCCTAGAGTGAACATCGAATGCTCTCGAACCACGCTCAACTCAGCAATGAAGGCACTAATATACATTGTAACTGCACCGGTCTCGTATGAAATACACCACAATCCAGTTCACAAGTTGCTGAAATTCGCCTTTCTCTTCTCTACGAAGGCTGCCATACCTGCGTCCGACATGAGTATTGCAAGCTGAAGGGCATGTGATGGGAACTCACCCTCTTTCTGGTCCTTCGTCGCAAACAAGGCGTGGAACAGTCTTCTCTCGAAGCGGAGACCCTCAGCCAACGTCAATTCGTACGCTGCATGGCCCCCATCAACGCTCAAACGAAATATAGAGCAGAGGTTTGGCTCATGCTTACCAGCATTGACGACCTCCTTCCCAGCCTGCACAGCAATCTGGCCCTTGCTCGCGATATTTTTGGCCAAGTCTACTGCCTCCTTCACGACCACTCCTTCACCCTCTCCTACAATCTTGCTTACCATACCCCACTTATCCGCCTCTTGCGCGGTGACATTGCGGCCTGTGAGAACCATTTCCATGGTACGTGACTTCCCAATGGCACGGGCGAGACGCTGCGAGCCTCCTCCTCCCGGGATGATGCCCAAGTTAATCTCGGGTTGGCCAAAGACCGCAGTGGGGGAGGCCAGAATGATGTCGCACATCAAGGCAAGTTCACACCCTCCTCCGAGCTTATGGAGATGAGCCGCGAGTCCGCTTCGCATTTCAGGCTTGCAAAGATCCACTTACAGCGTAACCGCTGACAGCCGCAATCAACGGCTTGCGCAAATGAGTCATCGTGGTCCAGTTCTCGAGGAACCTGTTCTTATATACATCCGAGACTGCGTTTCATGAGGGGCTCGGTCTGAGAAGACAAGCGATGCTGAGGACTTACATTTCTTGTCCTTCATTTCCTTGATATCCGCGCCAGCTGCGGTACGTTCAGACCTCCTGCTCCGTTCGCGTACCACTACGCACCTGCGAATGCTCTATCTGAGCCAGTTAGCACGATTGCCCCAATGGAATCATCGGCATCAAAGTCCGCCAGTGCTTCGTTCAACTCGGCGAACAGCGGCGAACTGAGAGCGTTGAGCGCCTTCGGTCTGTTCAGTGTGATGAGACCCACGCCCGCCTCAGGCGTGGAAGTGAGTATGTTGGAATACTGCTTGGTGTCAGACATAAGGCGAAATGCAACTCGAGACGATGAGGGGAAGGAGGAGGTCGCGCACCGAGCACTAGTGCGTAGAAGGAACTGGGCCATATTTAATGTTGTGCTGATAGATCGACTCCTCGTTTGCGCGTCTACTCCTTATGTCTGGGGTAGCGGAATCGGCCTTCGCATCCCCGACAATGATGTAAGCAAGCAATCACGTGGCCGCCATGAGCCGCTTCCTACGGAGAGTGAAACGGCGCATCAGGAAAACAGCAATCCATCTTACGGCGTCTTAAAGTGCTTTTTGTAGCTTTAAGCGCCGGACTTGGCTTAAAAAGTCTTATTCTCGTCTTATGTAAAAAGGGCTCTAAGTACCGACAGACGGTAGTGTTGGACACTAAGTGAAGTCGAAGTCCTTCAAATTTAAAGTGTGATTGCGACACACTTCGTTTTCTCGAAGTCACTTTAAACCAGAACAAATAAGTTACTGGGAGACGACAGTCCGCGGACATTCCTAGGACAGTCCGTCTTATTTGACCTTATTCGATGTTGGTTACGGACAGCGCAACGGGTATATTTACGCCATGTGGCGTAAGGGGTCCGCGATCCGGATCCCACCCTCCCTTCTTATGTTAACCCCGCCCGTGTCAGCCATCAAGTTGTCCGAGTTGAATTGCACGAATAGAGAGCTTCGTAAGGCGCACAAAGCGCTCAAGATCAGACAATGATAGAGATAAAAGCTGAGTTGGCTCAGCACGGGCAAAGAGTGCAACCAGAGTCGCCGCCATTGTACGAGTTCGACTCTCGAGTGCTGTCACCGAGGCTCCGTTCGGATGCACGGCTGCGGCGTGGCAACCTCAAGCCGACGCGTCGCGTCGGTGCGGCAGAGAACTTGTCCTGTGGCCTCGACCGCTGACTAAGCCGGACTGTCCACGGACTGTCGTTTCCCAGTAACGGAACATAATGTATCCGAAAAAGGGTATAATAACGTTACACATGGGAGTGGATGAAAGCAGAAAGCGGGACGACAAGGCGATGGCACAAATTTGGAAGGAGATAACAGCCATTGAACCAGCATTATATTATCCTACAAACGGCAAGGGTCACAGTTGTATGTACAGTGGATGCAATACACACGCTGAATTAAATAATATAAGAGACCACAGGCAATCAATACTTCACAGTACTATGCCTTCGATGTCGGTGGCTATGTTTCCTCGACCTATTCTGTATAATGACCGTCGATCCCGCAGGTACTTGGTACCCAGTACCCCCGCTGTAGACCGTATACGGCTGTTGTTGAACTGGCGGAGCCACGAACCCCCCAGGATTAGGGCTCCCGTACGGCGAATATGTCGGCGAAACAGGTCCATACGCTGGAACTGCTGGCATGGCGGCCACCCCACCACTCAAGTATCCCGCGTTGAACGACGGCCTCCGCTGCAATGAATACGCTGAGGGGCTGGGCTGGATCGGCACGGGTGCAGCGGCGCCCATGGGCGGGAATCCGATGGAGCTGCTGCTGCTCGCGTATTGGATTGGCGGTGGCCGCGATGACGATGACGAGTACCGTCTGCCTGGTGGGCGGTATGGATCCGTCGGAGAGTAGCCGTCATTGGGGTACGCTGGGTCATAGTCGTAATCGTAATCGTAATCATAGGGATCGGCCGAAGGAAAGGATGAGTAGGAGTTGCGCCTGCGGAGGGGGAGCGGACCGACGTCGTCGAGGTTTTGGCGGTCGTAGATGGCTTGGGCAGTTGCCGCTGCCGCTTCGCAGGCGGCTTCACGGCCACCTCTATCCAATGCTCGCCCTGAATAGTGCCAAAGCCGTGTAGCTGTGGGGTGATCATGAGTCGGCGGATTGTAAGACATCGAACGGGTGGCATACCTTCCGCCATGGCCAGTCCTATCAAAGCCTCCCTTTGCCTTTCGTAATCTCCACCAATAGATTCGTAGAGAGAATTGTTGTATCTCCAATTACGGCATGCCTCATAGGCGGCAGCATGACCGATTTCGTAGGGAGATAACTGTGACAACTCGACCTGATGCAAGGAACCATTTTCAGTCAATGTAAGATAAGACGTCACATTCAAATACTAACCTGGCCGCTGTATGCACGATTATGCCAAATCTTGGCTTCATGATAACCTGCTCCACTGGTGGGGTAATCCCGTACTCGGTTCGATGCGTAATCATACAAGGATCTACAGTGCTAATTAGAAATGACATGACAACCAGTTTCGGATGAGTGTGCACGCACGGATCGGGGCTTATGGCATGGGCACGGAAATAATCATAACCTCCCCCTTGTGAAACCATTAGAGTCACTATCAACGGAATTTGAGTATTTCTACTTACAAGACGGCTGGGGTTGGAAGCTTGGCCGCGGAGGTGGCACAAACTCGTACTTCAACAAATGTTAGCGTCGCAGGCACAACTGCGAGCTGAGGGGCATACCTGGTCCGTCCCCCAGCCATGACCCCGACTTTGATAGTATTCGTAAGCCATGTTTTTGAGCTATCTGATCGCGTTTCACGGAACCCTGACTATGAGAATCTTAAGTGGAGCCTTGTCGTAATACCGCTCGCTTTATAGCGTACAGCGAACAATGGTCATAAGCAGAAAGGGACCGTCCACGATGTGGCAGCTGGGCGCGTGTAAGCGAAAGCAAGATGAAACGAACGCGCAAAGGGCGGTTCTACCAGAAGATGGGACTCGTGTGCGTGTGCCTTTATAAAGACGGATCTGACGTCACGCGGACAATCTAAGATACGACGCGGTGGGCGGCTTCGATGCGACGTTGTTCGCAAGGCTCTGGAGGCGGTGGTCTCGGGATTCATATGCTCCTGCTCATCGCTGGCTGTTTGAGGAGCCAGACCCCGCTGCAATTGCCCTGAAACGTGGCTGATCCGAAGGAACATATAAATGACCTATGAGAGAAACCACAGCTGCCTGTCGTATAGGCTGCGCATTCGTTTTCAGCAGAGCTTCTCCACGTACCACGGAGGTTGACGGCATGGAGCTAGTAGCTGATACGAGCATCCAAAGCGCCTACATTGATTGAAACAGGGTTTTGAATAGCGCGTCTTGCAACAAGGTGGACATGAGGCAGGCCCGATAATAGTCAGCGGGACCGCGAAGATCCGTTGAAAGGCGACTACTAGTAGTGGTAGGGGAGATCACGGATTCGTACTCCGACGTTCCCAATGCTAAATGCGGGCGCCTAACTTGCTCTTGTAGCTGAATGTTAATATGATCGTTGCTCGTGAACGTAACTGAGGTATCTGCAAATGCTGTGAATTCCCACTGACTGAACTCGAATGACCGGTCTGCACACTCTGTTCGATGTTAGGCTTTATCTTGTTGACACCGAGCGCCAGACTATTCCGTTTTTGCTAACCCTGATTTCGATGCCCACGAGTACGCCAATGCCATCCTATCGGGCGAGCCATACCCTCCTCAGCAATCCACCACAAAATCCGTCAAGACATTCTCTAAGGCATTCGGAGGCATTGAACCTGCAAAAGAGGACATATCTGTTGCATTATCCAAGTTGGACTTTGGAATCGAAGATGTCTCGAAACAGCTGAAGAACGTCGTGAGTACCCATCGGACCGGATGACTTCTACTCTGGATCGGTCGGACGAGCAGACCTTGTGACTCTGATAGGGCAATGTGGCTCCCGAGATTACTGCGTTGACGCTGTATTGCCGATCCTGACTTCGTGAATTACGCTAGGTCACTACTCATCATGAGGAGCTCTTAGTTCAAGCTGCCGGGGTCAATGAACTAGAAACCTCACTGACGTCCGTCAGAGGCGGGTTAGGAGAGCTGGAGTCGTCTGTTGAAAAGTACGCACATCCTCTGCGAGATCGCTCAGCCAATTGACTGTGACTGGTTAGACTCCGTTTAAAAATCCGTACACCCTATCAATCTCTACAGAGTCATGTCAATCGCTTGCAACGTTTACAGCAGGCGCTGGACGTCCTGCGTCGGATATCCCGATTCGTCGTGCTCGCTCGAAGGCTGGAGTCCCAAATGAGTGAGATGGCTGCCGTTGACGGTGTATCGGAGGCGTCAGCAAATGGCACAGCAACACCGTCCCGTGCGACCGATCACGAGGAAGAAAAGGAGCGGACTATCGTCAAGGCAGCACTCAGCATTGCCGAGCTAAGTGAGTCCACCGGCTACTGTCCCCGATGGATATACTGTGACCCTAACGCGTTTCGATGTGTGCGTGGCGACGACAGCAGCGTTGCTTGATGTATCGCCAGAAGCAGAGACAGACAAATCGTACAGCCCCGAGAATAGGCCGGATCCTGCTGCCACCGAAGCCGATGAGAACGAATCTATAGATGGCTCGATGGTACCACTGCGTTCTATTCATGCCGTGGCAGCACATGTCCCCTTTATCGAGGCATCGCGGGCCCGGATCACGACGGAGATGGAGAATATGGTAGTCACCGGGCTTGCTACGCTGGTATGCCTACTTTCTTCTAGCTCATCGAGCTGATCTCATATCTCTCTTACATCACTCTAACCATGATCGTCACTTTACTCTATATTTGACGGTCTCATGACCTACCTATATAGAACCAATCCCTCCTCGCGTCATCCCTGCAGACAGCACATAACCTCCGAGTTTTGCCTGAAGTAGTCCAGAACCTGGTCCTGGATCTGTCCGGCGCCTTGGAAAGTCGGATACGTGCAGCGTTTGATTTGTCGCAGCTGTCCAAAGAGGCACTAGGAAAGGGTTAGTTGAACGACGCTTTGCCACGACAGGATGGTATTCATCCATGTCCCGCTATAGACCCCGCTCCTAGCTCGCAAAGTCTGATATATAAATCGCGCATTCGCACCGAGCCCACGAACCTGACCGCACCACAATGGACTGCTCTGTTGTGGACAAGGCTCGAGAACCTTGTAGAGGAACTGACTAGTTGCTGTATCAAGGTTTGTTCGAACAGTGCATTTCTCCTTACGTGTTGAGAAAGAACATTACTAGGTGTACGCGCTAGAAAAGGTCCTGAAGCTGAAGAAAGACCCTCTCACGGGCACCGTCTTCCTCGATGAAGCCATGAAGGTTAGTTATTCCCTACTAGTGCGCAACGGGTGCTCACTGGCGTGTTTAAGGTCCTCGAGAATCTGCCTAGGGCGACTTTTTGGTCCTCGCTTGGTCGTGCATTGGAGAAACAATGCAAAGATGCCGTAAAAGGTATATCTGCACGACGTGTGAAATATCCGTCTAACGTTCTGGAGCTGTAGGATCTTCGTTCATCCAGCAGACACTAAGCACAGGGTATCCCCGCCTCTTGAGGCTCTTCCAAGAGTTCTTCGCGAAGATCGCTGTGCACACCGATACTGTCTACAGTCAGGCTTCACAAAGGTGATTACCTCACATCTCCCTCACAGTTAAAACCGATGCTTGAACGAAATCATCAGCCCCGAAACTATTCTAGTACTCCGAGCGCTCTCCACCTTCGAGGGTCTTTACCTAGCCAGAGTCTCGAATAAACTTAATGAGACAGTTGGGCAGGCATTTGCTGGCGGCAGCCGCTCGCCTCCAGGCATAAACGAGGGCGTCAATATTTCACGGAGTATTGCGAATGAATTGGATTCGGCCAAGTTTGATCCGCTGCTCCTCCAAGCCGTTGCGCGTAATGCGATTTCGAGCCTCGAGTTGATGTTGAACAGGGCGGATGGAATGGTGGGTGTTGCCAGTAGTGCGAATTGGATTAACACTGACACAGTCCTTAGCTGGTCCGCGATAGGTCCGCGTTTACCTTAGCGGGGCCCACGGCCACCCCGCAACAGATCTTGAACGGTCAAGTTGCATCTATGTTGCATCACTGTTGGTCGCGCCTGCAGAAATTAGATGAAGAATATCAGGACAGCGTTACAGGTATTCTCAAGCCTCAGCTTAACGTAGGTCCGTGGTGGTCCTCTCTAGCCTCCATTTAACATGCTCTCAGAAAATCCGCTCCGCGTACGAGAAGGTCACCGACCCACTTTTGACGGCAATTAAGCGAGAGCTAGGCGTCATTATCGCAAGAGTACATCGGATAGACTTTGGCAAAAATGTGGATCCCATGGCTGGCATGGGCGGCGGTGCGAGTCTCTACATGAAGGATCTTTCCGATAAACTGTCGTTCCTCAAAATGGAGATACTGAGCAAACTCAACTTGGGTGATGAAATGCGGGAATGGTTCGTTCCCATTAGTCTTCACACATATTGTCCAGAAATTGAACATCAGTTTCAAGGACTACCGCTATCGTCAAGTATGTGCTTCGGACGTTCGTCCTGCATGTTTCGATTGTTAAGCCACTCGGGGAGAGTGGGAAACTTCAATTGACTAGCGATATGACCGAGCTTGAATTTGCTGTCAGCGCATTCATGACGGACAGTCAGTCCAAGAATCGTGGAGCAGACTGGTCTTCCGTCGCCGACGACTACCGCGCTTTGCGCGCCATGAGGTTAGGAGTGCCTCATACCACCATCCTTGAGACTTGTTGACTCTATCTTGTTCACCAGGCCTCTCTTGTTCTTAGAGAATGGTCATTTGGCGTCGACGCAGGACACCATCGGTCTTCCGCCCTTGATAGTGCTACACCATATTATTGTTCGCTCACCGATACCCCTACCTCATACGCTTCACGGGTGGCAAGAGGCGGAGTATGTCCGGTGGGTAGAGGAGCACTCAGAAGAGGAGGCTTTGACGTTGATTGATGGGGGACTGTCGCATTGGGAGAAAATTATGGAGGTAGAAGGCAAGGACCCATCCGCTGCGGTGGAGTACGTGGAACTAGCAAGGACCGTCTTGAATCGTGCTAGAAGCGTATAAGCCTCGTACATTGTCCCCGGACATGCTAGAGTTCCTTGATTGTATTGAAAGAGATGGCAGCCTAAGTAAATCTTATTTAGGGTCCCTCCTTCCAAGTGGAGGAAACCGCTAGCACATAGTAATAGCCACCTCCAAGCTGCTAACACTAAGAATGTCCTTGCAGGAGTCCGGTACACATACTTATCAGACTTATGGGCATTGGCAGCTGGAGGCGGATGCGATCAGGACATAAAAAATACACATGCTGGTTGTTCATGACTTTGTTTACGACTTCTTACAAATCATATGAGCAGCGGAGAAAGTACTACAGCGTCGATGGGGGTCCGCAATCTGGCAGCTTGATCCCTGCATCCCTGCATTAAGACCCACCAGTCCTGCGGAATATCATTTCGACGTGGGCGACGACTGTGCGAGACAACCTCCAATGAAACCTTGTGGTCCGTTGTAATTTCGTAGAAGGGTATCCGGCCCGTATAAACCTGCATGAAGGACGAGTCAGTATATGCAGAACAGATGAATAGAATGCTCTATTATGTCAACGACATCATCTATGAAGAGGAACCACGGGACCGGGAGGTCGCATTCCGAAATGGACCAGGTGCAAGGCAAGCACTTCATATGCAGGAGCTACCGGCATCACTCACCTCATATATCAGCATTCCGAAGCTATACATGTCACTACGTTGGTTGAACTCGGGCACCGAGTCATCATGATCTAGATCCAAGATCTCTGGGGCCGCGTACCGTAGCGAATACGCCACTAGGGTATGGGTATAGCCCTCCTTCCCTAGAATTTTGGCACGACCGAAATCAGCCAACAGAGGCGTCCCCTCGTCGCTGACCAGCACATTTCTCTAGGCATGACACAACTCAATACCGTTCAAGCGCCTGAAAAATAGGGCGACATACCGGCTTCAAGTCACCATGGACAATTCCTTGTGAATGAAGATAGTGTAGACCTTTGGCTATTCCCGAGATCTTGGCATGTGTACATCAGTACGTTCCGATCACCAGAAACAAGATTGCATACTAAGTGTATCTTGATGTCCTGTAACTCTGCACTTCCCGTGTACCCATCAAGATATTTTCTTATGATGCCGTTCCCACAGAACGGAGAAACCAAGGCGGGTGCCAGTTCGTAGGGCATACCTGGGGCTATCCCCTTGCAAAAGCCAAGTATCGGCAATATGTTCTCGTGTCGCAGATTGCACCACACATTAACTTCCCTGAGCGTTGACTAGCAGTACGTTAAGAACATGGAGTGACGAAGAAGGATTGAAAGAGTACAAGGTCGAACCTTCATCTGGCTTATTGATTCTTCAGAATTATCCGCATTGAAGCGCATCCACTTGATAACGATCTGAATAAATGAGTCCGAGTCCGAAGGACCTGGAAGTATACCGCTCGGGACATACGGGGACATCTCTGGGAGGTCGCCTCCATGTTCCGCGGTAGACGTTAGAAAAGCCACCCTGGCCGACGAAGGCCTTGTCATCCCATGCGATTTGTCCACTGAGGTTCTGACAAGGTACCATATGATGATATAATCAAAGACTTAGAAGCTATTGACACGCACAGGACAGTGGTCAGGTATAGGCAAAGGCTGTCTGAGCGACGACATAATGACTCTTGCCAAATAGATAGTCCTGGTTAAAGGTGGGGATGCGGGTAGCAGACATTCGCCTGCATTATAAAAGGCTTTCGCAGTTCACGCCATCAACCATGTATTTATCAGATAGACGCCGACCGAAAAAGTCCTTCCCCCCCTTGAATAAGAGAGTCAGGGCCTCTTTGGGACTTCAAACATATCCACATAGTCCGACCGATACATATTGACCCATATCTGACGCCCTGGAGAGTTTGGATAAGTTACTTCTCGGTGTTGCGGAGAAGTAAGCAAGAAGCGCGTTGGAAGCGCTCTACCAGAACAACAGGCCGATGCCTCTAATCCATCCTATGCAATTCAGACCTTGATGATTAATTGAAAAGCGACGCATTTTATGACAATATCGGCATTGTGCCCGGGGAGTACGAGAGACCAGTCCTTCAGATAAAAACGCGCTGTCAGGAGTCGGCGCTGGACGGTACCTCGTCCTGCCTTCGCACGGACAAGGAAATGCTAGATACTCCACCACTTGCAAGGTGTGGGAGGCACTCGTGTTAGCGGCGATTCGGAAGGCGTCAATGATAAGGGAATCAAGCCTCCTTGACAGTGGGCCTACTGTAGGCTGATATCCAAGAATATGTCCAAATTGCCGTCTGATCCTAGATATGGATGAGCCAAAACAGTGTCGCGAAGATGGTGGCTTCCCCGTCTCAACCCGATGCCACACTTGCAGCCACGCGGGAGATGCCGCCGGCCCCGACGAATGGCATGAGACCGAATATATAGTGCGTTGGGTTGAGGAACACTCATAAGAGAAAAAGTTGACTCTGATCTATGAGCGACTGTGACACCGGGAGGAGATCACGAAGACGAAGTAGAAGAATTCAGCGGTCGCTCTGGAGTATATCAAAACGGCCCGACTATGAATACATTAATCTGCATATGCGATCACTCCCCAAAACACGCCACATGGTGTACATACGTTTCTACGAACATGATATGCAAGTATGTACACCAAGAATACACACGTACATTCTTAGATACATAAGTCCACCATTCAATATACTATGACCAGGAAAATCGACAAGCCTGATCTAACTTACGGACGCATACTAGTATCCCTGCCTGAAGCTGCCTCACGGCGTTCTGCAGACATCGCTTAGCGAAACACTGGATCATTGACTACCACTTCGACTGTCGGTCGCAATCGGGGATCTTGATCCCAACACCTCTGCAGTAGGTTCCACCAAGCGTCGGGGACGCCAGCGCGATCAGGACGTCGTTTCTGCTGCGCGACGACGACAGACACCCTGGTCGGGTGCGAAATATTTGCGAATGGCTTCTGACCGGTATAAATCTTGGATACATTCAAGTCAGTGAAAAACATGAATTTCATCAAGGAAAGAATACAAGTGATTCATTATGTGTGCGATCATAGGCAGGCGGATCTTGGCATTCTTAACAGATAATATCTCTCACTTACCTCCCATATTGTCACGGCAAAGCTGTAGATATCACTGCGGAAGTCCGCCTTTGGAATGTGGTCATCGGAGATCGGTACCAAGATCTCTGGAGCGGTGTATCGTGTCGAAGCAACGGCGAGTGTGTGCGTGAAACCTTCACTTTCCAGAATTAAAGATCGACCGAAATCCGTCAAGAGTGACTCTCCTTTGTCACTTATGAGTACATTGTTCTGGATTCAGTGCCGGCGCCTATCAGTAATATTTCATGTGCCACGACCAAGGGGCTGAGGCTTACCGGTTTCAAATCTCCATGAACGACCTTGTGATTGTGTAGGTGTTGGAGACCTCGGACTATACCCGCGATCTATGGCATCAGTTGCATCATACGGCTATGTTGAAGTTGTAGTATATTCAGGTGCGTACAATATTGATTTTGATGTTGTGTAGGTCTCTCCCATTATTTTTCTTGAGAGCCTCAAGATACTGCCCTACCGTGCCATTCTGACAATATGGAGATACCAAGGCAGGAGCCAATTGGTTGGCAGGACCCACGTCATGACATATTCCATGGAAACAGAGTAAATTGTCGTGTCGTAGTGTCTGATATTGAAGGTTGAACAAAACATTAAGCTCGCGCAGGGTTGACTAGTGACTATTAGTGATATCCTTCGCCAATGTAGTAAGGGAACACGACAAACCTTCACCTGGCTCTCCACAGCTTCCGTTGTAGACTGGGCCATAGTGTAACGTAGACATTTGATAACTACCTGGCAACGAACAACAATGAGAAGAAACAAGTACAACATCAACTATACCATGTCGCGTACAGTGGATATTCCACCTTTCTTTGGCTCCCATGTCCCGAGGTACACGTCGGAGAAACCACCTTGAGCAACAGGTACTTGTTTAGACAAGGTGATCTCTCCTGTTAAATCCTTAGAATCATCATCAAAAGACGTGAAGCATTATCAGAAGGAAAGGGGAACGACTCACAGGGCATTGGTCAGGTATAGGTAAACGGGGCCTCTGAGACGAGACGTGACCTGAATTATCGGGCATGGTAGTGCACGCAACAGATTACAGCCCTTTCAATGCTGAGGGGGAGAAAAACCTTGTGGAGGAGGCCTTTTTGAATGAAGGCGCCTCCCTTAACATCATCTCCGTACCAGACAAAGCGCTTGATACAAGAATAAATTTGACCTCAGGCAGTTGCTTCGTCCTCTAAACAGGATATGGCGGTGCGCAACTTCCTTGCTGAACGACCACCATTGGCTCGAAAGATCCGAGTACACATGGATCCATATCTCAGACGCCTTGGAAAGTTTGAGGAGCCTATATATTCTCAGGTCCCAGAGAAGATCGTTCGAAAAGGCAACCCTTTACCCTGAGGATACTACTTACCCTTGCGTACAATGCAAACGCTGACATGTAGTGAATTGAGACAGCAGTAATTTCTTGGTACTGTTTGTGCAAGTTCGGCCTATCGTAGTTAGCGAAGTCAAAGCAGGACTGTCCCTTTCGCTTCCCATTTTCGCATGGAGCAAGTAGGGAAGACATGCAGGGAAGACATGCAGGGAAGACACTCATCGAGACATGATCTCTGACAATGGCGAGACTCTCGTGACAGCTACGCACCGGCGCCTGAGCTTGTTGAGCGTCAATGATAAGACAACACGTCCTGTTGGCTCACCTCACGATTAGAACTTGATACCCAGGAAGAATATCAGCGCACGACGCTGGAAATAAAGTAGCAGGCTGGCTCCACTGCTGTACAGCGTTCTCTTCCTCTTAAGAGCTATCAGCTAGAATTGAGGGCTATTCACGTTCGAAGATGACCCAGCGTATGACATAGAACCCAGTGGATATCCCTTAGATAGATAAGATAAATACATACACACAAAGGTCCATACAGTCAATCGTCTTCCCTGTTGATCCGACCCTCCAACCACAGTAGCACGGCTTCGTGTCCAGACTCCGATTGGGCCCGTAACCCCGCGTCCTTGCGCAAGGCATTATACACGCGCTCACCTACCGTGACTTCACAATCCTCCGCTCGGCCATATCCAGCGAGACATCCTTTCCGATACTCATCCTCGGAAAGTCCGACCATGGACGCGACAGTGCGAACCTGCACTGGCTCGCGGGCATCGGCCTTGGGAGCGTAAACGTACGCGCGCAGCAGAACAGGCAATGCGATCATGAGGGGCAGTCCCGCAGTAAGCACATCCAAGTCCTTCTCAAGCTCCTCCACGCTGCCAGTCTTGACGTGGGTGCCGTTAGCCTGCACCGCTTCGAGGAGGGACACAAGCGCTTTCAACCCATCGAAAGCTTCATCCACAGCCTCGCGTGCAATCCGGGTCGCCTTCTTGTCTGCAGCCGGACGAGGAAGCATGTTTAGCAACTCATATAGAGCGCGCGCATCAGCGACAGGACTGGGAGGCGCAAGAAGAGCAGGCGGAGAAGGCGGGCGAGAAGGAGGCAGCTTCATCGTGAACCTGGAAGCCGGAGGCGTGATAGGCGGTGTAGTGGAGGATCCACGACGCTTCTTAGATACACCCAAGAACGGACTAGGCGGAGAGCTGGTAGGAGACGAGCCAGCGATGTCCGCACGGTGCGATATAGCCACTAATCCCCGCCACACAATGGAGATTATGAGACTCGCAAGGGAACTTTGCGATGCACCGGTTGGGGTATACCGCATCAAGGCCTTGGCGTAGATAAGCATGATAGGTTGCATAGCAGCGATCGATGGATGTAGCGCGGTCTTCGCACCACCCTTTAGGACAGCACCGGGGGCGTTGCCGGGACGTTCTAGCTCCTCTACCTTTCGCGCCAAATCGTTCTTGATACCGGTGACCAGAGGATTGACTACTCGGTGCACGACAGACGCAAGGCCCTCACGGACGGACTTCAAGTTATCCCCCCTGTTGTCACTTTCCAAACCCAGACCCAACTCGTCAAATGTCTCCAACAACTCCCCGGCGAAATTGGCGAGTGCCAGCGCATGCGATTGGGTAGCATTGGGATTTGGAGCTTGAATAGTAGGAGCGGGAGGGGAAACGAAGGCAGAAGATGAAAGGAGTGGTAAGAGGTCCGTGGAAATGTTCGTCAGGAGGACGGACAAAGGACGCTGCAAAGCGCGGAGTACGGCGCGACGCAAATGTGCATTGTCCTTCGATGCATTGAATTCCCTGTCATCTGATAAGTATGGCTATCCTGATTGATAAGAAGTATACGTACGAAGCGATCAAATTGCCCAATGCTTTACCCCTGCCAGCAGGAATAGGTCTCCTTCCATTCAGTATCTCTGTGGGATTCGTAGCACCGCTGGGTTGAGCCAGCGCCTTCGAGACGCCCTCGCTCAGCTTGAGGCTAAGCGCATCCAAGTACGAGCCGTCCTGGATGAGGGTGGCGGGTGTAACAGGGATGAGAGGCGCCGGTGATGGTTTCCTGAAAGTGCTGAGAGAGAGCTTGGTACGGGGCCGTGACTCACGCAGGCTGGTACCTGAATCAGAGCGAGAAGGGGGAGTAATACCTGGAGCTGGGGAAGAAGGCCTGCTGGAAGGGCGGAAGAAGGACTGGCTCTTGAGCGCGTGCATCGTTGGCAGTGCGAGGTGGGTATCACTGTTGAATTCTAGGGTAGTCGAGCGACTTCGTGCGTTTGTTTTCTAGTCGGTCTAGTGTCTATGACGTTCCAAGATACAGGAATAGGTAACCTGATGTGACCGATCGCTCGTGTGCAATTATCCCATTAGCCAAGGCAGAAGAGATGTGCAAGTCTCGTCAAGAGGGAAATCCTCCGGGTCCTAAGGTGGCCTGTCGGTGTCGACAAGGAAAGCAAGGGGTCCGAAGAGAATCTCGTTCGTCTGATTCGTGCTACTGTAGTGGAGATTAGGACACCTAAGTGTAAGGATGGTGGACAACAGACACGTACCAAAGCAGTCTGTCGGCTTTCATAGATCAGAGAAAGACTTTCTTTTACGAGTTGGCCGTTGTCGACGACGTTGCTGGAGGGGACACAAAGGGACCTAGCGGAACCTGCAATTTTCTGCGTTGGCAGGGGTTCGTATTATACCCCCGGGATTCCCACGGTTCGCGCATGGGCCGAGGCGGGGAACGCGGACCTTGTGTGCACTTCAGCCCACCATGATTCTGGAAACGCGCTCACCATGACTTGACCTCGGTGCGAAACAGCCTTAAGGAATCCTGTTGACCCGCACCAACTTACGGAAACCGGCAGGATTACATCCATGGCTTTAGCTTGCTAATCAATTGCAACGATTCCCAATGAAATCGTGCTGCCAATCCTATGTCTTTTCAAGCCTTGTGATATTCGTGCAAGAGCCTGGATTGGTGCACTCGTACGGATCTTGGGCTCATAGTCAACTAGACTGAGAATCCGATAAGTGGCTCAGTCCCAGAACAAATAAGTTACTGGGAGACGACAGTCCGTTCCCGAGTAACTTATTTGTCCGTATTTGATGTTGGTTACGGACAGCGCGACGGTTATTTTTACTACATGTGGTGTAAGAGAGTCCCGCCCTCCCTTCTTATGGTAACTCCGCCCGCTACCAAACACATCAAGTCGGTGTTGACCGAGCTGAATGCACCGCTTCGTAAGGCGCACAAAGCGCACAATATTAGCCATGACAGAGATGAAAGTTGAGTTGGCTCAGCACGGGCAAAGAGTGCAGCCAGAGTCGCCACCATCGCACGATGTTCGACTCTCGAGTGCCGCCGGCGCTGCAACTCATGCTTGGCGCATCAATGTGGCAGTGCTTTCTGCGCGTCGGTGAGTCCGAATAGAGGTCAAACTACCCACGCCACAGGTTGAAACCGTCGCTATCGAATATGTCTCGGACTGCTGACTAAGCCGGACAGTCCGCGGACTGTCGTTTCCCAGTGACTTACTTGCTCTCCTCAGTCCGAAGTCGAAAGCAAAATTAAAAGTTGCCGAGACTTGGCCGAATTCGCGCATGCCGAGAACAGAGTTTGATCTGCATATCTGGCGCCGAGACTACACGAAATGTCGTACCACGACTAGGAAGAGCTACGAAGCTCGAGTCCAACTCCGAGTTCTTATAAGAGCGTGTCAAGCTTCTATGCCTTCAACACCGTACATACTCCGAATCGGAGCTAGAACGCACTCGATATGAAGAAGACCCCTCTTGTCATGGTCAGCTAATCTGGCAACATCTAAGGTTTCCGCTATGTACTACGGCGAATCTACCGGAAAGCCTTGGATCACTCCTGGTATGAAGCCGACATTTAGCTGCAAGTTCCTCTTGATGCTTCCTTCTTTGTACGCACCGGTCTCTGTGTGCCTTGCATTCTGCCGGCTCACGCCTCCTCACAGCATTGGCAAGCTCGTACTAGGATTCGCGCGCTTCCTTACACAGCTTTAGGACATACAATGTCATACATCTGATCATGATCGGCCGAGCGAAGATCCAAAACATGTCGCCTTACCTCGATAGTCATGGGAGGTGCTGCGGTAGCCAAGACATATCCGGCAGCACGTACGGTTGCGGGTACAGTTTCCATTACTTCCCATCTCACCTTGTCTGCCTGAGGTCTCGGGACGCATCGTTCTGAACATTACAATGCCGTAAAGTCCCCGTCACTGGCGTCTTTACTAATCACCTCCTGATACATTTAAGTGAGGCACTGCCAGTGTTTTTCACCTGCAATGATTGCCAGCCCCGCATGATCTCGGTTTGTTCCATACAATTTTACTGGTGCCTTGGACTTGTCTCGGCGACATGTGGAATAGCTCCCAACGCTTTCATCGATTGTCACAGATAACGTGAGTAGCATCGTTGAGTCTTTTCGCCGGCCAATTATCATCGCTTACCGATGACCTCTAGTGTTCGAGCAGAGCCCCAAACTGTGAATGGGGCACCTTCTCTTTGCAAAAGCAGTCGTTGACTGTATGCTCATGGCGTGGAAGTGTCGTCGTGTTGGTCTAAAACATATGGGTCTCCGATGACTTCGGCTCGAGCTTGGGCTATGAAGGACGGATCAGTCTCTGGTATAATCATCAGGTGCGAGCTCCTCTCGCTCAAAAATATACTCTTCTGTTGGCGAGGTAGCAGGTATACGTCAAGGAATGATATACTGTTATCTCAGTTCAGGCCCTGACAGACTGACGCGATGATTTCGGCAGCATGGGGCTGAAGGTTGACGGCTCCGGAACTCTGTCAGATCTTGTTGCGAATTCCTACTGACCGAGTACCGAGAGCCCAAGGAAAGTTCCGACGCCTGCTGATGCTATACCTAGGTGAGGTTTGACATTTGCTTTTCGTGAGAGGCTCACATTCTTTACGGTTGCGAGCAATGCTGGGCCCGCATTTCATTGGCAGCCATCCATCGCGGCCATAGTGGTAATCCGAGGGTTGCCACAAATTGCTTCAACGCAGTCGTCCATTCCACTTCGTGGTGAGGCTGTTGGAAATTCAGTGTCGGTTTCGGGTCATGAATTCGAAATTGTTCCCCAGTTTTTTGGAATAATGGCGGTGGTCTCACTGCTACCTGCGCATTCGCAGTGACTTAGGCTGTCGGAAGGGTGCCATTAGGCCCCCCTTCTGCATATCGGTTGGAGTTTGAGCATTTTTTGCCAAGTGAATATCCTCCGATGTACCTCCCACCGGATCGAGGGCGGAGGCACTGCGACCGGCGAGGAAACCTCCGCAATTCGCCTATCAATTCCGTTGGTTCTTCCAGCTCCCTCTTTCTTCGATGGCAGAGCGATGTGGCACCTTACTGATTGACCGTTGTCATACGAGGTCTGTCCGGAACTTGGCGACTCGATTGAGGTCTGGTCCTTTGTGGCACCGTCGAGGTTATAATGGAATTTTCTATGGTCTCTTGCCACAGTCTTCTGTAGTCGAAGGCAGTGGCATCACTGGATCGATAGTATTCGCTTATGTTGGGTGTGGCATTCCCAGCAGCCGCTTCCTCGCGGTTCCTCCCCGCACAGCAAAGAGGTGGAATGTGCTGAAGTCATGTGCGAGAGGGCCGAACAGGCGTTCGTACTTGTTTGAGGCATACACTCTGGGGCTCTACTCTCTCATAGGCTGCCTCAGTGCTCGCTCTCGTCCGTCGCATACTTTGATAACAATGCATCCCGCGCGAGCAGTCCCCTGAGCTGACTTAGCCACGAGGATAACTTCGTCCGCAATGGGCAAATGGCTGCTCGCACTTGGTGTACTCAACATCCAGGTCTATAGACGACCGAGTATCTTGCATTCTGATCCTTCAGATCTGTTTGATCTCTTCGGATCTGTGATCAAGAGTGGCCGTACAATAATTGACGGTGGAAGTTTCCGATCAGGGGTGGGGGTGATCCTCTGAAACCCGGCGGAGCGGTACCGCAATATTAGGGCTTATCGATTGTTTTGCGTTCGTAACGGTGCAAATCGTGTGCCATAGTCACCTGGATTGTTTGAGATTGCATGGCAAAGGACTGTCTGATTTGGGTTCGATAGTCTTTATGGTAAATAAATCCGCTTCTCGAACAGGGATTATGTGGTATCTCACGTCTCAGTATGACAAGGTGTTTTTGATTGCGAGGCTGAACTATTCCATCCTGTCGTAACGGGCTATTCAAGTCTATGTCAGGCGAGACCCACAGAGGTATTGATGTTGACAAATTTTCGCGGATTCTACCGATTGACCAGGCAGTGGCTCGAATTTAAACGTATAAAAGTGGGCTCGTATGACTGCCGTAGATCCAGAAACGACTCATCTCTAGCACTTCCAGAACCATATACAACCCACTCAGGACTATGGCAAACGTCCGGAATCAACTTTCTCTCGAAGCAGAGCTCCAGCTCGTTACCAACGGGTACGCTGACCATCGCAATCGAGTAGAGTCAACCGTTGAAAGTTTGCAACTTTGCATATGCAGGCTTACTGAACAACCTGCCGTTATCCTGGAGACAAGGTATTGAAGGATCAACACTGTACCCACAGGCTACTTACCGCTTTCGTAGTATGGCATATGACCCTTTGTATAGACGGGCAGTGGAACAGTTCGTATTGTCCCCTTCATATGCCGGTACGGGGTGCTTATGAACTCTCAGTTTCGAAGGAAGCGGACAGAACGGGGAAATGGCAGTAGATAAATGTACCGACGACCAATCATCAAGGTGCGTCCCTGGATTGAACACTCAGAGCTTCAGAATGAATGCGCTCTCCTCGGTCCCTTGTAGCGTAGCGAAGGTCGTTGAAGCCAAGTACGTTGCACCTGAGGAAACCACCTTGTCCTACTGAAGCAAGCTCCAGATTACTTTCTGTCAATGGCCAAGACAAGGAGAATCCTGTAAAGACTCCTTATGGACTTACCGGGCGTGATATGTGCGTGGCAGATCCAGTTTGTGCGGGATTTGTATTCGATGAAGACGATCAACAGAAAGGCCATGCGATTTGCTGGAAAGATAAGACCCAGAGGACCTGCTAATCAAACTGATTCAGGCAAACCCAAGCCCGGACCCAAGCCTGGTAACCCCAAACCCAAACCCAATGGCGGAACGAAACAAGCTTGAGAGGATAGTCGTAGACTCACTCTTTTGGACCTTTCATACGCTGAAGTGTCAATTATAGACACTATATTGTTCTCGAGATTATTATATATTGTTGCGTACGGACTATTGATAAATTACACGCTTATTAACATTTCTCCGGGGTTCTGCCTATTGTAATGGCGGTGCTGCAGAGCTGCTAGTGTTGCACTCTTCCCTTCAATCGTTCCTCGGTCACAACGATTCGTCGATCACTTCTCTCACGTGTTTCCCTAACACTGCTTCCAAAGTCCGCGCATTTGCACCACACGGAAATCATCAGGAACTTTTGCTCTTTATAATACAAGGGCTGCATTTGGGTCGATGCAGGCTTGAATATGGGTGTTCTGTCAAAGGAATACGACCGGACAGCTGTTTGATTTAACGAGCAGAGCAAATTGCCTCGATGCGCCGCAAACTCGGTCATAACGCAATACATGCATAGCATTTGTCGGTAAAACCCGATTCACCTTGCAAGGGAAAAGTCTTGGGGACCTTGAGACTGGCTTGCCATGACCTGACAAGGCAATTCCGTGATATTTGGACCTTAGAAGTCCATGGCAAGGCCCATGGCAATACCATTACAATGATCCGGGCATTCTCAGAGAATAGTTAGTCTTGCGGGCGTTGCAGGGTCTTGCAAGGGCAGTTCAGAAATTTCTGACATTTCATGCCCGTAGATCAAGCTCTGCATGTCTAGGCGCTGTTTAGAAGTCATTAAAAAGACCTGAACCCACTATAGCGGTCTCACACAGACTCCTGCCTCGTTCTTCAAGTCACATCTCTACTTGAACTGAAGAGGCTTGTCACCATCATCTTCGTAGCTCACAGTAGAGCGGCGTACTGACGTCCCCATGCAGTACGATGAAGGAGGAGTCAAAGAACCCTTACTACGAAGCGAACGCAACCTCCACGACACAGTACTAGTACTGACTATGCTTTATGGTACTTCAACTTTATGATTTACTTTATGATTTCGAATGGAACAGAGTAATTGTCGAGGACGACAAGCCATTCCCGCGAGGACCGCTTCGTCTGCCAGTCAAGGCAGGGAAGCCTAAACCCAAGCCCAAGCCCTCCGACATTAAGGGTTGGTCTTCATCCGAGCCACAGAACAGCTCAAAGCCTACCCCAAAATAGACAACTCGCTGTTCCCATCTTCTTGCTCATCACTGGATATATCTCGTAACCGGGCCATATAATGCAGAAAATGTAGATTTCACGCCATCTTTACCTATAATTTCCCCTCCCAATAGATGTGGAAGGACATCCCGGAATGTAATTTGAGGCGAAGATTCCCAGTCCTTCGATGTGGATAGCCTGAGTATATGATCCTTGTCATAAACGCTGGGGCAGAGTCATTCTACAAGAAGGAAGGCCTAAATATGGTACATTAATTACACAGCGCCCATCTGATGTTCCATATTATAATTCCATCATTGATCAGAATGACCACTTCACTCACTCTTACTGTTGTGGTGTCTTCTTGAAACGTCGCCGCCTACGACCCCGTTTATCCCACCAATCCTTTAGGACATCAGTTGCGCCGCCGAGTTGACTCTCAGGGAGCCACAGATCCCACTCCGGCCCCCACCCAACCCAGCGCACCAGGTATTCCATGCCTCCCTCCGGTAACTGCGACTCTTTGATGATATGGGAGACCTCATATTCGGGGTCCGACTCTTCGAGTTCAGTCAGTGGCTCGTCAGGTAGATGAGTGACAAATATCGGGGCGCTGGATGTACCGCCGCGCGGTGTCCACTTCTCAGGTAAGACTAGATCCAAGGATTTCTTGCTGGCAGAGTAAACTTGCTTGATGACCTTTCGTTTGCCCTTGATACTCGGGTGCTTTACCCGGGAGTACTTCTCGCACTCACAAAGAGAGTGCTCCAGGTCAACAAGGGTGACGCCCGTACGCCCCTCGTACAGACGCGGAAGGTCTGTGATTCCCAGTCGAGCCCAATGATCGAACTGGGTGTCCCGGAGGTACTTCATAACCTCGAGTTCGATTCCCTTCACCGCATCTCCGAAGATCTTGCGGAGTCCGTCTTCAGCGCCTGGGCCACAAATGACCCACTCGTCCTCGGAGAAGTGGAAATGTGCGCTCATATTAAGATCCAGCAAGAGTCTTCATAATTAGCGCCAATGATAATTCATGATTATCTAGGTCACTCACTGGAAGCTGAGAAACGGACCCATGCCAATGTACGTACTGATAATGCTTTGTGCTTCCCGCATACTGACAGCGCTCATTAACTTTTCCGGTAGCCCATCCTCCAGCATGTGCCGCAACAATAGGAGGTGATTCTGATAATTCCTCTTTTTCCCAAATGCATTGGGGGCGGGCAAGATGTATGCGTGCCCGTACAGCGGGGCATCAGCCCTGCTTAGAACGCGACAGTACGCATTGAAGTTGAAATTCGACCAAGTCAGATCAAGTTCCGAATCCAGAAGCTCCCAGGTACTGATTCGATTGAACGTGCGGAATAGCATCACTCGGAAGCACGTCTCGTACACATCCTGGCTGCCTTGGTTAATAACCTTCCTCAAGATATACTGCGAGGTACGATCGAAAACACGAAAGACGTTCGTGAATTGGTACTCGCAGAGGATATGGTCCTTCGTCCAGGGGGCAGCCTCTCCTGCCAACTTCCTTCGACGAATCGCGTCTCTCTCCGCCATCCAGTAGAAGAGGGTATCAAAGACAGCCGAGACTGACAGGACACGCCCTTCGATTTCGATGCAACTCTTCTCGGACTGTCGAGAATAAGGGGCATGAGCTAGAGTCGCGTTTCGAACAGGACCAGCCATGGAGGAGGGGAAGAAGGAAAACTACCAGTACCGCGTCCGTCGTGACCAAACGGATTTAGGCAGATCTCAAGACGATCCCCGTACCTCGGTGCGGAACAGCTAACGTAAAAGACGCGTCCAACGCGTCGCGAACCACGTCGCTGGCGCTGCAGGGTCGCAGACAACCCTATTTTAATTGTTTGTCGAGCGAAGTTAGATCTTGCGAGAAATAGGAGACGGAAAACAAGGACAAGAACGGAGTGGGCCCCCGGACGCTAGAGGCAGCATTGACACGATACTCGGGATAGTGCTTGCAGTGTGATTTCTCCGCCGTTTTTGAATTCACTTTTGAGAAGAACACGCCTGTAGTTCTTGTTCTTCCAATGAACACCGGCAATGTACAGAGGACGCCGTTTCTTGAGACCTTTGGTGGAATCACACCGATCCTCAAAAGATGGCCTTATGGCCGACTCCGGTTGTACAGCATGTCCTGGAAATTGTCGACGCTTGATGAAGACAACTGACCGATGGCAAGTATTATGTATATATCTTGCAAAGTACTCGCGCTACTAAGCTGCGTCGCTGTATTAGCCTAGGTCACACAGTCACGCTTCATTCTGTCAACTCAAAAACACCATCAGACTCGTATTATCACCATCCACAGTGCCTGATATCTTCTGAATGTCCGGCAAACCTGACGCCAGTCCTCTCCCTTTGAGCGAGATGTTGCGCGATCTCGCGCTTCTAAGAGCTTCCGACGTGGATTTGGCGAAAGTACTGGCGGCATCTACTGGATATCCGGAACAGAAACCTTGCAGTCGCCCTGAAGCCAGAGCCGGTGACGAAGAGATCAGAACTTCTGTGGAGAAATCGTACGAATTCGTGCGCCAGGCAAGGGCCGTAATTAAGCTGCAGGATAGGATGGATGTTGAGTCGCAAGGAGCGAGGGTCGAGGACCTCAGAAGTAAACTCGAAGACGCGTTGGAAGGGTTGAAGGACAAGCCTTAGGTCAACGGTACGCATCAGTCTCAAGTCTGTGTCATCTGCTCGCAAGATTGTCTCACAACCAGGCTTATAGCGGGAGCGATCGCCTCGTGTTTATGCCTCCGTCCGGAGTCCTCAGTTCCTCGAGTTCGGGGATGGGACGATGGTTCTCTGCCAAAGTCCGACTGACACGCTGGCCGATAGTGCTTCTATTTTCTGTCGCAGTTCGGCAAAAGTTTCTCAACTTACGCCTTGATGTTGTGAAGTATACAGATGGCCGTTTTCCCATAAGCACGCTACTCCGTATGATGTTTGCAAATGTGTACGGGTGTAGTACCTGCATGTAGATAGCGCTTATCGAGAGACACAATCAAGGAAAGTTCAAAAGAAGTCAAGCGGACAGCGTCTGATTGATAGAGGAATGAGGTGAGAAACGTGAAAGGTGATCCAAGAACTCGTGTTCGGCGTGGCTACCCGGATAAAGAGGCCACCTTACTTCAACGCGCTGCTCTCCACCCACCACGACCCTTTACGACATCATCTTATCTTCTTCAACGTCGAGGACGGCGATGGCGGCGACGTTGACGGCGGCGGCAGTTGCATCCTATGTGACGCTCACCGAGGCCTTGTTCGCTGTTCGAGTTGTATCCCCGGCTTTGGTGCTCTTGGCCACACTGGCACTCATCCCAACTCGGCCCACTTCTCAACCTCCTTCGGAGATCACGTCTGTCGTCGTAGCGACTCGCGTTCCCCGGCGCGGCGCTATCCTGTCTCTTCTTTCTCTAGCTGCACTCACATTTTTCCTTGATGGCCTTACTTTCGCCATTTACGCACTCCTGGACAAAATATGGCCACAAAAGACCGGTATCGAGATTGGTGCCGTCATCGGGCTCATCGCATTTGGTGGACTGGCTGCGCTCGGTTCATGGAAAGATGTTAAGGGTGTTGACGTCTGGTCGCTCAAGAGGGTGAAACTTGGCCTTACTGCTGCCCTTGTATTGGACATCGCCCAAGTGGTCATGTTTGCTCTGTCAGTCAAGCTGTACAAGGATGGTGAGTGGGCTTGTCGAGCTGCGAGGACTTGGTTTAATCTAATGACTGCGCAGTCCCTAAGATCCCTGAACTTCCGATCAACGTCAACCTTTCGGCCCTCTTACATCTCGTCTTCCCTGTTCTTCGTGTACTCTTCTTGGTTCCATTGTTGTTCTCTCTCATCTATCCCCGGGTTGTATACACTCCTGTCTCTTTCGGTGAATCTGTGCAGACTTCTGCACCCAATTCGACTTCCTTACTTCTCTCTGCTGAGGAAGGAGCTACGCCATCCACTGGTTTATCTCCTGTTGCGGGTAAGACGAGTCAATATGGTACATTCCGCTCTGCCCCCAGCTCCGGGCCCACCACCCGCACGAGCACACCGGCTCTGTCTCATGTACAGCTTCCTGCAGTGAAGGCACGTGCTATAATGCGCTCTCGGAACTATATAGCTAACCGCGTAGTCGGTAGACGGATTCTTCTGCTAAGCCAGAAATTAACTTGGACCCATCCTGGCGAGAAATTTGCAAGCGTATCGGTCGCATTACACCGTATTTGTGGCCTACCAAGAGCATTGCTCTGCAGTTCCTGGCTGTAGGTATTCCACATTTTTCCTGCCAAGTCTCTCTATAAAGCGTACGATTTTCGCAGAGTCTTTGCCTGTTGCTGATCATTGCGGGTCGTTTCGTGAACGCGGCATTGCCTCTCGTGCTCGGTGCCTTAATCGCCACATTTGAAAGAGGAACTGGCTCGCCTTGGCCGTATCTCTTTGCGTACGTTGGCCTCAAGTTCATGCAAGGCAGCGGGGGTCTGGCTGCTCTTCGCGATGTATGCCCCATGATAATGTCCATGACACCCGTCTTGATCAGGCTATTCCTAGGTTCTATGGGCTCCCGTTATGCAATACTCCGATCGAGGCAAGATTCACCCTTCTACCTATCCAGGATGTGCCGACTAAACCATTCCATTTCAGAGATGTCACAACTGTCTTTCGACCATCTGCTGAACCTGTCTTTGGCTTTTCACACTCGGCGTAAGACCGGTGAGGTCCTGCGTATCCTCGACCGAGGTTCGGCAATCAATCGCACATTTGAGGTACGATAGATTCGGAGAACCGCAATAACATGACGTTGACCGTAATTCGACAGTTGCTGTTGTTCAACATCTTCCCCACCTTCTTTGATCTGATTATCGCGCTCGGAATTTTCATCTGGAAGTTCGAGTGGAGTCTTGCTGTCGTTATATTTGTCGTTATGTCCCTGTACGGTGCGTATATGGCGGACCTATTTTTTTCGATGATTTCGTCTGTGTTGATGCTTTTGTTAGTCCTGGCCAGCGTCCTCTTGACTAGGTGGCGTACCAAGCTGCGTAGGCAAATGAACGAGCGCGACATCGTGCGTGTGATCGCTGTCAGATTCATAGATCATCTGATAATGAATTATATATGCCACAGGTTACTCGTGGTATCCACACTGATTGCTTGCTCAACTACGAAACTGTCAAGTATTTCAACGGTGAGCAGCATGAAGGAGATAGATACAGGGAGGCTATCCGGCAGTATCAAGCTCTGGAATTTAAAGTGATCGGTACGCTTAATCTCTGCCGCTCTTACTCGAGTTTAATCTCAAATTGGTTTTCTTTAGCATCTCTTAATCTTCTGAATTTAGTCCAGAACTTGCTTATTGTGAGTGGGAATAGTCATGAGACACTATCGCCCGGAATATAATTCACAAACACAATTAGACCTTTGGACTGCTCGTCGGTTCCTTGATTGTTGCTCTTCATGTGACGAGGGGCGAGTTGTATCCCAGCGATTTCGTCATTTTCATCACGTACCTTGGACAGGTAAGACTATGTCAGCGTCTGAAACTGTTTGCAGGACTGATTCCCGTCATCATAGCTCTATGGACCCTTGAACAGTCTCGGTTACATCTATCGATCCGTGAACCAGTCTTTGGTCGACGCGGAACGTCTACTCAGGTTGTTGAACGAACCTGTAGATGTGCACGACAAGCCCAACGCACCAGATTTGATCGTCACTGGTGGTGAAATTGAATTCGGTATGTCTGCTGCCAATATTCACCATATGGGATGCCTACGTTATGAAACTAGACAATGTAAGCTTCTCATACGACGGCCGGTCCACTGCCTTGAGCGGTGTTTCGTTCACGGTCCCGAAAGGGTCATCGGTGGCGCTTGTTGGCGAATCTGGCTCGGGCAAATCAACAATTCTTCGCCTTCTGTACAGGTTCTATGACCTCAAGGATGGTGAAGGCAGGATCTTGATCGATGGCCAGGACATTCGCAATGTTACGCAGGGAAGTTTGAGGAAGGCTATTGGCGTCGTCCCACAGGACTCTGTTCTTTTCAATGATACGATCGCCTATAACATCGGGTACGTCGAGCTTATGAAACAGGTTTCTCGCTCGCTCTTCATAATTGCACTGATAGATACGGCAAGTTTGGAGCGTCTCTCGATGAGATCGAGGGTGCTGCTCGGTCTGCACAAATGCATGATAGGATCATGTCCTTCCCCGATGGTTACGAAACTAAGGTCGGCGAACGTGGCGTGCGGTTGAGTGGTGGCGGTAAGTTTTGCCATAGGGTAAATCTGTTGGAAATCATCTCAATTCATCACAGAAAAACAACGTGTCGCTATCGCTAGGACACTTTTGAAGAACCCGCCTATCCTGCTTCTGGACGAAGCAACCAGGTGTGCTCTGATCGCACCCAATTTTCTCATGTATAACTTATACGTAAATAGTGCTTTGGATACTTCCACCGAGAAGGACATCCAGAAAGCTCTGCAGAATCTGGTCCAGGGTCGTTCTTCCTTGTCTATTGCGCATCGGCTATCGGTACGTCGAGCTATTTTCTGCTCTGAGCCAGTATTGATACTGTTTGCCTCATCAAAACAAGACCATCGCATCGGCTGACATGTACGTCGAGATCCATTTCACGATGCTTCTTTTGCTGACAGTTTCTCTAGCATCCTTGTTCTCAAAGATGGCGAGATCGCGGAGTATGGCAGTCACGGTGAACTGCTTGCTCGAGGCGGCTTATTCGCTTCCATGTGGGCCGATCAAGTCTCGGGAACCGAAGACAACGTCACGATTGGATCCACGAAGGAAGCTATTACTGGTTATTCCATCGACGGACCGGATGAGCTTTCCAAGTCTGAGTCAGAGGCTGTAGCCCCAGAAGCTACTCCAGTAACGACAATTGATGCTGAAGTAGCTGAACCTGCCACGGAAGCCCCTGCCGAAGTTCCTCCGCCAGTCGAGGACGAAGGCGACCACGATGAACCGCAGGGTAAAAAGGACGACGTTGCAGAACCGGAATCCTTGGATGCTGCAGTTGTTGCGTCAGTTTCCTCCGAGGTCGCTCCTGATGACGCTGCTACTACTAGCGAGCACACTGAACCCGTGGCTGTTGGTTTCCCGGTGTCCGAGAGCCCAGTCGAGAGCCCAGCACCTATTGCGTTCCCTATATCTGATGACACTACTTCTCAACAAGCGCCTTCTGTGACGGAAGCTACCGCATCTCAGAGTCCTGGGGTCACGTTCGCTGAAGCTGTCGGATCTTCGTCTCCTCGGTCTGGCACGCCGGACACCGATGCTGAACCCAAGCGGCGGCGCATCTCCTCTCAGAACTTCCAGAGATTGGCCAGGAGGATATCTATTTCCCGCCGACAAGGTTCAACGGGCTCTATGATCCCCATCCCTGGTCTCAAGAGAGAACAGTCTTCGCCCGCACAGACTCCAAAAGATGAGGTGAATGCTCGCGGTGAAAACAGTGTTAGCGCCGGGAGTCCCGCTCCCAGTGTCCAGAGTGAGGTTAGTGGCAAAGGGAAGCTCCAGAAGAAGGAGAAGAAGAGGAAGAGTCTGTTCTAAGGTTACGACTGGTATAGTACATTTCACGACTTGGCATGACCACGTTATGATCCCCCTCCCTTAGTGTAGTAATTTTTGGAACATCCTCATGCACATTTTCATCATTCGTCGTTGCACATCCATGTTAGCATCTTCTGTATCATCCATTCCCCGTCTGTACCAATGGAGCACTGTGATTTCTGAGAATACTGACATCCCACTGCCCTTGTGTCCCACGACACTATTCTTCGCAGAGGCACTGCCGCATTCTACGCGGCACGGAACTCCACGATATGAATTGCACTCGAGCCCAGGCCTTCGCGATTCCCTGGCATCTGCCGCAAGCAGAGGAGGAGATCATCTTTTGGATCGGAGTCTGAATGTGAGACTAGCATATAAGAGGGTTGCGTCCGGCGCTGGGAACCCCATTCCCGCTCTTCCCCCTCGGTTTCGTACTGCTGTTTCGGTTCCGTCTGCTTGTCCGTTCAGGTCCTTGTGTAGCAGTATCTCGGTCCTACTGTATTAACAGCAATCACCATGTCTGCAAAAGTTTACGTTGGGTCAGTTTTGCGCTCGTGTCTGCTGCTCTGGGCGCTTCCCTTCTAGTAGTAGTAGGGGAGCGCGACTGATAGATTAATGTCTGTGTAGCAATCTAAGTTGGAACACGACAGATGACAGTCTGCGCACCGTCAGTTTGATATGAAGTACTTTGCGCTGTCGCTGGCTCGTTCTGAACATGTTTGTTGGCTTCAGGTCTTCTCGGAGTTCGGCCAGATTCTGGATGTGTGTGCTTACTTTCTTACCCGTGACGTTGAGATGGTGTTGTCAAATCTGAGTGCTGACTTTTGTTTAGTCCATCGTGATGCGTGACCGCGAAACTGGTCGTTCTCGTGGCTTCGGATTCGTCACGTACAGCTCTACCACTGAAGCTGAGTCTGCTATCAGCGGCTTAAACGAGTCGGACCTCGATGGTCGGAGAATCAAAGTTAACCTTGCCAATCCGCGCACTAACTCTGGCGGAGGCGGTGGAGGTGGTCAGCATGCTCAGTTCTTTTCACACAGCGTGACAAGTTGTAACGTACTGTACAGGATTCGGTGGTGGCCGTGGTGGCTACGGTGGTGGAGGCTACGGTGGAGGCCGTGGTGGTTACGGTGGCGGCGGCCAGGGTGGTTATGGCGGCCAGGGCTATGGCCAGTCTGGTTAGTCGTTCGCAGATGGGGGTGTGACTATACGTGACAAGTTATTGACAGGTGGTTATGATCAAGGTTACGGCCAGGAGAGCGGTGGCTACACGCAGGGCGGTTACAACCAGGGCGGCTACAGCGGCTACGGTGGTGCTGCTGGTGGCTATTAAATTATTCATAGTTGGTGCGGGCTATTCTTCAGGATCGTTTATGATTGATATGTTGACACATCGCAGACGTTCGCGTTTCGTAACGTATGCTTTCCATCTGCGCGCTTATCTCGATAGTGTCTACTTTACGACACTGTCCACGTCATTTTCTTCCATTTCACCTATTGTTCTCAAGAAAATCTGCTCTCGTCCACAGAAGCTCCTTCCTACCGTCTTTACCCCAGGTCCAGCGTCTCATTGGTTCGTTCTCTCAAGTCTCGGTCTCGGTCGTCGCAATATCCGCCTTGTACTAGTACGACTTCCATTGTATCGTGCCATTCCCGTATCGTTACCTTCGTGCTTTGTGGATGGGTGTTATAGGGCTTTTTTCCACTTGTGTATTTATAGAAAATTTGATGGCTGTTCTGCACGTTGTCGCTATACATGATCGGTCTATTTCATTTGTCTGCTTCACCACTTCTTACGACAACATAAAAATTACAGACAGATGCCCATTCAGCACTTGAAGAATTAGTCGAGATTGGTGCCTGGTATGCTGCATCAGACAGAGGTCCGGTACGCGGTGCCAGAGACTTGAAAGTAAAACTTGACAGTTCCGCATCCAAAACGCGGCGTTCGTCCGCCCATTGCGAGTTGTCTGTGTATTCTGAAGGCGTTTACAATCTTCTGAAGCAGGTTCTGGGACGATAACCCACTAAGCAACAATTCTTACTACGATCAGCGTCCGACAGCTACACAGGACTATAAGAAAAAGTGGCTGAGTCGTTGTCTTGACGAAATGAAGAGTGATGATAGTGCGCATTACCTGATTATCAGGGGCGTAGGCTGCTTAAATCTTACGCATAGGCCAGCACCGGATGAAAGATGTTTGTCGTCAGAAGAGGCTTCCGCGGTGAAAAACTATCTGAAAGGATCCTCTGGCTCGACCATTAATGAAGCATCCAGACTAATTGCTGTCCGGGAAAGACAGACGGTGTCCTCGTCAAGACAGGCCACGTGAAGATGATATTGGACGCCTGGTTTTGGAGTAGCACCAGACCTTCCCAGGTCACTCTATTGTTCTCGCTCCATTCTGGAATCTCATGCTTATAACATTCACCAAGCTTTATCGAAACGTTTTCGTACGCGACGTTGTGGATCTAAAGGGTATAAACGTGATCAACATAATACATTTGTCGCGATTGGGAGGACGTACTCCATCACAGAGGCGGACTCTGCGGCATCCAAGACGACCGTGGATCTGTCGCATTTCCTAGTGAAAGGAATTTCCTGAATAGGTACATCTGGAGGATGTGAAGTAAATTTCGACAAGCGGAAGGAAAGTTGCATTCATCTGATACGATCGAAGAACGAAGAATGTACCAGTCAGACGCAGTGCGAATAAGGCGCGAAAAAATTTTGGGCCTCAGGAGAGCGCCAGTCGGGCTCAGGGAGTTGTCGACTCATTAGACGCTGCGATGTATGCAAGTCTCCAGAGTAAATAGATACGACGCAGGGGAATAATCCATAGTATTATGTAGACGATGTGGGTCCGAAGGTGATCGAGTCGGGTAATGAATTATTGTGGGGAGTTGGTACGGCAACCTGTTGGAAGCGCGGGAGAGGGCGCGTCGGGATATAACTTTTCTGGACGCCTTACCCCTCACCACGACGTTCACTGTGACTAATCAGACGACTTTGACGCGCAATTCTAGGGCCACTCACGATGGTTAGAACGAGGAAATCAGATATCAGGATGATTTCTGGCAAGGGCGGGAGTGGCGCGAGAACCCCCGCCTCACGCAGCCCGCCCCCCGCCCCCGCCACTGTCTGGGTTGTCATGCTTTGCGTTCTCTAACACTTGTGAGTGGCAGATTCTTGGGCGGCTCTTCTATACGCTGCGCTTTGGCCGCTCTAGCTTTTGCCGTGGTGGAAGCTGTGGTCTAATCTGAACTTCGACCGACCAAACATGGGGACCCACAGAGACACACAGCAGCCTAAAAGGCAGTCGGCGCTGCCCTCAGTTCCTGTTCATTCACAACCTACATCTATCCCTCGTTCTCGAGGGGAACCGTTACTCTTCGCGCCCCAACTCGTCCCACTTTCGCCGTCGCCGCCGTCGTCGTCGACAATGGCGGGTCCCTCACGTACCACCATTGTCCAACCTCCCAGGCCACCCAATGCGTGGATTCTATACAGGTCGGATAAGCTACGCGAAATGCCTCCAGTGCCCCCTGGCATGCCGCGTCGAGCGCAGGCTGACGTGTCTCGCGAGATATCCCAGATGTGGAAGAATGAATCTGAAGTTGTCCGCTCGGAATACGAGCGGCTAGCTGAAGTTCGAAAGGCCCAACACCAGAACGCGTACCCAGGGTACCGCTATCATCCCATAAGCAAGGCTGAGAAGGAGCGCCTACGGGATGAGAGGCGTATGGAGAAGGAGAGGGAGCGGAATGCGCAGAAGAAGACGCGTAGTCGGCATGACCCTCTCACCACCACCATTGTCCTACCGACATTCGCATCCGGTCTCCCGTACTCCGCAGACAGTCAGTATGGGCCTTGTGGACCGTCGCCACCGTTATCGGCTGCACCATCGCCAACCAATCTTCACTTCCCTGACATTACACCCTTGTTCGATACTCAAGTTCAACATCAGGTGCCAGTACAAAGGGAAGGTCAACCATATACGCCTGGGAACGCGCTTTCGCTCTCCATTCCTGGTCCTTCATCTGCAGGACCTCCTCACAGTCGTGCATCGTCTCATTCTTACGCTATGAACCCGATCGACGCGATCCCCACGGCAGCGAACTCCCCTGCAAGCATTCCCGAACAAACCCCAACGCCATCGTCAAGTCTCTGGAAATTACCCTCTACTCCTGCCACCACCTCCCCTACGCCACCGAGTGGCTCAACCAGTTGGTCCGGCCATGCCACCAACAGCCACTCGCTTAGTACCCCAACTCACAGTGGTCAGAACAATTGGTCAGGTGTGAATGCAAGCGGAGGACAGGCACCGGCACTCAACTTGGTACGTTGTATACGCACAAAGGCAATCTACATTTTGCTGACGTATCGGCAGCCAAATCCACCAGTGGTGGAATTCTCAATGCCGTCTGGTGACGAACCAAGCGTGCAAGGTTGGGAACCTCAGTCTCGCAACACGGACTACCAAGACTCGTTGCAAGCGTTGCTGTCGGGTACTGGCGATCCGTCCATCTTCGAGCTCTCTGGCATCGACCCCACGCAGCTCGCTGCCAATCCTGGCACCGAAATCGAGATTTCGTTCGGCCAGACGGGGCACGTTTCGATGGATGCAACCTTCGCGGAGCTATTTGGAAACATCGACATGTCGTTCTTAAACGCTCCCGAACCGAACTATGGTGGAGAGCAGTTACCTCTGTTCGCCCCTCAACCCCACCACGCCCCTTCCGCGGACCACCTGTCGCACTCGCACCACCCTTCGTACGACGCGTCCAGCTCGTCAGAGTTATTCCAATACCTCAACCTGGATCCATCATGCAACGCCCCTCAGACGGGACCACCCCACCACAGCCAAATGCATCACCAAAGTCACTCTGTGCCGCCAGCGCACGATGTCTCCCCATCCCACCCTCAGCATCAGCCGTACATCCCGCCGGCGGGTGCAGCGCACGCGTCGCGGCGGCACGTAGGTGCCACCTGGCGACCGAGCGCACTTGCCCTACCTGATTCGCCTGTGGAACGATCGGCGTCGGCGCCCTGGGAGGTGCCTGCAAACTAACGAGGATCTGACGACAAGTGATAACATATATACACCTCCTAATCCATGCTCCATGCATCCTCCCCTCCCAAAACGCGACTCGTAGAACCTCGGTCTTCGCCTTCTCTCCTTTGTATAACACCATTCGCGACCTTAGGATCCGACTTACCTCAAAACCAATGCAACTCGCAAATGCAAATTATTCGGTGTATTATTGCTGAGGTCACTTTCTCAGACGGACACACTCCTGCCTGCAGCTGTCTATTGCTCTCTCTCGCTCTCGTATAGCAACTTCCCTCCTCCTTCCTTCGCCCCCATCATATTTCACTTCACTTTCTTTTGGCGGGTTTTGTTTGGTACGATTACCTACGCTCATATAACTCATTTGCTTCATTTGTCCCATTTATCTCCATATATCTTATACGTTACGTATACATCTGCTGTACTTTTCTTATTGCTCACCCCAACAACGCCTCCCTCTGTTTTGTAGGACGGGTATTCTACATATTCTTTGGGAGTCTGTAGAATGGAACTGGAATTCGATCTTGTTTTCCTGGAAGTCGCAATGCCATTCTGGCTCAACTCCAATCCAGTGCGGGATTACGACTGCCAAGGTGTACTCCAGCGCAAGTTTTGCCTGAGTCAATGTATGCCATATGGCTCTCGGATCTAGCCCGTGCCTGCAGGCGGATCTGTGGGACTCACAGAAGATTACAATGGCGAGATCCTTTTGTGTGTGCCCTGCGGCTGTACTTACACGTAGCTTCGATGCAGCCACGGATCGAGTGGACAATGAGACGGCAGGGTGTGCATGAGGCGAGGTGACATTGCATCTTTCCGGCAGCGTGTTCTAGCTGCAGCGTGTTGATACAGCTGTGGCATTTGTATTAGGTACCGCGGGTTTCCAAGCACTGTTTCGATACTGACCAAGTCCTCGGGTTCTTCAAGTTCATCCGAGCATTGCTCGGAGCGATACATCTTCTAAGCGACTCATCCTGAGGTCTATCGAGTCATTACTAGTTAGTGATCAATGATCTTTCAATCATCATGATATACACACCGTCTCCGTGTTATGAACATCGATGGCAATCTAGAAGCTGCGATGGACATCCCGCGGGGCCTCGCCCTTATTGTCGGACATCCTTACCATTAGACCGCGAATACCATCATCACAGAATTTCATGCATCCTCCGAGTCCGAGTCATTATATATGTACGACGTGGCGGTCGAACGCGACACGTCAACACGGACAAATAACGCGTCCCCCAAATCAGGTATGTCAGCGATCGGGGAGTCGCGATCGGCTGTGCGTTTCACTTTCGCGACCGAAGATGGCTGCCTTGCATGTCCAAGGCGGACCCCCTCTCGACCCTCACTGTTCTTCGGTCTTCTTTGTCGTCACTTTATATATGATCCCTATGCCATACGTCCCGGCTATCATCAGCACTATACTGTTTTCATATGAACCGAGGTACATATAGTCTAATGGGTGTTCTCTCCTCTGGAAACAATATCCGATCTATATAGCAAGTGGTCGTTCTCGCTCTGGTGCTATTCTATAGTCTAGCACACGGGCTGTGTAGGTCGAGCATTGCAGGTCTCGTGCAAGATACCGCTCTCTCTGGCGTCTAGTCTCTGGACTTGCAACAGGTCGATTTCTGGCGACGTCTCCGACCTCTGATCACCCTCGGCCTTTCTGGTGTCTCCTGACGGGTCGATCTCTAAGTCCCTGGTCTATCAAGTGGGAACTATATCTTCCTGCAATTACAGCTCCCTCCTTCGGACAACGATCTATGCGCCTGACAGGCCTCGCATACTGCTCACCCTCTCGCGTGTCAATCAACCAATGTTCACCGTCGCAGTTCTACATTCCACTTGCAATACACTGACCAAGATCGTCTGCAGTCCTTGATTCTCAGGGTCTCGACGATACTTTCATATTGAGATAGTAATCCGCGTTTCTTGCAGCAAGTCATTTAGAACACATCTCTTGCGCGCTTTGAGGCACTCGGGATCACAACATGAGGTAATAGTGTACAAGAATCTGCTTCATTGATATTTCGATTACACTCTATCCATACAATAGCTGCCCTCCTTCATAATGGTATGAAAACAAACGCCGCGGGCAATCTAAAGGTTGCGGTTGACGTTCTGTTGGGCCTCGCCCTTGTCTTGGCGGAAGTTGCCTGTAGATATGGTAATAAGTACGTTCGACACAATTTTTGAGAGCAGCTACTCACCCGCAGCTTGTTGTTGCTTGTCACCAGTAACGGCACCGACGACGGAGTCCTTCTTGCCGGTGACACGGTCGACCGTGCCCTCGGCGTAGCCCTTGGCGCGGGCAGCGTTGTACTCTCCTTCACCGGAGAGGTGCTCCTGCTGGCCGGATTGTTGCCACGATGTCGCGCCAGTCAAGTTGCCAATCTATTGAACGACAGGTCAATTGTTTGTTTCGAACGAGGTACTCAAGGTAGACTTACAGTCTCGACGATGTTACCCTTGATGGAGTGGTACTGACCAGTGGTCTTGTTGGGCTCTCCAGAGTTGTTGGACATAATGATAAGTTATGAGGGTGGTAAAGTTAATAAGTGGTTGTGGTCGTGAGGGTTGTATCGTAAAGATTATGATTGAGAAATGCAAAGACTGCGCCTTTTTATATCCCAGCGATGTGTGAGAAAGCCTGCGCCTGCGATGGCGTCTTGAACGTTGTGGGGCTAGTTCCTAGCGCAGGTGACGTCACGCGTCGTCATCAATGATCATCGGCGCGTGACGTCATTGTGGCCCCCGCAGCGCGCTTGTGGCTGCGCTGTTGGGTATTTGGAGACTCTCTTTGGAGACTCGACGTATTTTCTCCAAGCCAAGCATGTGTTTCGAAAATATAAATATTCCCTGAAACAAGGGGCGCATGTCAGAACAACCCACTTTGACACTCGACCACGACAGTTTATACCACAATGTCTTTCGATCGATCCCACGAGCCGTCCAAGACCACCGGCCAGTGGCACTCCACCAAAGGCACCATTAAGGAGACTGTGCGTCTTCACCTCTTCATAGCGGAACTTGGTAGCTTATTTGCTGTAGCTAGGGAACGTCACCCATGCGACTGGCCTCCAGCGCTCTGGCAGAGAGGAGCACGCCGCTGGAGAGGCCGAGTACAACGCCGCCCGCGCCAAGGGCTACGCCGAGGGCACCGTAGACAGGGCTTCCGGCAAGAAGGACACAGTCGTCGGTGCAGTCACTGGCGACAAGAGTCAGGAAGCTGCAGGTTCGTTGAACGTTCTATATGCACCTACCATTCGACTTTTGCTGATGGTTCTTCGTAGGCAACGCCCGCCGCGACAAGGGCGAAGCCCAGCAAGGTGTCAACCGCAATATCTAACTTAGAACGCCTCGTTGTGCACTACGGAGGACAACTCCTATAATCCTTGAAACTGATACCATAATATGTAACTGTTTGTATCGTTAGAGTATGCTGAGGAGGCGATGTATTCAATGAAAGAGAAGTTTAGTTGACTTACATTCTTTCCCATTGCAAACAACAATTAACACTAACGACCGCCTCCTTACTCGGCTCCAAACCTACTCCAGGCGCCTGCCTGCCCTTCAACGGATACCGTGCATCTAGCGTCCCATTCGAATACCCCGGCAGTCATAGGATCAAACGGGGCGAACTGCACACTACCACTGCGCAGAGCGGTGTTGTCAGAGTCGGAGCTCCTGATATAGCGTTCATGTACGCGGAGGATTGCAAGGCGACTTCGGGTCGGGCTGATAAACGATTCGAAATGTTATAGGGATAGCAGAGTTGCTTACCTCACCTACCTCGCCAATAAGAATTCGCATACACTCAGGCTGTCTGAGTTATGAAGAGGACATACGGTTACTCTCTATCGTAATCAACCCGATGGATATCAAGTTCTCCGGGATGGCGAAGGACTATTCGCACCACCGCTAGCATTCTTACACTAGAACGTGCTCACTGACTAAAGTGGCGACCTCGCAACTATCCTTCACACAGGTCCTCACGTTGAAAAAGACGAGATTACTCGTAGCGCCGAACAAATCATTGATTGACAACCGGAACGAGGACGCCCCAGAGGGCACTAAGACTTAAACAGGATATTAGAGCGGCCCAGAAAGTGTGGTAGTGCAGCTACTTACGAAGCATCCTCGCAGGCCAGTCGACAGAGCGTTCAATCGACAACAAACAGGACCTACAAGTAACAAGACGAAACAAAGATGTGAATCGTTTGATTGATAGAGCCCAGCCCTTCAAAGCTGCACGATCGGAAAACCGAAAGGCTGGAAGTGCGTTTGATAATTGGAATAGGCCAGTTGCAACTTGCAACCGACATGTGCTGTTTGAGCAACATCACAGGCAGTTCCGTCCTGCTAGTATGTAGTGGAATATGTGATGTCAGGAACGCTGAATGGAGTGAGAGATGTTACCCGACCAAGCCTGAGGCACATTAATTCTTGATGTACTTTGAAAACTTCGAGACAATCGCAAGGTATCCAGCGATGAAGGTCCAAAATATGTATGTCAACGTCCATTGCACACGACACTGTATAGATGCGGCTGCAGATATTAGGCATTTCCGATGATTCGGTCAAGATTCGGTCGTTGAAATGAAGCGCCCTTGAGAGCGGTCGGCATGTGCCGTTCGCCCTCGTAAGCCACTGCGGTCAAGCTCAGTGCTATTTCTAAGCTGCGATTTGCTGCTTCTCCAACTTCAACGATGCGACCTTCGCTGTTGGCCACGGTACGAAGATATGCGCACATCCAAGCACGTCGCCCTGTCAGTGCTGGCTCGTCTCGTCGTTTAACCGCTGCCTTAGCAGCCACCGCTACCGCAGGTGCATACCTTACCTGGGCGATGACCTCAGAAAACCAGAAGCTACACTCGGACTCGCCTGCACCCCGTGAGTGTTCACAATGATGAAAACGGAATGTTTAATGAAACAGACGTTGTCCTTGTCAGAGAAGCAGGTTTCTCTTGCCCCGAAAGCTCCATCTGCCGTCGAGCCTCATTCACATTCGCCAGACGGTCCCGCTCCATCGTCTTCCGCGAAAAAGGAAGCCCTGGACCACGAGTCAGAAAGTGTTGAGGAGGCAGCGGACTCCGAGTCTTCAGGCGGCGCCTTCAACCCCGTAACAGGCGAGATCAACTGGGACTGTCCCTGCCTGGGCGGGATGGCCCACGGACCCTGCGGCCTCCAGTTCCGCGAAGCCTTCTCATGCTTCGTTTTCTCCGAGCAGGAGCCCAAAGGCATCGACTGCATCGAAAAGTTCAAGTTGATGCAAGACTGCTTCAGGGAGCACCCCGACGTGTACGGCGAAGGTACAGCATACATTTGTTCGCTGTTAGAGCAATAAGCTGATATCGTTTGTCAGATATTATGGCTGATGATGACGACGAGGACGCTCTTGCCTCAGCTGCTGTACAGGAGCCCTTGCACGATACTCCTCCGACCGACACCGCCGGTGCCTCCGCCTCCTCACTCAGTCCTCCTGCGTCAAGGACTACTCCGTCCAGAAGCAACAGCTCATAGCCTCACTGTAGAACCACCCTCTAAAAGTAACTTTACTCAAGTACAAGATATTACATGCACCACTCAATCTGTCGTCGACGTGTCATCACAATTAATTCACGCTTCGCTCGCTTCCATCTCTATTTCGCATAGTGAAACGATCTTGTATGCGATCCAGTGGTGAGATTATAGCCACATCTACTACCGGCATAGCATAATACATGAAAAGTGACAACAGAACAGAGTGCATCTGAGATAGACTACATTGCGACAAGGAGCGATAGATGAATAGCAGTGAACACTAGTACTTTGTATGAACGGTATACGAGATTAGTATGTAATGACGAGCCATAGGTGATAAGAGAATAATTAGTTCGTGCCATACGAGGAGAGATGCAATGCGAAAGCAAGCAGTCATAGTAAGTGAGGGTGAGAGAGTGGGCAGTATGCAAGACATCCTGAATGAGAAGCTTCAGTCGGCAAAGCGCAGGAGTGATACTATAAACACGTACCTACTATTTACAGAAGAGAACAATGCCACTTCAACCTGCCGCCACAGGCCACACGTCCCCTGGTGGTCGTGTACTCATCGCTTCTGGAGACCCAATTTGCAAGAACGACAGTACGAGAGGTATCGAGCTGTTCTTCTGACACATCATCGTCAGCTCCTGTCCCGACCACAGTCGACATCGTGGTTGCACCGCCGTGCTATCATCGTCCTGCTCATCTTGAGACTGCTCCAGCGCGCTGCTACTACTCTCGTTGCCGAGTTCGATCTCGAACTTGCCTGCACCATATTTATGGTAGATCTGACTCCGGGACTTCGATCGGGCGTGAGAGTAGAGTCCGCTTCGTCTCGAGCTGTCCAGACTACCGGGACTTAGACCGCCGTTCAACATATGTTGCGGTGACGAGGAAGACACGAAGCCTCGCAGAGCTTTGTCCACGTTGGACGTAGATGGACGAGTAGGAGGATCAGAAGGCCCTATCAATGTCTCCTGAAGCACGCGCAAAGCCACCTTCTCCGTGGCTCTATGGAATTTTGACGGTCCACTACTATCCGAGTTCCCTTGTGCAGCTTGCCGGGCAGTCTCAATGTGGTGTTTTAAGGATGAAATCCACTGATGTCGCCACACGGGGTCCTCAACGCTGAACATGTACTTCCGCTTCTCCCGTTCGTGGTTCATGAACGCAATCTGGAACGTGTTACGCATGAAGGCGCGCTCGACCATCACTGTACTGCCGAGCGGTAAGCCCCAGTACTTCAATGAATTGGGACCGGAGCGGCACATGATGATCGTCTTGGGACCAAGTGAAGTACCTGTGACACGGAAGGAAGCCTCAGACAACTTCGAAAAGTTCAAGACGGAAGGATCGAAGGTGAGGTCTTGACCGTGTAATGTTATTTGCAGGTCAGGATCGGGTTGAGGTATCCGGACGATAATGGGATCTGATTGCACACGGTAGGTCAAGCGGGAAGGCAGAGGTCGTTTGGTAGAAATCGGGATATCAGGCGTGCCTGAGGCAGGGTTCCTTGATTGGCAGAGTCGCTCACGCCGGATAGAAGAGTAAATCCGCTCTAGTAGATCGTCGGGAAGAAGGCTCCTTGTGCGTCTGAAAGCATCCATAAAATCGCGGCTGGTGACATTCCTATGAGGATATTGTGTGGCACCTGGTTCTTGAGAGATGCCTCCGTGTAGGACCTCGTTAAGATGCACGACTGCTCGCACGAGACGGATCGCCAGGTCCTTGGAGTATGCGACGATACCAGCGTTGGCCTCATACCATCTACTCGCAAAAGCGTCCACCAGATATTCGACTTGAGACTGCTTCGGGGGAAAATGAATTGACATCAGGAAAGCACGCAAAGCCTTGTCTACACGGAGACCAGCAAAGCCGAAACTGTCGACATACGACTTCAAGACCATTTTGGACGTGCGCTGTGATAGATATTCTCCTAGCCGTGCTCTGTCCAGATCAAGGGTCCGGAATAGCAACTGGCCTAATGCCATTGCATCGTCTCGAGTCCCAAGTCTGTCAAAGAGAGAGGCAATAGCTTGGTGGGGGTCTTTGGCGAACTGATAGACGAAGGATCTGATAATAGGATGCCGCGGCTGATTCGCATCCAGCGTCCCGCGGAGAGGTGGGTCGTCGCGATCCGCATTGAACTGAAGTTTCTGCAGCTGCACTACGCTCTTGACGATGAATTTCCTGTCCAAGGCAGCAGATGACATCGGATCGCGGAGAGCATCCTGATCGCGCATGATGGGCTTAGCGATGACAAGAATGTCGTTGAAGAGGAATAGGAAGCGGTCCTTCACAGTGTTGGAGTTGGCAACTTGCAAAACAGCAGAGGACTGGATCAGTTTGCGAGGTGGCTCATCTGTTACATTAGCCCACATGGGACTCCGTGGGCCACGACCCAACATCTCATCCAGTCGCTCCAGAACGACGGCTCCTTGAGAGTTGAACTCTTCCCGAGGGCTGGAGGGTGCATTAGAAGAGAAAGCTGAAGACGATTCAGAGGTGGTGCGCGTAGGGTACTCGTCGACGGATGAGAAAGGCTCAGGCGTGGTCGACGGCGCGTCTGGGGGCGAAGAGACAGACTGAAGGTCTGACAAAGTCGAAAAGACTGGCACATCTCTACCAGAACCACTCCTGACAACGGCTTTCGTAGGATCTGTCAATAGAGGGCGGACATTCACAGTCATGTAGCCTGCCTCAATGGCTTGACCTTGGAGGGTGCTGGTGTTGCTGTCCGTTCTCGATTGAGCTGCATCATCTGCATCTGACGCGAACTCATTCTCTCTGCGACCCCGCAATAGATCAGAGATAGAAGGCTTCGTTGCTACTGCAAACTTCGGCTCATACGCCGGTGGCGAATACTGCGCCGAGTTCAGAGGAAGAGATGTTGTTGGTTGAGAGGAGAAAACCAACTTGTCCTTGAGCCATTTCTTGACACCTTCTCTGGTAGTAGGTAATTTCGAAGAGCTGGGCTGATGTGATAAACTGCGAGCAGGCGTGGTTTTAGTATACTCGTGATTAGACGATGCAGATGGAGCTTGGGAGATAGGCGGTGATGCGAGAGTACCGTTGAATTTGGAGATCAAACGTGAATCCGAAGCCTGGTGGTACAGCTTCCGATCTTTAGCAAGCTCAGGTGAACGCGCAGGCTGGGTTGAAGAGCTCGATGACGATGGGGTGATCTGATCCACTGAGAGACCCTGACTGAAAGAAGGGGAAATGATATCCGGCGAAGACACCGAAGCCGACATCCCTCTGGCGCGATTCCTCTCCTCCTCAAGTTTCTTCATCCCAGGGAACGGGAACAGTTTCGCATCCATATACTTCGCCATATCGGCAGAGGATGCAGGAGGTACAGGTGAAACTCCATTTCGAGGAGGCGCTTGGGGCGCTAAGGATAAAAACGACCCCGACGCAGACGGCGACTGCATCACCGACGCCGGTTGGGCTTGCTGCTGAGCGAATACACCGTTCTCGCCTTTGTCCAACCTCGCACTCGTTTGACTTGCACCACTCTCCCGGCTGACACTAGAGTCAGTATTATCCCTCCTGTTCTCTCGCGTGCTGACGCTATTCGTACGCGACCGACGACCGCTAATCGAACCGGTCCTTGTAAACGGCCTCTTGAACTTGTCCCACATGCCACCATCAGCAGACCGCTTCGAGGTAATGTGCGCTTCCTCCAGACCAGCAAGATCGATGTGATGCGTGGGTGTATCTGGCAATTCTTTGTGATGATGAGAAGGGTAAGGGAGGGAAGGTGGGGCAGGAGGAAAAAAATCGCCCGGTGAGCAGGTTGGTGAAGAAGTTGACTCATCACGGACAGAGTGTGAGGGCGTTCCAGATATCTGCAAGGCAGTGGTGGCAAGAGGTGACGGGGGAAGGTAAGATGGCGTTGGCTCTGCGGACGTGTCTAGCTCCACGACTAGCTCTCGAGAACCTGTGGAGACTCGGTAGTTCGCGTCTGCTGGGGAAGACAAGGTGTCCGGGGGTTGCCGCTCGTCCCACGTCGGCTCCTCGTCCTCTTTATCTTCATCGTCCTCGTCATCATGTATGGGCATTCGAGACTCCGGTACTGAGGTCTCCTGTCAAAACACTGCAATAAATGAATAGCATGATAATCTCCGTACCTGGCTCTGCTGCCCAACTGATCTCCCTGTCGTAGATGTCGGTGTACGGACGAGACTCTGGAACTTGATTGCTATTAGTGAGGTAACACACCCGAAACTTTGAGGAACCTACTTGACTGCGCAACCCAGCTAACTTCTCGATCATTCGTGACCCTGTTTGCCCATCGAGTTGCACCTATTTCAGGTTCATACAACACTTCCTCGTCGTCGTCGTCATGCGATACCTTCTCGCGCAGAGGAGTGTGGAATGGACTGCTTGGAAACAGATCTACCCCGGAAACAGTCTTGCCAGAAAGAAACACTGGGACTCCAACCGCAGAATCCGACGAGATGGTAGACGGGGCGTCTGACGTATGTGCTACACGAACGACCCCTTGCGATCTCCGAGGCGTAGCAGGCAACCCCATGAAGGCTGGTCGTGGCGGCGAAAAGTGGTCATCTTCATCTTCAACCACTACGCTACGCCGTGGTCTTGTCGACTGTACGGGAGTCTTCACCTCCTCTGTCGGTGTATCCACATCGTCTAAATTCTGATCCAATGTCGATACCTGCAGACCAAGACTATGATTTGAACGAGATGAAGGCGGTCGCGGAGGGTCTGGCATGTTATCTAAGGAGGAAGGTCCAAGCGGCGCAGGCACGACTGCAGGCGTATTTGGCGTAGTCGATGACAGATCCCGATCGTCGACCACGGTTGATGCACGGGAAGCACTTCTACGAGAATGCGATCGCCGTTTCCGGCGTCTCGGCGAAACTGGAGTGGCTGCATCTTCGCCGCCACTCGTCAGCTCTGCATCAGTCTCCTTCAACCGCTCACCTATCCGATTCAGCATGAGGCGTCGTGCAGCTGACCGTTCTCCACCTGTTACAGTGTTATTTCTGTTCAAACGGCCTGCAGACAAGGGGGGAGGGGGAGATGGGGACGTGAAGGATTCCAATGGTTCCGTGCCTCCGGTGAGCTTGTGCATAGCCAGCATTCGATGTGTCATATTTGTACTGTTCGATCGGAACAGGCCTCGTTGTAGGGCTTCAAGGGAAGGTAAAGGAGTGGAAGGGGATGTGCCAGGATAGAGAAAGGGTGACTCGGCGGATCTCGATAACGCGGCAGTAGGTAGCTGGGCAAAATAGGATGGCACAGGAGAGATGAGCTGTGGAGGGACAATAAACGGGGACTGAGGGCGGCCCTCATCAGCAGAGGATTCGTTAGCATAGAGCGTAGCATTATTCGGCGCGGGCGAAGGAATAGCTTTTGGTCTGCTCCTCAAGTCCTTCGAACCTCTTGATCTCGAGCGCGACCTCGAGCGCCGTTTCTTCTTCGCAGGAGAGGGTTCGAACTCAGCGTCTGGCTCAGCCTCGGGTTCAATTTCGTTTTCGGGATCCGGCTCCGGAGGTGTAGATTCCTCTTGCTCCTCGAGCTCTCCGGTTGCTACTGCGGACGACGGCGGCGGATCAACCGAGAGTAGATCAAGCTGCACACTGGACTCTCCGTTCTGCACTACAGCACCTTCTTCCTCCTTGTGCTCCTCTGCCTGCATCTTCTCGCCCTCGCTGAATGCTTCGACATGCATAGGTGGGCGCCTCCCGTCCTTCATCCGGGGTAACGAAGCGGCCCGTTTCAGTTTGGCGATCGCGACTGCACGCTGTTCTGCTCTTGACTGGTCCATCGTGGCCGCTCTGCTGATATTGGCAATCTATAAGGCCTGCGCATAGTGTAAATTTCAACGCCACGAGCACATAAACCGTAACTTACAACCTGCCTCCCGAAATTATGGGGGCTACTCCCCGGTAAAATGGCGTCTACGACGCGAGAGAAAGTGCCAGACGTGGCCAACGACGGCAACAGCAACAACGTACAGCTGGGGCTCGAGAGATGGACGGCCGGGCTGTGAAAGGTGGTATAACAACGGCTAAGCGGAGGCAACTTTGAATATGCATAGACGTACCACGTGGCGCTAACCCAAACCGGCAGCAGCGTTCACGCCAATCACGGGTTCGAATGAAGGCCTCACTTACGCCTCGAGGATCTGTGGTCAAGCCTCTTGTCTACTCTATACCACATACCCGCACGCCCTGTATCTCCTCTAAATAGCTGGGGCAGTGTTTACAGCCCCCGCCGCCATGCCTTTGCCAGTTATCTCTGTCTTCATGCTGATGCAGCAAATCCGGCGCACTGGGACTCTCTGCTGCGAAGGCGAACTCATTGTGCCTGCCAGGAATACCGAACACCATACGGTACCCATACGCAAGTGACGCCGGTGCTGCTGTGACTTCAATCTCAGGCCCCGATCGTCTGGTAAATTCAATGCTATGTCTGAATCTTCGACGCCTAAATCGAGAACAGCTAGCCTTGCCCTGCCGGATGGCCCTAGCTCTAAAACTGCTATCTCTGGTCTCCTGACATTGGGCACGTTCAAGCTCTGGCCGAATGTCCGCAGCTCCCAGGAGATATCGCTGGAGATTGGCCGGCTTTCACGAGTCAATCAGAACCCACGAAGGTTTCATAAACTCTACCAGAACTTTCTGAACGAACTATGACTTGTCTCTACTCAGCGGCCATTTGCTCGGTCTTTCATCACAGCGGCAAGATTAATTGTAAGATGTGACTCAAGTGTAACACGACCCCGGATACTTGCTCGCCATCCTTCTTTCACTGATAGCGTCTCCTAATTCAAGACAATATTCGCTGGTCACTTGGTACGCTGGGATCAAGCTTAAGGAGGATACATAGGCCCAAATGATGGCTGTCGGCGGGGATGGGCAAGCCTCATGCGCAGAATTTTCTTGATAATAATCGTGGTCACTCAAGCTCAAGCTGCAGCTCGGGTCGACACAAATCTGTCGTTCCTGAGAAACTTCCTGTCCCTTTCAATGGAATAGCTGCCTCAATGACGCGGGAAGCCTTCTCGATGCACCAATCCCTCCAGCGTGGCTTCAAAGGACATTCACAATGGTGAGTCGAAAATCCGTTAGTGTCGATCGAAATTTGTAGTCCGAGGAAACGATGTCTACATTTCATCGATTTTCACATCCTGACCTGTAAAGAACAGACTTGATCTGGAAGAGTTTTCTATTTGGTTGTTTTCGCCCAGATACCCGGGGTCCTAGATCTAGACTATGAATTTTGGTTTACTTGTGGCTGAACTTGGCCACCTTCTACTTTTCCCGCATCTTTCGTCTTTATATTCCTGATTCATACAATAAGCTCGGGCTCTTCGTACATACACTTTCAATGACTCGCCATTCAAACCTCAACACCCTCTATTCTCATTCTATCTAATATCATCTCAGGCACCTGCGGTTCCCCTCACGAAGACGAGTGCCCATTCGGCTCACCCATCAGCCCATGCACGATGCTCTCAACATTCTTCCATGCTGGCCTGGGCAACTCGAAGCCATCACCGAGGCGTGCATACGTCTGCCCACCAAACCGGGCCACAGGCCGAAGCTTCTCTGGATCGACGCTGTTGCCTCCTTGAGCCAGTACCGCATTGCGGATGTGCGCCTTCTTGATGAGCCCGAGCACCAACGTGTTTGTCACTAGATCGCTCCCCGGAGGGCAGATGTCTTGGAAATGGAAGAGCTGGGGTATTACAAATGGTGAGCTCATGCGCAGCGTCGTGTAATGGAATTGTTACTGTACACACCTCACATTCCAGGCTGACAGCGCTCTCTTTCACTCGGGGAGGCTTGACCACGTCCTGCATTGAAGTGAATGAATATATGGTACACCATGCGGTTCCTATCTTACTTACGCTGGGCTCTTTCGTCAAGCCGCTCACGACCCATTCATCAATTTCCAGCGGCGCATCCACTGCGCACGCGTTCGCAGCCTCAATCCAGGGCTCACTGATCAAGTTGACCGTGAACTCCTTCGTTATCCTGATATTCTCCCTCGTATCCTTGGGACTATTTGGCGGCAGCGAGAAGGAGATGCTGACGATGGGCGGGTCATGTGCAACCTGCATATCCGTACAGTCCATCAATATATGTCCTCTGAGACCGGTCCGAACTTGACTAGTGACTAACCATGGAAAAATAACTGTATAGGAGATCGATAAGTAACTGATAATATATATGAACGGGTTCTTACCTGAAGGGGGCGAGGTTCGGGATGCCGTCCGCGGATAACGTGGACACGAACGCGATTGGACGCGGACCGACCGCGCTCGTCAATAGCTTATACCTGGCCCTACACACATCCATACATTATATCCCTACCCCATTGATATTGACAAGGAACTCACGGCTTCGGCATTTCATCCATGTCCCAAGTCTTCCAGCCCAGCTTCTCATCTTCTTTCCACTGTCTTGCCTGTGGACTGTTGAGCGGCATGCCATCCCCGAGCTTCCACTGCGGGTTCGGGGATTCGGTATACTTAAATGATGCGGTCGCATCAAAGGGCGGTAGTACTAGTATTCTGGAGTCGGAGGACATTGTGCGTCGCGATGAGGTTAGGGGTTTGCAAGCTCTTTTCAGTACTGCACGTAGTCGCATCCGTAAGCCCAAGATGCATGAGTAAACCATCAACGAGGGCTTAGAAATCTAGTGTGAACTTTGGGCGGACTTTCGTCTTGAAGGGTAGTAACTCAGGCCTCAGTCATTGGCTCGACGATAGGTGCCTCTTTCAATATAGATCCGCATGTTACGTTTATGCAATAACGCAATATTGGCACCGAGTGAATCGTCAGACAGCCGTTCAAAAATAACTGCCTTGAAACTTGAACGCCTTGAAGCACGAAACTTCTTGAATTCGACCCATCCTTTTAGGTGATCCCGTTCCTACTACTAGAGCTTGCGCATGCCAACCCTTCCGGAGTCCTGGAATTTCTTGATGACCCGATGTTCGTTTCGCAAATTATCCGGCTGCATTTCTACGTAGTCCATCCGAGTCAAAGACAGTTGTTCGCCTACTAAATCTTTTTATGACACGCCCGCATGTTTAACTGAGAAAACGGTGAGAAATGAATAAGATCCCAGATGTTTTTCTACTGTCCCTTTGTCAGAGACTTTAAGCTTTGATCTGCCAGTTGGCACCGCCGCTGCCGGATCATGTTACGCACATTACTTCATACCATCGGTGCAAGTAGGGTTACCGGAAGCTAGTACTGCTGAACGTATCCGCTTCGAAAACCTGAGATAGCCTGAGACAGTCGTTGATGGTGACGAGGACCCGGTGACCTATTGGTAAGTAATTAGGTTCAGAGAAACGCCTGGGTGCACTTATTATCAGGTGCGGGATTTCTGGGACATTGTTCCTCCCTTATTGACCGCCATGAGTGCATTAGTTTTAGGTCAGGATGCGTCGACCAATATTCGTGGATTTTATTCCTTCACCGAACTGAAAGGCTTGTATTATGGCCCGGGATCATTGGCGATTGCTCTGCCTAAGCTCCTCGACAGTCTGGGGAGAACAAAGGCACTGATCGTCACCGGGAAGTCCTTGCATGACAAGGCTAGTGCTATGCTTTCCTTGATTAGCGTGCGCGATCTAATATCTGCACGTGGTTGGCTTGTATAGACATATGTTATCAAGAGTGTCGAGAAAGTCCTCTCTGACCACGGCGCCTACGGAGCCACCTTTTGGGAGATCAGCGAGCACGCCCCTGTCGCGGGTATCCGGAAGTGCATCCAAACGATGAAAGACTGCGGAGCGGACATAATCGTGTCTGTGGGCGGTGGCTCACCCATCGATGCAGCCAAAGCTGTCATTCATTTCCTACACAAAGACTATGGTGGCGATATTGTGCCACAGGTGGCTATACCCACCACGCTGAGCGCGGCCGAGTATACGGTAAGCATGTCGAACCAAGAGATATTCTGTGATGTGTCATTGCGACACCTGATAGGCAGGTGCTGGTTTCACAGACGACGAAGGTCATAAGGCAGTCGTCAGTGACCCACACCTGGCTCCTGCTGGCATTATACTGGACGCTGAGCTCACCCTGGCCACCCCTGAACGACTATGGCAAGCCTGCCCTCTTTGATACGAGACCGCTTATCTCTAAACGACGGTGTATAGGCTAGCCTCGGGCATGCGCGCTGTGGACCACGCAGTCGGTGAGCCTTGCGCCGTCGACCTCGACTCAGTCATATCGAAGCTCATGAGTAACAGAAAACCTGTACCGCCCGTTGGAGATCCCACCGATGAAAGTGCTGTGCTACCAGGCCCTGGCGGACCTGTTCAAATATCTACCCCTGTCGAAGGCCGACCCGAGCAATGTATTCTATAGACAGAAGCTGCAGGTCGCGGCGTGGATGAGCCTGTGGCCGATCAAGATTGAGAGATATAGGTAATTTCCCCGTTATTCCGGCCGATTCGAAATTGATGTCAGGTAGTCCGGTGGGTATCTCGCACGCATTGGGGCATAAGCTAGGTGCTAGGTATCATATTCCGCACGGGATTACCTCAGTAAGGGTCAAGCTCTGTACTTGTAGCAGACTTTCGCTTATGGCACTGCAAATAGTGCCTAACTCTCGCTCCTGTCGTTGCACTGAAAGCCGAGACGGGATCGCAGGAGGACAAGGAATGGCTTGCTGGTGCACTGTTTCATCTTCGTCAGCCTTCCATCGGCTCAGTCGAAGGAGACGTGCTTCAACTATCGAAAAGCATCAATAAGTAAGCTGTACTGTATCTTCATTATTCACCAATTTACAACCGGATTGCGCAATCAGACTTGTCACAGATCTCGGCTTGAAGAGCAGTCTCGTACAGTACAACATACCGAAGGAAGATATTCCTGACATCGTCGAGCGGGCCATGGGCACGAAGGAAGATCCGACGTACCAGAAGGTTGTAAAATTGTTGGAAGGAATTTATGAGCAGTAGACGATCGTCCTTACTACGTCCTAGTGGCCAGGAAGTTGAAGAATGTGGTTATTCGTATGTGTCGACCACATCCTGCCGCGTAGTGCTGTTCAAGGCCTGGCTTTGCAAGGCTCAGGCTTGTCGGAACGTCAGGCCAGGGCTTCTTACTACGAAGTGAAACAACATAATAAAACATTTTCTGCGGGCAGCTGTTCGTAGGCCCGGGAATGTGTTGGGCAAGTGGCTGTGCAAAGGATCTGAGATTCAGAGATGCAGTGTGGCAAACGTGGATCGACCGCCAGACGGCAGTACTTGTTGAACCTCCCCGCATCTGGTGAGTAGTTCGTTGTTCAAACGTTCTACGAGGGCGTTCGTCAGAAGATGGAGTTGCCCTGAGCGACATTAACGACGCCAGCCCAAGCCTGTCTGTAGCGAACTCGCCCAATCCTTCCATCCATGACTTCTCTGCTGAATCGGAAAACCCCTTTGCCAACCCAGTACGGACACCGATCTCCCCTTTCGACGACGCGCACCAAACTTTGGCCATCATGAGCTCGGTACCACCCACGCCCGCCGTCGAGAACACGGAGGTTACTAGAGAGCTTGCACCAAATCGGCGTGCTTCGTCTGGTAAGCCGCCACCACCGCCTGAACCTCTTGGTCTACCCGAACCGAAAGCGCCTCCACCCCGCGCTGGTACGCCTGTCGCGAATCGAGCCCCGGAGCCTATCTCTCCTATCTCTCCACTTTCACCCGCGCTTGTGCCAACACAGCAAGAGGAGGAACCACCCACTAGATGGTGGACTGACTGGTTGTGTGGGTGCAGTGAAGGTCCTGATCGAGGGGGAGGCAACCAGGCAAGTATATCCATGTGACATACCGTTTAACCTTCCACTGATCCTTTTGAAAGGCGGGTAAAACCAACCCCATGGAGTGATAGCGACCTTTTCTGTGATCTCATAACACATGCGGACTCGGACTCGGACTCACTGTAGCATAATTACCGTTACGACCCCGGGAGGTTGCCTGCAGTGCCTAGTCCATGAGACTCCCTTGCCCACACTCCTTGTAACCCCCCACACAGTCTGATAGTCACTTCGCATTCGCTTTCTATTTCACGGACCTCGTATCTTACTGTATTCCTTGCCGACAACGTACTTGAATGCCATATCCATTGTAATGTAGATCTACTTACAGAGGATCTATAAGAAAAGCACCACAAAGGTGAGTGTGATTTAAAGATTTTCAGATCAATTTTGATCGTATGGCGATATACTGGTGGCTTGATTCCTCTCGCAGCCAGAGCAGCTATGATCATAGCAACTAGTCCAAGACAATCTAGGATGGCCAACAGCTCGTCCAACGAAGCGCGCCTAGAACGGCGCGCCAGCATATGTCATTGGGCTGGGGGAAAGTGGACAGTCCTGACTGGACCACTCTGCTCTGGGTTTGGTGTCGCGGTACCAGAGGCTGCGGCAGACGCACTAACGCTGCCTCGATCGTTGGTTTGTCCACCGCCACTTCCGCTAGCAAGATCCTATCGATGTTGCGAATAATGAGCTCAATGGCTCCTTTGCAAAGAAATTCAACTCGCCCCATCGAAAAGCCGTCTGCTCATATACTGTCCGGACTCCTCAAGTCCCATGGACGCCTCGCCCAGCGGCTCATGTGGACTAGCAGCAGCACGGTCCTGCGATATAGTGGCCGCACCGAGGCCATTGTCCCCCACGGGATCCTGACTCTGAATAGTCTCACTGCCATCGCGCACCTTTCCAGTCCCGTGCGTCCCGATCTCTAGAGCAACTTGCGACTGGGCCGCGAGACCGTCCTGAAGCTCAACCCGCGGGGTGCTAGGCACTCTGCGCGTCCATAGCACCCAATCGGGTGCGTTCTCCGCGTTGCGCGAGGTCCAAGTCCGGGAGAGGGAGATCGTGCGCGAGTGGACCTTCTTCCCGAACGAAAAGAACGGAATGGATAGGCCGTCTGTGCTTACAATTTGAGGTAAGGAATCTTCGTTATTGATGATTGTTACTCACGAATGAGGATGGAACCCAAGACGACGAATGACACTATGGTCTGTAACGTAGCTGCCAACAATTCCGGCTGTGTCTCAGGGTTTTCTCCAGGCTCTGGAAGACGGGTCAAAGCCAGCGTAGACACGAACACGGCACCTACACCCATCTGAAAGATCAGATAGGATGTCAATGATGGGATAATCAAAGAAGTAATTTACCGGTCCTGTACATTGACTGGTGAGCAAATTCTGATTGATAAGAACTTAACGAATACAAGCGCTCACCGAAATGACCCGAAAATAGAGCCTCCTTCCACGACGTAATTTCCGGGATCCACTTGTACAGCAGCAGCAAACAAGGAATCCTGCGCAATACCAGAATCGCAAGGAACAAAACAATAAGCCTCCATGGTGTAATGCCCAGCTCTGGTGAGTTGAACGCCGTGAAAGGCAGCCAAGCACCAATATAGATGAAACAAGCACAGTTCAGTACCAAATCGATGACGGACGAGAAGACTTCGTTCTCAATCTGCGTGTTGAAGTGGCCGTCCCAGGAGATCGCGCTGCCTGCTGCGAAGGCAGCTAGGAGGTCATCGCTGCCAAGTGTGCTGGCTACGCCTATGGTCAGGAAAGCGAGTGCGAGGTATTGCGCCACATAGGACTCGCGGTCGATGAAGCCCCTTCGATAGGTGTACTTCATCAGGTGACAAAAGAGCACTCCTGTGATGTTTATCAGTGTGTGAATAGGCGTGTTCTGTAGCGTGCTTTCTCACTTACCCATGGCAGCACCCAGAACTACGCCGAGGACCACTTGATCTGCAAAGCGAATGATATAAATACGGTGTCTAAACTAAGAGAGGAGAATCTACTGACATAGCCAGCCCACTAGGAACCAGAGTTCGAACGATCTTCCTCTCGAGCGCTCGATGGTCAGGTAAATCGAAATACTAAGGAAGGGATAAGCCAGGCCATCGTTGGCTGCAGATTCGGCAGACAATATGCGACGGAGATTAGCTGGGACATGTTTTATAGCAAATTTACCGCCTGTTGAAGTATGAACGTCGCGATCCGTTCAGGTTTCCAGCGGGGATAATATTTTACTTACCTACAATAGCGGCAGAAATGATAGGATCTGTTGGCGTCAGACAGGCTGCTATAGCGAGAGATGAGATGTAGTCCAAGACCGGAAATAGACCGCGAATAACAGCTATGGAAGGATGATAAGGTCAATTAAGACAGATCAGTTGTGTATGGAGGTCAATCTAACTTGCCTGCTACTACAAGCCAACCAAACGCCATAGTAGGGATAACCATAATCATCAGTCCTTTGGCGTGCTTGTACATGTAGGATTGGGGCAGTTCCACACCAATCGCGAACAAGCCGGTCGCAAGTACTATGCGCATGACCTCGAGGGTAATCCGATTCGAGATTGAGCCCCAGGAACGAGGATCAAATGCGTTTGCGCAATGAGGTCCCATAATAACACCAAAAGCAGTTCCGAGGACAACTTCATTGATATACATCTATGACAGATATTGTGAGCTTAACTTTGTTGAGTGATTGACAAACACGTCGTACCCTTTCTTTCACAAGCAGAGATACCATGCTGAACTGCGAAATTCATCTTCATTAACATGCCTTCTAGATATTAATGCAGTGCAAACGTCCCGAGACACATACCGCCACGACGAAACCCCCCAAGACCATGTACGCCAGGCTAGGTGCCGTCACCTGTAGAGCGGAATATGTCACATTGAAGATGAAAATGACGGTATACTGACTTCCAAGAGCTCTATCGCCATCGGACGTTGTCAATGTTTCCGACGAAGAGCGGATTCAGACTCGGTAGGGGACCAGTGGTTTCCGTCCACCAACTGTTATTCAAAGTTATCCGATGAACACCCGAAGTACTAGTTTCCATTAAAGACAGTTGCTCGCCTACTAAGTCAGATCTTTTTTAGGAGACGCGTACCAAGTCTAGTACTAGTTACGGGAAGAGCAAACTCCAGACATCCCGGGCCCGTGACCGCTGGGGCTGATAAATTATTATCCCTTTCGACGCTAACTGGCCTCGTCATCGTGCACGACATGCGAAGTCTGGGTCAGTCCTACGACGGACGTACGAACTGCCAGCCGCTCGCCAGGACCGGTATATAACGTCACAGATGGCTTGCAGGACGGCCCTTGCTTCTAGCTACCCTCAATTACACCGTCTCATGTCTACCTCTACGCATATATCAGGCCATTACGCCTACAGTGATACACTGAAGGGTGTTTACTATGGACCAGGATCGGTCAAGGAGGCGCTGCCAGTGCTTTTGAAGACTGTTGGGGCCAAGAAAGCTCTCGTCGTAACCGGCAAGACACTATACAAGAAGGTACCGAGGAGCTTCTCGAAGGGAGACCTCGATAGACTGATTCTCTATATTAGACCGCCGTCGTAAGGAAAGTTGAAAGCATCCTGAAAGACCACCACGCATACGGCAACACCTTCTGGGAGATTGGCGAGCACGCGCCTGTTGCGGGTATTCGCAAAGGTATTGACGCTTTTAAGAGCTGCGGGGCAGACATAATCGTCGCAGTTGGGGGCGGCTCACCAATAGACGCCTCCAAAGTCATTTTATTGAATTTGCAGCGGGAGGCTGGGGGCCCCTATGCAAAGCAAATTGCCATACCGACCACTCTGAGTGCCGCGGAGTATACGGTTCGCCTTCTCATCCATGTCTTTGTGATTGGGGATTGGTGACGAATTTGACAGTATATTGCAGGGTATACGGACGGCGAGGGGAATAAGGTAGGGGTGAATTCGCCGGAGCTGGCGCCAGCGGGTATTATTTTGGATGCCGAATTGACCCTCTGTACACCAGAACGGCTGTGGTGAGTATTCTGGTTGAGGTTAGGATGAGTATTGAACTTCTCTGCTTGTATACAGGCTTTCCACCGGTATCAGAGCTCTCGATCACGCCATAGGTGTGTGTCTCTTCGTTGTAGTTTGCTTGTGTCCTGACTGTTTGATAGAGGGGTTGTATCGACCTGGCCAGATCCCACCGCTAAAGACGTTGTTCTACCGGGCCGCAGCGGACCTGTTCGAGTACCTTCCCAAGTCGAAAGCCGATCCCGAGAATGTTACGGTTCGGCAGAAACTCCAACTGGCGTCATGGATGAGTATGTGGCCAATAAAGATGGAGAAATTAACGTACGTACCTGCCCTTCTGTTCATCGCAGGAACTATAAAATCCTATATATCACAGAGGACTCGGTTTGTCACATTCTCTCGGATATAAATTAGGCGCGACGTACGGTATTTCGCATGGAATAACATCCGTGAGCGACCAGTGGTAGTCCGTATAGATCTTGGCTGATGTCCCGGTACAGTGTCTGACACTCGGTCCAACCGTGGGGCTGGAGGCTGAAATTGCGTCGCAGGAGGATAAGGAGTGGCTAGCTGGAGCATTGTTCTACCTACAGGAGCCTTCGACGGGCACTGTGGAAGGAGATGTGCGCAAGCTGTCCGAGAAGATCAACCAGTGAGTCCTCCCGGCAACCTCGGGAATATGTGTTTCATCCTCTTCCCGCAGGCTTGTGGCAGATCTGGGGCTCAAGAGCAGCCTCGCCGAATACAAAGTGCCGAAGGAGGATCTGCACAAGATTGCTGCGGGTGCGTTGGGAAGTGAGAGTGATCCCTCTTTCCCAAAGGTATACCAGATGCTAGCTGGAATATATGACACGAAGTAGCAATAGCGTGTAATCCACCCGCTGCGCCGATTCTGATTGAGCGGCTGTTGGGCCGAGAACCCGAATCTATTCGTCATACACCTCTGGCTGGGGGCAATGGCCAGATCAATTCCCCCGCCGTCGAGCACGAGCTCTGAGTATAGTCTGTATATACACCGTGTTCGAAACAGTTACCTGACTGCCTTGTATCGTACCCCTTGGAACCGCCGCTCGTGTCGCCACAATCAACAGGCCGGCTTTTAAAGTCTGGATCAGATGCTTGGCTGTCGAAGCGTCCCAAAGTGCAAACGCACAGCACCGTCCTTGCCCGTGTTAAGACCACCCAGGCGACGGTTCTCCTATCAGATTCAAAGCGGCGGGGTTTCCCTCGTATTCTTGAACAGCCCGCTATATATACATCCGCCCCCCCACCCTCACGTATCTCGCTGTTCTTGGTCTGCTTTGTTCGGTCTTGGTGGGATGGCATCGAGGAGGACGCATTCGACGAGGAGTAAGGGGAAGGAGCCGGAGGATGAACATGACCATGATCACGAGCATGAGCACGGGCACGAGCATGGGGAGGGTCACCACCATTCACATTCCATATTCAGCACGCATGCACACTCGGTGGAGGAGCGGGAGCAGGGCGCGGAACGGATAATGCAGGCTCTGCAAGGCGCAGGTATGTAACACTCGTATGTTGATCTGCTACGCCTTGTAGCGCGCAAGAGCTTAACGCAAACATACAGGCGATCGCGGCAGTCAGATCACCCTCGTCGGGTTGTTCTCGAACATAGCATTAACAGCTACGAAGGGTACGGCAGGGTGGTTGATGAACTCTGCGTCCTTGCTCGCTGAAGCTGGTCACTCACTCAGTGGTGCGTACTCTATACCTTCTTTGGCTCTCAGTTCGCGTCTTCACGCGTTTCGCAGACTTACTCGGGGACTTGGTGACACTCTTCTGCTGGAAACTCTCCCGAAGACCCCCATCGGAACGGTATCCCTTCGGTTTCGCGAAATTCGAGACCCTCGGTACTACCATCATGTCCCTCATCCTCATCGGAGGAGCCTTGGGCGTTGGCTATCACTCATACTATCTCCTTCTACAAACTCTCTCAGAGACAGCTGCGACCCTACCTCCGGGTCCGACTCAGGCGGTCCTACAGAGTGTTAAAGACGTTGCAGAGCAGCTACCGATTACACCTGTTGAACTGGCGCATGAACACGCCCTAGACCCGAATGCGGCGTGGTTTGCCGCACTCAGTGTAGGTGTGAAGGAGTGGCTTTACCGGGCAACCAAGAAGGTCGCAGATGACGAAAAGAGCCCCGTGTTACTCGCGAACGCTGTGCATCACCGGAGTGACACATATTCAAGTACTGTCGCGCTAGCTGCAATATTGGGGACCTGGTGGTTTCCAGCTCTCCCATTAGACCCCATAGGAGGTGAGCAAATCCATTACGATACGTCTGTCTATACAGACATTCAACGAAACTTTCAGGACTGCTTATATCCGTCGTCATATTACGACAAGGTGTCGTCTTACTCGGAGGGGCGTTCGGGGATCTAACAGACGCCGGTGTACCTTCCCGTTCCCGCAAAGCCATAGTTGACGCACTCCAGCCCCTCCTCTCCACATACCCCATCGACCCACAAGACGAGCACCAAATGCTGCTGGCCGTCCGCTCTCTGCGTGCCCGGCGTGCAGGCGCGTTAGTGTTCGTGGACCTAATCGCTGACGTCCCTAAGAGTATGAGCGTAGCGGAGACGGCGTATCTGGAGGAGAAGATCTCGAGCACACTGAAGGAAGCAAGGAAGGAGGTCACAGAAGTGAGGGTCCGGTTTAATCCCGTGGACGCCACAGACGCGCAGGCAACAAACGGGCATACACATACAGACTCTAACTCGGATTAATTTATGTAACTTATCTTTTCCACTTGTCATTTCGCCGTGCTTCGCAATACGTCGTAGGAAGTCACTAGTCAAACTTCGAGAGGCTGCATGTTCCTGGTGTAATTGTACCCGTTGAGGCAGATCACTAGAATTAGCAAATGTGCGGATCCTGTGTGTGCAGACAACATGACGTGTAGAGATGCTCATATTGTTAGTTTACGACACCCGTCTGTGATATATGTCAGTGGATAAACGTTGCTGTGGATCAGCATCGCGGCTCGATCATCGGTCCCTTTCAGGATAGCCTTGGTAATATCTCGTCCTGACTGCAGACCTGCATGCAAATGAAGATCTTTGCGGTTGGACAGACTCGCGTCGTCCTCGCAGCTTATGCCTGAGGTTCAAACTGTATGACATCTCAGCATCGTTCGAGGGTCTAAGTCAGGGAAGGGAGTGCACATGCGCGGCAAGTATGCAGATTACGTCCACTAGTAAGGACCAGGATCAGACACGAGACGCAAATAACACTGGATAGACTGACCTCTCCCCATTACATGGAACACTCCGTCAAAGATAAATGTTCCAGGGAAAGCGAACCACTGCGATGGATGACGAATTAGTCCCGTACATGCAGTGCGTGCAAGAAGACATACACAAGCAATAAATAGAGTCTCAAACAAACTGACGGGAAAGAAAAGATGATGCAGTGAGGATGGGAACGAGGGCAACATTAAAATGTGAATTCACATCGCTGAAAGGCCGGTCGCTAGCGTGTAGATGAACAGCCTATTCATCATGGATCTACTTGTAAGAGATTTGAGCGGATTGCTATGAAGTGGTAAATGTACGAGACGGAGGCGTGATTAGTACTGACCTCGAGGCCATCATACTATTTTGTGTCTTGTACTGATGTAGCAGGATACACATACTAAGTGTCACAGCTAGATCAGTCAGAAGCGCGCAATCAGTACTAATTGTCAAGAGAATCTTGAACAAACGGACCGACAATGAGACCTAGGACCATTCCAATCAAAATAGTGAACATACCGTTACTCTCCAGTATAGGGGTGTGGTTGGGTCATAGATCGTGAGCAACGGATTTTGATATCTGGCAAGACTGTTTCAACCGGCTATGCAAAGCCTGGTTTGACTAGTGACTTACACCGGTTTAAGATGGACTGACGTTGTGCCTTGTCAATCGTACCTGTCGTTAAGACTAGCAGTAGAACTTACGAGCAAACGAAGCTGAAAATTTGGACAGAAGCCAACATCACCACGGCGCAGATGACTGGATAGACGAACCCCCGTACCTAGACCGATAATTGCGGGAACAAACTGGCATATGACATTGATTGGAGACATAAAGGGGAATGACTGGCAGACGCACCAAGAATAGGATAGCATTATGTTTGGCAACTTTTCGAAGAATGGACGTAAGCAATGTTATCCTTCACTTCAGAAGAACAAGAGTTACGTTTCCGTATTCGCAGGATGAAGAAGCTATCAAGACCCGAGATGCATGAATGGGTACGTATGTTAGAGCGTCGATGTTGTGACACACCTTTTCGCGATGAAGACACAAATTTGCTGTAGTCACCTCTGCTAACTTGTAGTAATGGGTACTGAGAGGACTCGTACCTGAAGAATGGCAGAATCCTGAGATGGGGTTAAACTCGTAAGTCGAAGGCACGAATGGACCATTACACTGACAGAAGTGCTCCTACAGGTAATAGTCAATCAGAATGGGATAAAGCTGCCCAAGTTGGACCACGTGCCATATGTTGTGAACACATCCTTCGGGTTGATATTTATTGACAAGGTAGTACCACTGCGTGTAGGTCACCAAACATTGGCCCATGATGTCGCCCTTCAACAATGGTTACATCGCATTGATGGAAGAACGGTACACAGGGACATACAAACCATACTACTGCGACCTACGCGCATTCGAATCAAAGGACAAATGTCGATCTCACAATTCTAGATTACATACCAGCCACTTCGCTGCTTTCCCGTCGTCCTTGAATGTGTGGTAGTACGTCCAGGTTTGTCCACAAGTAACACCATTCAACCTGATTGAACGAGTTAATGTCAAATGAACATTACTGTTATTAGATATAGATAGATGACTCACGCTGTCGATACTATAAACCCTACGAAAGGAGCTCCGAATGTTGAGTCAAGAACAGAAGACATGCCAGTTGAACTTGAGCTCTCCGTACGCTATTTTATCAGGACGAAGTGGACGTGCGCCACACATTGGAGGCCCGACCCAGATGCCGTCGCACCACGAACTTGATCTGGTCACTGAGATGGAAATAACAACTAGCAGAGGTGAGCTACACAGCAAGGAGTCAGGATACAAGATACGGATAATTCCCAAGTCGACGCACCTCGATAACCAGGTAACTGCACTTGAGAAGACATAACAGGATAACGCGGATGCGATGACCGCAATTGATCAGGAAGTGAATATTATTACGGAACAAAAGATCAAAGATCCTGATGATGACGAAGCTGCCTCGCATCACAGCTCACAAGCCATAAGGTCTCGAGGGCCCCGCGCAACCGAGCGATGAGTTGGGTGATTCTTCCAGTTGTGAAGAGGTTAGACTACCCGGGGCAGGGATCAGAAGTTCCGAGAAGTTAGTAGAACTCCATCCCCAGTCTCACCGTCATCGTCAATCCGTTTTTCAAAAGGACACCAAACTGGGCACACCTTGTATTCATCGAGGATTTCGTCTGTATCGTCTCAGAAGATATAAATGTCTCTCCTGCCAGCGGAATCATCGTCTCCAAGTAAACATCAACCGTAGTAGTTTCAGTTGTATCTCCCGCTTTATTCGAGCCCCGAATGCCTCTCGAGAGTTGACGCTGAATAGCTATAGTCTTGTTTCATGGCAGTAGAAGAAGCACGAACGCGGCATGCAGACGACGGACGAGGTACACACCCTGGAAAACAAGTGTTCCCGGGAAATACTACAGGCTACAGGTTGTAAACACGTCAGCACGTACATGCAGAGTGTCTCAAGACATACCGCGACGATGCATAGGATCTGGATGAGACTGGCTATTCTCAGTCAACAATTCAACCAACTCAACCAACGAAATAAAGAGCAGGCGGGTTCTATACTGTCAAAGCCGCGCGTTCTTTTTATTCTTGCTTGATGTGTGACATGCTACAAATCCAATACCTTTGTCATCAAATAATCTACCTCAACTGCTCGTACCCAAGGCGTCGGCCAGTTTCGCCCACCTACCACCATGCCAACTCGAAATCTTCTTCCACTCGTCTGAATCGGGCCCGAAAATGCGTTTGACACCAACCATATATGCCGCAACAATAACGTCTGCCCATACCGGCGTATCGCCCGTCAAGTAAAGCTTATCCTTCCCTGCCTTATCATACCAACTAGCCACCACATCAAAGCCAGCCTTGGATTTCTCGAGCTGCGCATCTCGCACAGGCCCTCGGGGGCACAGCTCTTCCAATTTGCCCAATCTGGCGGTCCTCGTACGGATGAAGTATTCCTCACTGGAAGGATTGAGGAGGCCGGGGACGTGCGCTACGTATGTAATGTAGGTCTGCGGGAACACAGCATGTGGGCCTGCGATCGCACTGAAGAACGCTGCATGGAAACCTTCAGTACCGGCGGGGATGAGGGAGCGTGTGGTGGCGTAGTTCGCATCGAGGTACTCCGCGATAGCATAAGAGTCAGAGACGACCGCGTTCGTGTTAGGATCGCGGATGACTGGGAGTGTGTATGCGGGTGTGCCGTCATCGTTCGTTCCAGTCGGCTTGGCCCCTATCTTCTGGCAGTGAGCGGCGATGTCAGGATACTCGATCCAGACGGTCTTGTAGGGCAAACCCTTGAAGGCCAAGGCCAATCTGAAAGGAGCAGGCGAACTTGGCATAAGTCGCCCCCGGAAAATCGTATCGGAGTTCTCACCTCGCCTTCAGGGTATTAGGCGACCAAGCTCCCTTCTCGAGTTCCTTGCGGGGAATATCGTAGAGTATAATTTCTTCGAGAGCCATGATACTGCGTGGCCTGGCAGGTGGTAGAACTCGAGGATGGGCACTTGGACCTGCGCTTTATACTGTGTTAGGGATAATCTCGCGTGCGATAACTCGATCAATGACTCAGCTGCAGGGTTGCTTCCTGGGGCGCCTGCTGACTATGCATCTATACTCTTCTTTGGCTATCGGTGCAAATCCAATCCGGCTCCTAGCAGCAGGCTAACGACCGTAGCTTGTCGATATTGTTAAGGTGATTGCATATGGAACAAACCACATCCTGCACGGTGTCCGCAGTAGTGCCGATCGCAATTCGGTGCGCAATCGTCTGTACAGCGAGTTGTGACCGTGCTGTCATGCTCTGTGACCACACGCGTTTCTGTGCGTCCTGATTACGCGACACGTCGGGATCTAAGGCTTCGCCGCTCAATCTGTAAAACAGTATCCATCATGAGCGAAACAGAAGTTGTATTTTCATATTCCTCGGCAGATGCAGGCACCTTCAAACTGCTCGAACTACCCCCGGACTTGCTGAAGCTGGTGGAGGCCGCTATGGAAGGGAGTCACAGGTCCTTACCTTCGCCAACTGAGAGGGACCGTGAATGCTGACATCACCTTGGTTCTCAGCTTATCCTTGAGCGTGAAGGGTGGACCAGAGGAAGATGCGGTACTCTGCACCGACGACAAAACATATACAATGCGATCCGTAGTGCTTTCGAACTCCGTCCTGGTTGTCACACCACCCAAACCAGAGCAGGAACAAACCGATGGAATAGTCATACGAGATCAACTTCATGATGTCATAGAGCTGGTGCCTTCACTTCCGAAACTTCATAAACTGAAAGGTGTCCTGAGGGGGACCGAATATGATGAAACGCACGAGGATGAAGAAATGATGGATGCGGATGAACAGACAGAAAACAGCTCGGTGAGTATCTTACATATTATTATATTGTATGTATGCCGATTTCGTAATGACACAGTTACCACGGAAGTTTACTTACACGGACGCCATGCAACTCCAAGCAAGCGAAGGCGAGCTGAGACGCGGCCTTCGAGATATGCGTATTCTCGATATTGGCGGTACGAACATTTTTGAAACTACATCGACTAGACAGCTTACCTGCACCTAGGCCGACTCCGCCCAATTTCCCCCTCATATCTCAATATGATCTTGGAACTGATCTTGAACTATCTTGTGTCCGAGTCTTTGCCTCACGATGCGGTACCGGTCGACCAACTAGTCTCGGCGTTAGAAGACGACCACGAGATAAGGCGGCAAGTCACCTTGCAAGTGTTGACGTGGTTTGGCGTCATAGATGGTTCGATCTGGGAAATAAACGTAGAGGAAGTGCTAAAACAAGTGGCCCTTGGAATACTTCGCCATTACAAGGTAAATCGGTAGACATCTTTGCTTCTGCTTTGGCTAATAGTGTCTATTCAACCGTTGTCAGGACGAAGCCATTGCTGAGGATGAGTTTATTGCTCGATGGAAGCGTGCGGTAGGCGACGCGTTCGAGGCCAAGGTATCCCTGAAATTGCTCGAGGTACGTCTCCAGTGACATGCGTAATTTTCTTTTCTCATCAAGACTGGCTTTTCGTAGGGAAACTACCTCTCAACAACCTTACCAAACAGATTCCCCGCCGTGCTAGCTCTGCTGTACTTCCCGTCTTCGTCTCTCCCCATTGACCCGGCCGCCCGGTTCACTGACCTTTTCCTCACGCGGTTGAAATGGAAAGCCCAAGACATCGCACCGTACTTGGCAGATATAGCTGTGGATGCGAAAGAACGTGACAAGCTCCTCTTGAAATATGCCCGCGCCACGACAGATGCAGAGGGTGTGTGGTATACATCTAGGAATAAAATTTAACGATAGAGAAGATTAATATTCATATGTGCGCATCACAAGCTGTATTAGATAGTACACAATATATTACACATAGATAAGACAGGCTCCATATACCCTCTGAAACCTGTCGGTTGTACACTCGACTTTGTTGAGAAGAAGTCGCTGGAAAGTCCACCAAACATGTAGCGTTCTATGCAGGCGCACTCAGCCCGCAAGCTTCATGCATTTGTGATTCAACGCTCATGTCGTCATCAGATTTCTCTCGTTCAATGCGCTTTGCCAGCACCATGTGGATGCCCTCGTCAATAATACTTCGTCCAAACTCGCACACCTACTCATCGACCGAGTCATTCTTCTGGACAACCTCTCGCTTCCGCTTCTTGGTAGGAGGTTCAGGACTACTGTCAAACGCAGTCGATCCCAACTCGGTCTTCCGTGCAAGGGTGGTAACAGGATCTCTTGCCTGTGCAGCTTGGGACGATGAGGTCCTGACTCGCGTGGGTGTCGGGAAGCCGAGTCTCCTCCTTTGTGCGCTCTGAGAGCCTTCGTGTCCGTCAGCCCCGCTAACGTCTATGTGTTCCTGCTTGACCGGACTTGATCGTAGAGCTGTACCCAAAGTCTGTGATCCTGGAGCAGGACTCGTACCTTGTGATCCTGAAGCCATGTCCGGTACCCGTGAACTTGGAGTTCGAACGGCTGCCTGTGATCCCGGAGTGGTAGGTGCTGCACGTGAGCGTTTCTTCCTTGGAGTAGTAGGAGGAGCACCGGCAGAAGGCGACGGTTGAAGTTTCCGAGTCCGGCGCTTCTGATGGGACTTCACTTCCTGTGCTGGGACATTTCCTTCGTCATCAGTGCCCTTGACTGCCTCCTCCACATATGCCCATGAATTCTTGGCCACCGTCAAATTCAGACGGATTTGACCAGTGTGTTTCTCTCCAAGCATTAGCCGAAGACCTTTGATAGCCTGTGCACGTTTCAGCGGAGTCGCAGTTCGCATGACATGCATGAGGACACCTGTGTTCTTTCTAGTGAGTGGCTGGCTCCGAAGGCAGGAAGGAGGAAATAGGGTCACTCACCAATGAAGATGAATTCAATCGGTGCGACTTTCCGTTCCATGTTGAAACCAGCGTCTTTGGAGAAGGTCGGATTGGCGGCGACCTCTTGCATACGCTGGAGAGCGATCTCTAGGTCCGCTTTCACAGACTCGCGGATATCCTCGGATCTGCTGATCCAATCCTTTACTTGGTCCCTTGTCGGGTGCCACCGTTCGTGCTCTTCGAGACCTTCAAGGACGTACGCCAAGTAGGATACATTGACGAAGGGGCGACCGCGTGACGTGGAAAAGTCCACATACGCTCTCAGACGCTCGCCTTGTGGGGCAAGCCGGTCTTCCTTTGTAGACCCGACGATGACATGGCGCTCGATGACATTGGCGATATAGTCCGATCGCTGAGAAGAATTTGCCGCTAGTTTTTCTACAGAACAAGACTGTAAGAACATAATTAAGGGTGCTAGCTGCATACGTACCTCCTTCGGTGAGCGGCATGCCGAGTTGCACGCGTCGAAAGGTATCCTCGTCATGTTCTTGGGTGTAATTGTGACACTCAACTGATTTAGATTGAGAACACGAAGCTTGATCTCAATGTCTGTGATATTACTCACCCAGAGAGACCACATATTTCTCTATTTTACTTCTCTCCACAGCTGGAATCACGTTTTTCTTGCTGCCCAACGGTGACACCAAGTACCAGGACTTTCCGTCGGCATCCTTATCTGTACATGATTTGAAAGTCCTTGTGAAAGGATATGAAATGATTGGAACGGCAAATCTTACAAGGTATCTAGACAATCGACGGGATTGAGAGAGAAGCAATGACAACATGAGGGTACGTGCACGCACACTGCCCTTCCAGAAAGACCTAAGAGTCGTTAAGCGTTGCTTTCCGTCCAGGACATCCATAGTGGCCCCGTTTCCTTCGACTGCTTTTACCGATACCACAATTTCAGGTATGTAGAAGTTGTATAGGAACGAGTTGATGAGACCCTCTTGCTTCTTCTCTGGCCATACTTTGTCTGATTCATAACGAAGTAGTTTAATAGACGCTTGCTCAGAGTGAAACTTGTGTCGTACCTCTTTGATACGGCGGATCAAGGTTCAGTCTATTGTTATCCATCATGTCTATGACACGAGGATGATCAGGTAGTCTAGAGCAACACTCATTACTCTGCTTACCCATCACTTGCTTAAACGTGACTTCACACTTCCTGCGTGGTGGTAGCCTTGGCGGCAGACGAAACTCGCCTTCCTGAATCTCATCGTCCTCCTCCTCCTCCTCCTCGTCCCTTGGATCGTCGAGTTGATCGAGAGTATGCCAGCCCGGAGGTGATGAATTGTCATCAGCCAGATGCATTATAAGACGTCGAGTTCGTGAGGTGCTGTCAGGACTTTGGATAAAATTAGAGTCAGATCTGACGAAGGCGACAAGAGGCGACAATGCGTGACTTGTCCGGTCACGCGGACGGTCACGAGCGGTGTGGCTCCTCGCCTGGGCGTAGTTTCCGGATTAGTGTTGCGGACTCAGACATCCGATACAGGCGATCTAGTGAGTCGTCGGGGACTTAGCAGCACTAAATGAACTGCCCGAATGAATTTGTGTCGATAGCTTAGCAAGGGCATTAGCATGCACTGTACACGGACGGCAACACGTGGAAACTGTACATGGCTACTGAGCCACCAGGTCAACTCAAAAGTCCGAGCTCAGAGCTGCTTTTTGGGTTCTGCTATCGCAGAAAGCGGAAAAAGGCAGAACTGACGCTCCCTAACATGCCGCGCAGGGCTGGGGTTCATTTGAATAATAGTTGGTGGACGAGCACGGAAACCACGGGTCTCCCTACCTCTGAATCCACTACAAGCAAGAAACAGAAGATCAAGTCTTCGTCGGAAACATTGACAACGTCCAATGGCGATAGAGCTCTTGGAAGTCAGTATACCATCATTTTCATCTTCAACGTGACATACTCCGTTCGACAGGTGACCGCACCCAGCCTTGCGTACATGGTCTTGGGGGGTTTCGTCGTGGCGGTATGTGTCTCGGGACGTTTGGACTGCATTAATATTCAGAAGGCATGCTAATGAAGATGAATTCCGCAGTTCAGCATGGTATCTCTGCTTGTGAAAGAAAGGGTATGATATGTTTGTCAATCAGTCAACATACTAGTCAAGCTCACAAATCTGTCATAGATGTATATCAATGAAGTTGTCCTCGGAACTGCTTTTGGTGTCATTATGGGACCTCATTGCGCAAACGCATTTGATCCTCGATCCTGGGGCTCAATCTCGAATCGGATTACCCGCGAGGTCATGCGCATAGTACTTGCGACCGGCTTGTTCGCGATTGGTGTGGAACTGCCACAATCCTACATGTACAAGCACGCCAAAGGACTGATGATTATGGTTATCCCTACTATGGCGTTTGGTTGGCTTGTAGTAGCAGGCAAGTTAGATTGACCCCCATACACAACTGATCTGTCTTAATTGACCTTATCATCCTTCCATAGCTGTTATTCGCGGTCTATTTCCGGTCTTGAACTACATCTCATCTCTTGCTATAGCAGCCTGTCTGACGCCGACAGATCCTATCATTTCTGCCGCTATTGTAGGTAAGTAAAATATTATCCCCGCCGGAAACAGGTCGTCTGAACGGATCGCGACGTTCATCCTTCGACAGGCGGTAAATTTGCTATAAAACATGTCCCAACTAATCTCCGTCGCATATTGTCTGCCGAATCTGCAGCCAACGATGGCCTGGCTTATCCTTTCCTCAGTATTTCGATTTATCTGCCCATCGAGCGCTCGAGAGGAAGATCCTTCGAACTCTGGTTCCTAGTGGGCTGGCTATGTCAGTAGATTCTCCTCTCTTGTGATCTTAGTTTAGACACTGTATTTATATCATTCGCTTTGCAGATCAAGTGGTCCTCGGCGTAGTTCTGGGTGCTGCCATGGGTAAGTGAGAGAGTACGCCACAGAACACGCCTATTCACACACTGATAAACATCACAGGAATGCTCTTTTGTCACCTGATGAAGTACACCCATCGAAGGGGCTTCATCGACCGCGAGTCATATGTGGCCCAATACCTCGCACTCGCCTTCCTGACCATAGGCGTAGCCAGCACACTTGGCAGCGATGACCTCCTAGCTGCGTTCGCAGCAGGCAGCGCCATCTCCTGGGACGGCGACTTTAACACGCAGATTGAGAACGAAGTCTTCTCGTCCGTCATCGATCTGGTACTGAACTGTGCTTGTTTCATCTATATTGGTGCTTGGCTGCCTTTCACGGCGTTCAACTCGCCAGAGCTGGGTATTACGCCATGGAGGCTTATCGTGTTGTTCCTTGCGATTCTGGTGTTGCGCAGAATTCCTTGTTTGCTGCTACTGTACAAGTGGATCCCGGAAATTACGTCGTGGAAGGAGGCCCTGTTTTCGGGTCATTTCGGTGAGCACTTGTTCGTTAAGTTCTTATCAATCAGAATTTGCTCACCAGTTAATGTACAGGACCGGTAAGTTACTTCTTTGATTATTCCATCATTGACATCCTATCCGGTCTTTGAGATGGGTGTAGGTGCCGTGTTCGTGTCTACGCTCGCTTTTACCCGTCTTCCAGAGCCTGGAGAAACCCCTGAGACACAGCCAGAATTGTTGGCAGCTACGTTACAGACCATAGTGTCATTCGTCGTCTTGGGTTCCATCCTCATTCGTGAGTAACAATCATCAATAACGAGGATTCCTTACCTCAAATTGTAAGCACAGACGGCCTATCCATTCCGTTCTTTTCGTTCGGGAAGAAGGTCCACTCGCGCACGATCTCCCTCTCCCGGACTTGGACCTCGTACAACGCGGAGAACGCACCCGATTGGGTTGAGCTTCAGGACGGTCTCGCGGCCTCGCAAGTTGATCTAGAGATGGGGACGCGCAGGACTGGAATGGCGCGCGATGGCAGTGAGACTATCCAGAGTCAGGATCCCATGGGGGACGGTAGCCTCGGTGCGGCCACTATATCGCAGGACCGTGCTGCTGCCAGTCCACATGAGCCGCTGGGCGAGGCGTCCATGGAACTTGAGGAGTTCGGACAGTATATGAGGAACAGACGGCTTTTCGGTGGGGCGAGTTGCATTTCTTTGCAAAGAAGACATTAAGCTCATTGTTTGCAACATCGATAGGATCTTGCTAGCGGAAGTGGCAGTGGACAAACCAACGATCGAGGCAGCGTCAGTGCATCTGCAGCAGCCTCTGGTACCGCGACATCGAACCCAGAGCAGATTGGTCCAGTCAGGACTGTCCACTTTCCCCCAGTCCAATGACATATGTTGGCGCACCATTCTAAGCACGCTTCGTTGGACGAGCTGGTGGTCATCCTAGGTTGTCTTGGACTAGTCGCTATGATCATAGCTGCTCTGGCTGCGAGAGGAATCAAGCCACCAGTATATCGCCATACAATCAAAATTGATCTGAAAATCTTCTTCAAATCACACTCACCTTTGTGGTGCTTTTCTTATAGATCCTCTGTAAATAGATCCACATTACAATGGATATGGCATTCAAGTACGTTGTCGGTAAGGAATACAGTAAGATATGTTGTCCGTGAAATAGAAAGCGAATGCGAAGTGACGATCTGTATGTATCAGACTTTGTGGGGGTGTTACAAGGAGTGTGGGCAAGGTAGTAACAATCTCATGGACTAGGCACTGCAGACAACCTCCCGGGGTCGTAACGGTAATTATGCTACAGTGAGTCCGAGTCCGAGTCCGCATGTGTTATGAGATAATAGAAAAGGTCGCTATCACTCCATGGGGTTGGTTTTACCCGCCTTTCAAAAGGATCAGTGGAAGGTTAAACGGCATGTCACGAGGATATACTTGCCTGGTTGTCTCCCCCTCGATCAGGGCCTTCACTGCACCCACACAACCAGTCAGTCCACCATCTAGTGGGTGGTTCCTCCTCTTGCTGTGTTGGCACAGGGGCGGGTGAAAGTGGAGAGATAGGCTCCGGCGCTCGATTCGCGACAGGCGTACCAGCGCGGGGTGGAGGTGCTTTCGGTTCGGGTAGACCAAGAGGTTCAGGCGGTGGTGGCGGCTTACCAGACGAAGCACGCCGATTTGGTGCAAGCTCTCTAGTAACCTCCGTGTTCTCGACGGCGGGCGTGGGTGGTACCGAGCTCATGATGGCCAAAGTTTGGTGCACGTCGTCGAAAGGGGAGATCGGTGTCCGTACTGGGTTGGCAAAGGGGTTTTCCGATTCGGCAGAGAAGTCATGGATGGAAGGATTGGGCGAGTTCGCTACAGACAGGCTTGGGCTGGCGTCGTTAATGTCGCTCAGTGCAACTCCATCTTCTGACGAACGCCCTCGTAGAACAGCATGGCGTCCGGCACCATCCTTGGGTATTCGACTTGACCGTTTGGACCAGAGGGAGCTAGCTCGCTTGACCACGTCTCCAACGGTTGATGAGGATGCCTGGGCTGAACCGCGTGCAGCCCGCCGACGTTCGCGCTCAGCTATCTCCCAACGTCTAAGATTCTAAACAGGACGAGAGATACTGAGAGTCGGCGATGACGGCAAGACACGGTTTACTCACCTCTTCCACTCTCCGCGATTCTGTCTCCTCATCCGTCATAGGCGGATAACCGGCTACGCCATTCTGAGCTTCCTGCTCTTCTTCATCCACTATCTCATAATTCCCATCATCAGAGTCTCTGCTTTTTGGTGACTTTCCTTTGGTGGGCGAGTTCAGACTGTGGATGTGCGGTTCGTCGTTGGCCCACGCAGCGGGTCGCCCGAGATCCTCTTCTTCCGTCGGGGACGGCGGTAGCGAGGGTAAAGGCTGAGGGCTGCTCGACGACGACGGTTTCAGCTGCAGCTCGTGGGTTGCCATAGAGCCCCGTCAGAATGAGTGCGGAACGGTCATAAAACGCGGGAGTGAGCTACAGCAATACAGCAAACACAAGCTTCACCGCGCGACATCCAAATTTAGGTCTAACTACGCAATGCACTCGCCACAACAGAGAGTGTTATCATTAGTCAGACGCAGAGAATTAGTTATAATTAAGTGTATTGCAGCAGTACAAGATGCGATGTGGGGAATACGGAGTAGAGTAAGCTGGTATCCATGAGACTGCGCGAGAGATCAGGACAGTCCATACCACAGTATCAAAACCGATTGTCAGTCTGGCGGGGCTGCATGTTGATTCCTTCGTCATCATCGTCAGCAAATCCATCATCCGAGTAGTCGTGCCGGAGGTTGCTGGATTTGTTCGCTGCGTTCAACATCGGCAATTGCGAGTCCTCCGAGTTCCCGTCTCTGCTGTAAATCGTGCTCCGAGGGCTATCATTCCTAGTCTGAGGCATGGAGAGCATGGAATTGCGGGTGGTGTCTCGCAATTGCATGATATTTTGACGGAAGGCATTCTATGTCATGGGTCAGTCCCATTCCTAGGGGAACAAATAGCAAGCACACCTGCTCGCGCCAATACTGGACACGTTTCTCCCGCTCGACGTCACGCTGCTTACGATGCATGAAGAACAGTCCTATAAGTGTTCCGATCATACCTACGGAAACAGGGATTGAACGCTTAAGTTTAGCTCAGAGACCGCAGATACACTTCCGTACCTCCGAAGATACAGATGCCGACGACAATGTACACCCAGACACCATAGTGATGCGGGGCATTTGCCTGAGGGCCACATACTCCAGAAGCCATGCAGTTATATGAGTCACATCTAATTCATTGCATAGTGAGCAATCCATATGCACGAACCAATTCCACGAGCTTACTCTTTATCAGCGTTACACGCTTCGTTCAACTGCTTCGCTTGTATACAGACCAGCTGCTGGGAGTCGCAGTACAGGCCAATCATGCAGTTACCTCTGTATAAGAGCTGAATCGTACAAAAATTATGCGGTTGGATACTCGACCTTACCGCGAGACAATGTCGATGTACTCTTGCCCACCGTCTTCGTATGCGATGTAAGCAGTGTTCTCCACGGCGCACGTCTGCCCGACTGTCACGTTCGCCCACCTAGTATACCAGCATGAGCGTTGGAATTTCTTCAAAGAATACAGAACATACATGCAAACATTGTTCAAGCAGACGGATCCGTTATGGTTTCGACCGAGTCCACGTTCGTCTCGGAGGTCAATGTAGTTGGGAGGTCCCTCGCATTGGTCTAAAGGCGTGCGTGGATCATAAGGGTTTCGCGTTGGTATAACAAATGCACCTACCGTCACGATTCAGCTGGCATGGGCTCCCAACTGGTAAGACATCTTGGCAGGCATCCTCTTCATCTGGGCAGAACTGGCCCGTGGGGCACATCTTCGGAATACTGGGATCGTCCTGTGCGTACCCGTACGGATATTCATCCCTCCTGCACCCCTTCAGCTCGCATGTCCCGGCGTTCGAGCAATACGTAACAGTATCGCAATCGCTGTAGAACTGGTACGTGCCGACTTGCAGACGGTTGTCGGACTGGCTGCAGTTCTCGCCCTTATTGGCGTTGCCGGCATCAACAACGGCGGCATACCAGGTGAATAAAAGGAGCGTGGTGGGCAGCAGATGCATGTTGGTGAAGAAAATGAAGAGGATAAGAGGGCAAGGTTACCGTACTGATCTAAGAATGCTGTCCGTTTTCGCTGCGCGAAATGCCGAAGAATGCCGAGCCTTCGCCACATTGCCAAATCTGCACTTGTGAGACCACTGCTCGTTTTCTTGAATCGTCTAAAATTCCTCTCGAGTGTACGTGATGCCTCCGAGGAAAGACAATGAATATATTGACGCGGACTCCGATTCCGATGTGGACATCCTGGACGAGTCGGGTAACCGCGGTAGGAAGAGTAAGGGCAAAGCGATAGACAGAAGAAGAAAGGACAAAGGAAAGGGAAAGTCGAGCGAGGTATGTCTTCTCCACGCCATGTGCATTCGTCCTTACATGTGGTAGTAGCAACCATATGCTTGGGAAGCCTCTTACGCGAGGTCTTGGGACACAGTACAAGAGGATGAAGCGGGCAGTCTCACAACTGCAGTGGCAGACCTATTGGCAAGAAATCGGCGGCGTAGGTGCGCATTACCAGTAGGACATGCATAACTACGTGAGGCAAATGGTCTGGTAGGCTCCTTGCTCCAGCTAATGCAATTCGTCGAACTATCATTCGTCACCTCATCATTATCCTGGACCTTTCCTTGTCCATGATGGACCGGGACATGCGGCCAACAAGATTCGACTTGTCTCTTGAGTATGCCCGAGAGTTCATCGTGGAGTGGTTCGACCAAAATCCACTTGGTCAAATTGGTCTAGTAGGCATGCGTGCTGGTCTTGGTGAACGACTGAGCGAGATGTCTGGTGAGGGGCAAAACCCGAACACTTTCACGCTCAAGTGATTCTGAAGGCAAATATCTCAGGAAACTCTCAAGATGTTCTCAAAGCTATATCTGAGAGACACAAACTGGAACCAGCGGGAGAACCAAGCTTGCAAAATGCCGTAGAAATGGCTCGAGGTAGCATGGGGTATGTTTGCATGTTCATCTCAAGCATTATGACTTATAGATGACCGCAGTCATCTACCAACCCATTCATCTCGAGAAATTTTGATCATCTTTGGGTCTCTAACAACTGTCGATCCCGGCAACATTCATGATACGCTGGAGGCGTGTATCCGAGACCGAATACGTGTCTCGGTGGTAGCACTCGCCGCAGAAATGAAGGTCTGCAGGGACTTCTGCGATAAAACCGGTGGTGGGTAGCGTGCCTTTGTCCCTGACAATAATTACCACCTTACAGACATACCTGCAAGATAGGTCAATTTGGCGTCGCCATGAACGAAGGTCACTTCAAGGACTTGCTGTTCGAACTCATCCCACCTCCCGCACAGCGCGTGCTATCCCGCGCCGCAGGCGCAGGAGCGACAAATCCTGCGGCTGATCTGATGGTGATGGGATTCCCCGTCCGCTTACCTGATACCTCGCTACCCGCCCTCTGTGTCTGCCATTCCGAACTAAAAAGTGAAGGCTTCCTCTGTCCGAGATGTTCTGCCAAAGTCTGCGACGTGCCGACGGATTGTGACATCTGCGGGCTGATGATTGTCAGCTCGCCGCACCTTGCTCGAAGCTATCATCACCTGTTCCCCGTTAAACCCTACCAAGCTATGTAAGTGTCCCTAATATCATCATCTAATCTACAATTAATATACACCAGCATTTCGCTCGAGGAAGGTTCTGCCTTCGCAAAATCCTGTCATGCCTGCGCCCGGTCCTTCCCAGACGCCCCAACATCGACCTTCACAGCCACGGCCGAGGGCATGAGCCCACTAGGCCGGTACCGCTGCCCAGACTGCCATCATGACTTTTGTACGGAATGCGACGTGTTTGTCCACGACGTCGTTCACTGTTGTCCGGGCTGCGGTAAGTAACGCAGACGCTGTCCTCCATGCTGATAGAATACACGCAATAAGAATAATTTAAGGCGTCTCTTGGTGTGTATGTGTTCGTGTATCGGCTGAGGGTTCCCTGTCTGTGAAGTCAGACCAGATGTCCCTCGTCCACTCCACGATCGAACGAAGTCGAGCCAGTACTTCGCCTATGGCCTTTACCAGGACGGGATCTTCGAAGCCCTTGATTATGACCTCTCCCTCCGGTGTCCTCTCGCGCTCCTCTGTTTCATCGTCAATAATCAGCCGTGATCTCTTCCCAGGTCTTTCACGGCCGCTCTGGAGGTGCGCTGGAACCAGAGGCGGCGGACTCTGGGATGTCTGCAGCAGCCTCGCTGATACTGTGCTCAGAAGTCTTTTCTGCAACAGTATGTAGACTGGGTCATGGATCTGCAATGTCCGCCCCACAGCAGCACGCAGTTTCTCTTCCTCCGCTGCTTCAAGGGTGTCTCCAGTCGATTTCCGTGCCCGCAAGACCTCATCCGCAAGGTTGATTAGTTTGGTATCCCCCGATCCTTCTTCTCCATCTATTTCCGCTTTCAGGAGTGTCCACACCCGATCCATGAAGGAAACATTCATAGGCAATGAACTCGACGCATCTGATGGCTTTGGTGGGAATGGCGCTAGACGGGTGAGTGATCGAAGGGCTGCTGCTATGACAAGCGCCTGCAGGAAGTTCTGTATGTACAGCAGAGACGGCCCACAGAAAAAGAGGGGCGGTGGTAGGACATTGCTGTCTTCGTCTGTCGTAGTCATGTCGTCCTGCGCTACAGGTGGTAAGTCCGGACATGATACTGCGACAATTGACCCCATCGCCTCTATAAGACGGGGAATCCATCTGCGACGACTAGGAATGCTTTCGAGAGTCGCATAGGTAGCTTTGAGCTGGGCGACCCACTGCGTCCACATGTGCTCGGTGCGTTGAATACTCCAGAACTCTATGACCAGTTGCCGTTCCCGTAGTTTGGCTTCCTGCGTAATGGCGGATCTCACTTGTTTCTCGCCCATCGTCCCCAGTACGAATTGAGCAAGATCATCTTTCATAACATCTGCGAAGTTCAAGATGGACCTGACTACGTCGACCACTATCTTTGCTATCTCCGTGTGAGGCACTGCTGAATTGGCGTCATCAAGGCGGTGGAGAAGTGCATTAATATCGGAATCTCGAGCCGGAGCGCAGCGTTCCCGAAGAGCCATTACGACCTCTTGTAGGTGAGTGACTGCGGAGAGCAGTGGCGATGAAGTCGGGGACAGCGGTGATCCAAGGGTGTGTAGCACAGGATGTTTAGGAGGAAGAAGGAACTTTAGGGCTTCGTAAAGATCCTTATACAGCGCCTGAATTCGGTGCACTTGAGATGAGGCGGCAGGGTTGGACAAAGCCTCCAGGGCCTGATGACGAATATCAGGAGGGACATGAGTGGGACTTCTACAGGAATCGCACCTCGTCCCAGAAAGCTCTGCGCACGATGTCCTCAACTCTGGCTCTCAGATTGTGTACGCCGTCGCTCCCATGCTCGGCCTGAGCATGGGGACGAGCTACCATGGATAACAGCGACTTTCCTGGGGGAAGGATACGCTCTGGTTCGTTCGCAAGCACATGCAGGTAGAAGACTTGATTGAGCACATCGCAAAGCTCGGGCGGAAGGGCAGAGATATGCATCGGGGGCAGAGTTGGACTGTGTTCGTCAGGGACTTGAACTATAGATATATCTCGACCGTATGTCTTCGAACTATGCGAAGTCTTCTCCGTCAAACACGCACGCAAATCTTGTAATAACCTGTCGTTTTCTTCTGATTTATGCCATAAGCCTTCTGCCTGCAAAGCGTCGAAATCTGCAAGTAGAATATCCCGTGACACGTTCGGATGGGCTTGCAAATGTTTGATAACGGTCTTTACGGTCTCCGACTTGCTTGCTTCTGCAATAGCCTTCAATTTGACGATGATCGCATCCATCGCGTGCGGTGTCTAGCTCGGAGGGTTGAATAAGAGGGATCGGACGGCACGCGACAGGCCAGCGACGGCCAACTCCGCGCTCCGCGTGCGAGGGCAGTGGCTGAGACAACGCTTTAATGCCAACTGCGACCTTGTAGACTTCTTTGATTCATCTTGGACGACGTGCAGGAGCTCTCTGCGCTTCCATCACAGTATACCCGGCCTTTATAGACATGTCAGCGACTACGACTGCTTCAGGGCCATCCGGCACAATATGGGAGGACGAGTTAACGCAGGATCATGACAATATTCCAGCGCGGCGCGCGAGTCCTGTGGTCGCGTTTATCATTGGTCTTTCTATCATATTACTTGCATCTATCTTGAATGCTGCTGGACTGAACTTGACAAAGCTGGATCATGTACGTAGCCCGTTGTGAGGTGCGTTATTCCCGTCTAACTGCTGAGCGTAGGTTCGCACAAGTACTATCCCCAAAGCCTCACGAAGGAAAGATTGGCTGAGACCCTTGTGGCTGCTCGGAATGGCGCTCTATATGTGCGTAGTCATTTCTTGCAGGTCTGGTCCCTACTGACATCTCTGGAACTAGCCTATCCCAACTAATCGGCAGTACGCTAGCGCTCGAATACATGAGAGCGGGTATGTGCCCTCATACCGGCCATGACAACCGCCTAACAGAATTACAGAATACGTTGCTCCCCTTGGATCTACATCACTCATATTTAACTTCTTATTTGCGAGATTCCTGGTTGGCACGCCTGTTACGAGTAACGACGTATACGTAAGCGTCCCTTTCTCAGACATATGGCGACCTGCTCAACCTGCAACATAGGGCACCATAGTAGTAATTTTAGGAGTCATTGGCATCGTTGCCTTTGGCTCCATCAATAGTGGACTTGCCTCGGAGACGGATGTGGCACACCTTACCCATTTGTGGACACGTAGTGGATGGCTCAGCTTCTTCTTCCTTATGGCTTTCGCCCTCATATTTCTCTTCATCTTTACATCCCAACTGGATGCCGTCCTGAGCTCCCGGTCAGATCTTAGTGCCGAGCCGTTCGCCGGCATGAGCGGACGGCGCAACATCCCTCCCGGTGTCGGATTCGGAGCCAAAGTTGGAGTTGCGTGGGCAAAAGCTATGGTGTGGATTGGAGAGAAACTTGAACTTTGGACTGCCGCGCAAGATGACAAGCAGATTGCCTGGACTCTGGGCATTGGTTGGGCGTGCTGTGGAGGTGGCCTGGCCGGAGGCTGTCTTGTGTTCGCCAAAGCCTCGTACGCTTCTCTCTTATAATTATTGCATCTATTACTTATTTAATTTTGAAGTGTCAAGCTAATCTCTGGAAGTCTGTCGCATGAGAATCTTGGCAATCAGTTCGGACATGCGTCTTCAATCTTCACTTTCATTCTCTTAGCAGCGACTGCTGTCTTTCAGATTATATGTCTGAACAAGGGTCTCAAGGTTTACGATTCCACTCTTGTTGTGCCAGTGTTTTACGGCGTCTACACGGCGACTGGCTTCCTGGATTCGTTGGTACGTCTAACTATGGTCGTTGCTGGAGTTCAAGTTCTCTGAATGTGCAGTTATGTAGATATTCAACGACGAAGTAGATGCATACCAGTCATGGACGCTTTTCCTCATCTTCATCTCCATGCTCATCCTCATCTCCGGCGTGGTACTCCTTACCCACAAGAAGCCAGAACCCAAGCGACCGGCAGGAGCAACCAGGCTATCCTCCATCCCTTCTGGGCGAAGAACAGTTAAAAAAGCTAAGGGTGATGCAGAAGAGGAAGAGGGTCTCAGACCCGAGGGCGACGTCGAGAACCAAGAGGTCGTGTGGCAAGTCGGCGATGCAAGTGACGATGAGGACGAGCCAGAGCACGAAGCGCCACCCCGTCCCTTGCCATCCGGCAGCCGCGTGAGTGACGAAGTTGCTGCTTTGATGAATGCAGACGAAGAGCATGGTGAGGAACGCGAGATTCACGTGCAGACTCACAGGCGGTCAACGTCCTCGGATGTTACTCTGGCCCGCGACACTGGGGACGAGGAATTCGGCGAATGGACTAAGGGAGATTGATTGAAAGACAGAACAATGGACGACTTGGCTTATTGTACATTACTACTACTACTCCAGTATTATCTGGCTAATTGCAGTGGAACCGCAGTGCTTGTGCATAGTATCAGTATCAAAATTTCCAGTGTACATACAATCACACATGAGATTTTCGCTGGAAACCAGAAATCTGGAAAACGATAAGGTCAGCAGTATGTCGATCTCAGAACAGTTATTGAGAACTTTTATATTACATCCAGAATGGACAGCGATCGATGGTCTGGCCCGTCCTCGAGGATGAGACATGCACGTCCGGTCCATTCATCGATTCTAGTGGCAATGGGGGCCAGATGATTGATCTCGTCCACAACGAAATGCCCAAGAGGAACACACTTGGTAGCAACAGCGAACTGCGCTCCCTCGTCCTCGGTGAGACCTACCACCTCCGGGTGTTGCACCGTCCAGAAAACGAGACCACGCCCCCATTCAATTTGAGCGGAAAGGCCGCACCGGCGTCCCACTGCTGGATACGACGCGAGAACCTCAGGAACTCGGAAGGACCGCAACGCATAGTCCTCCAGGTCGTCCGAGGGCTGGATGATGTGTAATACACCTGGTCCAAGGAACGTCAAAGATCCGACGTGCCCTCCATTCGTACTATCCCATACAACGGGGCTCCCGCTCAGATTGCCCGGGGATGTCACTTCGAGCTTTTGACTGAAGATGATTGCGCTCTCCACAATTGCTAAATCGAGGGAATCGGTCATGGGGCGTAGGCCAGCTATTCTGTGGACTTCGATGCTGCTCGCATCGGACAGAAGGACAGTACGGCTGCTCAAGATGTGTAATATACAGTTGCTCTTGTCCTGTCAGACATTAGATTATGATGCCTTCTGAGAGCTTGGTTGAGGGAACACACGTATAGAAAGGCGGCTTGTTCTCGTCCTGCGTCACCATCCGGGATAATGGTTCTGAGGCAGAGCATATCCCGACCGACGCAAAGGCAGTCAAACGCGAGGATGTTGCCAGCAATTGAAGCATTACGGAAGCTTCTCACCCCTGGGCCCAAGTCGGCTGTGGATATCACTAGCATCATCCGTAAGGAAGGATTGGGATAGACGACCACCTCGTAGACGTAAAGTCTAATAAATGACGTCGATAAGGATCTGAGCAGGTCACAGTGGAGCGTACCTCTCGGTACAGTGAAATGACACCCAGAAGGTGCCTCGGGGAGACGCTGCGGTTGTACTTGACGTCAACCCCAATACGTCTAGGGCGCACTGGATGGAGACTACAGCCTGCAAGGAGCGGTCTGATCTTCGCATTTCTAAAGTGCCATCCATTAATACGCATACAAGCCAGTCGCCTCCAGGGAGTATCTGAATGTCGCGCAACATGTGCCATCGGTACGTCCGGATGTGGCGGGGATGGCTACGGGTATGAGCCCAATTCTCATTGACGATTTGAACCCTCGCTGCGCGATGTCTAATTTCCGCCAGCGTTGCACCATTGAGGACGGTGCATACCACAGACCGGGGCAAGGCGAGAATAGCACATATGGCATCATTCCAAACTCCAGGGTCCTCTAGGACACGGCATGTGTGCCTACACGTCTGAGGGACAAGAGAGATGAGAAGGTACGAGAAAGGAAAGAATATAGTGGGATGGAGGAATACAGACAGCACGGAGACTTAGCAAATCCCTTACACGGAACCCTCGCATCGTGTAGAGCAGGATTTCGTCGGGCAGCTTCTCTAACATGTTAGATCTTCTACATGATTGGAAAGATTGAATACGGGAGATCGTTGAAGATAAAGCGACTGACGAGTCTTGCGCAATTGGGTAGAGTGTCGACCTTTTGAGGACTGGGCTAATCCCCTAGCATCGGGATGTGGTAGTTTTACCAGAGCCATGGTGGATACTCCCCTGTACTTAGTCGACAAGAAGGGCAGTACGTATATGAAGACGTAGGGTTTACGACCAAGGCCCGCTCCGCTTGATCAACGCACCGAAGGAAGGACTAGTGAGCTCACAAGGTCATTCCAAATGCGATGAGTTGCGCCGTTCGCATTAATTCGAATCGTGCAATAACACACTCGCAGGCGGTACACTATGGACCTCAGGCCTCAGATCTCAGAAGCTAGTCACGAGCGCTAGCTATCGTTGGCAATGAAATAAAAGAAAGGCCAGGGCCCGAGAGAGGCTAGGCACACCTGCAGATCTTTCCCGGCGCCTCACAACAAGGACTCTGAGTCTCTCTTAATTCCTCATTTTCCTCCTAGCATCCGACCTTTTACTTTCTTTTAACATCGCACCTTGGTATGCCGAACGACGGTGTAGCGAAGACCTTCACATTTTGGGGTATGGTCGGAGTAGTCACGACCGCCTTGAAGTTTAAGGAGCATTGGAATGATTGTATGATCGAGCTTTTACTACCTCCAGAGATACTAATGAATTCACATCGTTAGACCAGGAGTTGTCGCAAGAGGAAGGCAGAATTGCTCTCGATGACACTCCGACGCACGCGCCTGCTATGGGTCAGCTCGACACTGATATTCCGGCGGCTAGGCTAAAGCGAAAGAGGTCGAAACAGTGCTGCGTCTGTTGTGGAATGAAGTACGCTATCAATCTACCCCGTAGGGATTAGGTGGACTAAGTCCTATTAGCTGTGGTTTGTTCTGGAAGGCCTTTGGCATTGTGCTAGGCATCTTCATGCTTTGGAACATCGGCAAGCTCGTTATCTGGGCGCTTACTGTAAATCCCTCTCTCCCGCGGTCTGTGCATTCGCTAATAATCGTCTTAGCCCGCTCCCACTGGATTGGATCACATGCCGGAGTACAGTGTCTCTCTCGGTTGCATAGCCCCGGCCGCCAGTCACCTCTATAACTCGTCCTCCAAGCTCACCTACACTATTCCTATGAATTCGGACCATGAGCATACGCTAGATATCCGTGGTGCCGCTGTCGGGACTCTGGTCCTTTCTCCGTATCCCACAGAGGCCAGCGGGCAAACCGGCATCAAATACGAAATTAGCATCCGTACCGACGATGAGGTCCTTTTCGACTACCTTGAAGTCGGTAGTGCCGATGACGGCAGTAAATTCACCCTGAAATCTCCCATTCCCTCACTCATGCCGCAACACGTCACTTCCTGCATGCGCTACGACATGACCCTCTTCATCCCCCAGTCTCTTCGTGATCTGGAGATCAAGACCGGCGCTCCCGCACATATCAAGTTCGCTGACGTCCCCGAGATCGCGACGCTCGACAGCCTCAAGATCGGGATGTTCTCTATGGCGGCTGAGGTCGGCGAGAACTTGCTCTTCCCTAACATGCACATCCAAGCGAAGGACTACGGCCTCGAGGTTTACACCGGCTGGATTGCCGGCGACGTTCCGGTCGTCGAAAGCACGAGCCTCAGCACGCGCCGCGGTAACGGTGTGCTCAATGCGCGCATACACCCTGTAGCTGTCTCTGCGGATGATGATGAGGACGACGATGACTTCCCCCAGATGCCCGCAGCCATGCTCCACACGCACACAGGCCATGGACGCACTGATATAACTTACCTACAAGGCAGCGTTCACCGCCCGATCAACAGCAAGCACGAGTCTCAGAGCAACGGAGACATATACTTGACATACAAGGAGTCTGGCTTCAATGGCCCCGTCAGCTTCCAGGCCAAGAGCTACTCCATGCGCAATGTGCAGGGCGGCATTGGCCAGGACAAGAATGATCGATGGGTAGGTAACAAGGACGGAGAGGACCGCTTGGTTGTCAAGAGTGACCTTGGCTGGGTTGGCCTCTATTTCTAGTCGCTCTCGTTCGTTTCGTCTTTGGGCATCGGAAGGACACTACTTACTATTTATTACCACATTTACGATCCATCTCCACGGACTACAGTAACCTGATTCGCACAGTGCAGTGGTCAGTTTCATCTAGCGTCAGATGGTCTTCCCCAGTGCGTTATGGCAGACTACTATATTCACAAATAAACCAAATAATGGTGTCCCTCGGATAAGCCCAGCCCATACATATCGATACATATATGTACAAAAGCAAAAGGCATCCTATGCACACCTGTCAATATCGGTTTACGCCAACGCACCCTGAAATATATGAGTGAGTCTCGCGAAAACTAGGTAACGTTCAACCGTCACATACCATAGGATCCCAGTGCGGCAAAACAACCGCATCCCCGCTCTCATACACCTTGACAAGCTCTTTCGGCGCGAGCGCCTTGGGGACCACAACCTGATACACAAACCTTCATAGGTATTGTCAGTACGCAGGAAGTGCGAATAGTCTGATTCCAGGGCGGAGTACGTACTGCTCGAACCACTTGTCCGTCATGACAAAGTACCCCTTGTCGCCTACGTCGGGGCCCCACGAGTTCTCCACCTTGTATCTGACGGGGTTGCCCGAGGCGTCAAGGTGGACGCCCGAGATGACCATCGCGTGCGTCATCGCGGACTCGTTAACCTGCAGCCTCTGCGCCTTCGTCAACCCGAACTTGATATTGAACGCATTCTGTAGGCAGCGTCAGTGACAACCTCCCTGCATCCTCTCAACACGAAGTCGCACCTCGTATTCCATCAGATCGATGTCCATAATTCCGTTGCCGTTCTCCGAGAACTGGCCGACGTCGCAACCAAAGAAGACCGGCACGCCCGCCTTGACCATGTCCACCACCGCCTTCTTCAAGTTGTCAATCTCGGTGTTCACGTACAGCACCGGCCGGCCGCCCCACACGTTCCCCAGCTTATCCACCGTGTATAGCTTTCCGAAATCGTTCCGCGGATCGTTGATCAAGGAGAAACACGACGACGGAGCGTACTGCCTGCTCGCGAAGGCCTTGTAGAACTGGAGCGGTGTGCCCGTCCACGCATGTGCCTTGCTGTCCTTGTCATAGTAGTCGTAGGTGAAGGTCTCGTCGGGCCGCGGGGGAACACCGAGCGTCGCGGTCATGACGGTGTAGACCTCCTTCAGGAGCTCTTCCTTCTTGGAGCGAAGGGTGGCCTGCATCTGGTCTGCAGAGAGAGAGGACGCCTTGAGTGAGGCGGAGAGGTCGCGCAGGATTAGAGCGTGCTCGCGGAGTTTGGTCTTGAGCAGGGTGTTCAGGGGCGAGGATAGAGATGAGTGAGTGGACTCGGGGTACAGAACTTGTGGGACGATGCCGTAGTTCTGTGTGCAGAGATTTAGATATCTTCGGGCGACTTTAGACACAGTGAGGAAAACCTGCGCACCTCCAAGATATTGACTGCCATGTCCCATTGGCCGCCATCGCTGATGAGATCACCAGAAAGGTTATCAACCAGACGATCATCCAGGGGGAGATCTGCCAGTTGAAGGGACAGCTCCAGGTAATAGTTCGCCTTATTCAGCTTGTCATAGAAGAAGAGATAAGACTGCAAGTGCAGCCGGTGTTAGCATTCTTACTATCATCTCAACTGGGGAAGTAGTCTCACCTGAGAGCACTGGAAATCCTTCAAATCCAGCTTCTTCATGACGTTGTACCGCAGAACGTTCGTGGTAGCAAACAGCCAGCATCTCCCACTGCTCTTCTGGTTGGTAATAGGGTCCGTCTTGAAGTCCACCTCGGTATTGAAGACATGCGAGTCCTTGATAATCGCCGATCGGGAAGTCAGGATCGACTTGATGTTCGACTGCGCGAGGACAGTGCGGGCGAGCTGAGTCTTGGAATCTGAGGCCAGCGACGATTCCCAGGACGAGATATTGGAGAGCGACAAGGAACCATCAGCCGAGAGCGGTGCTGCTTCGGGCTCAGAGACATGGAGAGACGAAAAGGAGTCTACGAGAGACTGTTTCTCGCCGTCGCTGGGAACGACTTGAGAGGCAGGGGCAGGCTTGGAAGGAGCAGAACCCATTGCTGGTGAGATGTTCAGTCGAGAATGGACCCTTCCCATGCTGGGTACTTATGGTCGATCATTAATAGTCATAACATGGCGGCATGTGGTGATAAGATAGCACTGCCATTATTACCTCATAATAGACCAGGCACAGTACCATAACACTGTCGACGAAGCTGCGGCAGATAACTGAGCGCCCCGATTTGGGCGAATGCTTGACCTGAGAGGTAAAGCACGTGACCAGACGCGGGTTGTTCGGACAGATACCTCAACGCGCCGCCTGTAGTTTGGGACACAAGCGCGTCGCGACAGGCATCAGAAGATAGATTTGAACAGATTAATGAACCTCTTACGGAGTTTGATGTATGGGAGGTTGATTGAAATCTTAGGTGAACATGAAGGTGGGTCGAAGCATAGCTGAGAGTTAGTGACTTCGGCCGTAACAGCTCTAAGATGAAAAGATATGAAGATAAAGAATGTCGTATGAGTTATAAAAGTTGGTGTCGATTCCAAATGAAATTGACTCACGACTCCTTCCTTCTGATCTGATTGCTGTGCAATGTTGTCACTGCCCCCCGTTGTCTCCCGTGCAGGGCTAAGAGGCGCACGGAATATCAGTATATCAACATCTTATAATGCATATTTGACTGTCTCCCACATACCAGGCCATAGAAGCTCAACCTGGTGTCGTGAATATCAACTTTCGAGGGCTAATCAAGGACCGAGAGTCGAGCTGCAAGATCCGCTGCGCTAGTTCCACAACTTCCGAGTATATTTGCTACAGAGAAGAAAACTGAGTATATGCACCTTGCGGGTGGACATTAAGTGGCAGTTGGCAAGCAAAGTCGATGGTAGACTGTACCAGAGGCGAACCACGCCATTTACCATAAGCGGTACTACGGATTTGCTCCCGCCTCGCGTTTGAATCGGAGTTGTGTCGCATTCTTCCCGACCACCACGACGGCGTCTTTGTCGCTGTAAGTCCCTATAACTCGTGTTGTATATGTTCATCAGTATGTCGTACTGAAGCGTCTGTCGCGTTGCCAGGTGTTTCCATGTAAATATAAATCCCCGAAAAGTCTGTAATATTCGCTGACCCCCTATTTATCATCTATGTAAGTCAGACGCGATCTACACAAGTTTCGCAGCGATTCATTTTCTCTTTCTCGCTAGTATACTGTAGATTCACTACATTTACGACTTTCCGAACCCCTTCGCCAACGCTAGTCAAGAGCATCAAGGCCAAAAGTATGATACCTAATCCACCTACCATAATCGCGGACTCGCCGCTTCTAGACGGCTACAACTCCACTGCTTGCTCAGTCTACGAATTTCCTCTGCCTCCACCGCCCGTATCCGGCAAGCAGCTGAGGCACCAGGAGTCCCTTGTCGCTATATCTAGTCGTAACCTGAACTTGCTTCCGAAGAGGCAGGGCTACCCGGCCAGTCGAGCTGGGAGGACACTGGCTGTCGACTGGGACGCTGCGTCGGATTGGTCTTGGGATGCAGAGAGCTGTATTAGCGCACGGCCGGGACGGACATTAAGGAACAAGACTTCGAACGCAGCTTTGTCGCTGCAACCACAACCACAACCTAAAGCTATCAGCACGGATGTTTCGGCCAAGGCGAAGCGCCGTCAAACTATGGCACCGGTGCCCCCTCCCTCTCAGCGGGGACAGCCCATGATTCCCTCCAGAAATCAACAGGCGGCCTTGTTCGCCTCAACCTCGATGCCAGAAAGGACTCTCGGAGACAGAACCAGTTTCCTCCAGCTAGACGAATCCCCTGCCTTTGAGGCTCCTTCGTCTCCGTTCGCTCAGTCAGCACTATTCAAAGCAAAGCCCTATCTTCCCGCGAGCAGATTAGCTCCTTCATCCTCTCTGCCCGAGATGAAGGGCGGCGTGCTCTCAGGAGCCGATGACATATTCGCCCCCGAAATATCTAACGCCAATACCCGCTTGCGTCCAAACCGGCAGACGATGATACCAGTAGATCACGAGAACCGCTGCTCGGCGTTCGACAGGTTCGAGGCCAGCATCGCGAAGCTCAGGGCGCATGCACCGTCTCCAAGCCCTCTGGGCACCCACGAGCCCGCACTTGCCCCCCCTCGGCCCCAATTCCCGAAACCGCACAGGCCGATGGATCGACATACCTATTCCCCTGCTTCGCAGCCCCACACGCCGGATGCTGCTGCGCTCAGACAGGTGCATAAGTCCCGATGGCGGGACACGCCTCTTCCCGATATCCCTCCACACGTCGGTACCATGCTGAAGAGCGCCAACAACGTTATCCCCAGCCCTCGGCCGTCGACTGGGACAGGGCTGACCAGCCGACCTCGCAGTAATCCCGCGACGCCGCGGTCCGTGCAGACTCCGAGGCCCGCGCCGCCTCCGCTGCTCCCGTCGCCAGCGATTCCCGCATTCCGCAATCCTGTTCTGGGCGATAGACCAGGGAGAGTTCCGATGTCCCAAAAGCGGAGTCCTGACTTCATGAACACGCCTTCGGTGCCGCCCGTTCTGACCTCTTTTATGAACATGTCACCAGAGCAGCGGGTCCCGGGCGAGAAGGAGAGCCAGGATCGGGCGGCGAGGGTCAAGAAGCTGCTGCGAAAGGCCAGTATGATCGGGTGGTGGAAGAAGAGGGGAAAGGGGAAGGAGGGGTTGTGATAATCATACTCTCATGGTCGTGGTGACACTGTATACTGTGGCTGTACTTCGTTTTGTAGCAACTACTCAGTATTTCTTTTCTCTTGCGTTGTATAATTGGTATCATCCCAATATGTAGTGTACAGAATTCACATGGGCTCGTCATGTATCCATAACGTCGATTATATTCTACATGGTGAAAGATATTGAGGGTGTACCGTCACTGGATACATATATTGAAGAGACTCCATCAAGCATTGAATGATCGGAATGCAGTTATTTCTCAAGATGACTGCGTGGCTTGTTTCATCATGCGCGCCGCCTTGGCTTCCTTTGGCGTCAGATTCGGTTGTGCGCTGGTTATTTGGTCGTAACCTGGAGGTGGCTGTTGATATTCCGCTATTTCCCTATTATCCATAGGAGAGTTAGGGCTGATCTGCGTCATAAGATCTTATCATATAAGATGGACTGACCGGAATCTTGACGATACGGGTCCAGTCCCGATCGATGAGCTGGATACAGGTCTATCTGCGAAGCTGTGCCCAGCAGCTTCGGAGTTCCTGGAAGGCGGGAGAAAAAGCGAGACCTCGAATCCCTCAAGCGGATCGAGTCCTTGATTTTCTGGTTTTCGTTCCCCCTCGGCCATAAGGTCGACTACTTGCCTTCGCCTCTTCGTCGATCGTCTGCTCCAAAGCCACAAGGCTAGTGCGATCAGCACGAGGACGGCGACGCCTACGGCACCGCCTGCAATTGCGCCTACAGGAGTACTATGACGGGCGATATGAAAGTCGTTGACAATCCACAGCCTAGTGAAGTGTTACAGTTAAATACCTTGAAGATGACGAAGGTGAAGATGTGCTCGAGGTCTGACTTCCAGGCGGGGCGGGAGTGGTCCAATCTGAGGCGACCACAAAGTCCAAGTCCAAGTACCCTGGACTCACATTCGTTACAGTTGCAGTATGATTCCCAGAAGGCAGCCCTCCGCCATAGTACTACGTTACTCGCATCATGAGCGCACATGGCTCCCAGCTAGCGTCGGAGACCCACCAGCAAGTTTTGCACTCGGAAGGCGGCGGCTATCCCGTTGTGCGTATCTAGAGGGCCATTATCGATAGAAACTACAAATGGCCTGTGATATGTATTCGTGGACCCGTAGATCATGATTGCGTTACCTAGGTCGATGGTTTATGATGCACATCGAGAGTTCTGGAAGGGGATGCTGACATTCGCTTGTGAACCGTTCGTAATACTGACCGCAAATATGAAAAGATATGATATGTTTTGTACAGATGTGGACGCACTGTCCTGTGCCATTCCAGAAAGCTGCCGTGATTGGATCCGATGTGTTCCACGGACCGTGATACATTATATCAGCAACTGTGTCGTCAATGCGGGTGTCTGTGGATATTGTGCTAACAAGGGGTTAGTCGATTGTTTGGTTAACGTGTTCAGCAAACCTGTCATCACCGTCTCCAGCTGTGACTATCATGTAGTCAATGTCGAGCCAAGGTCGCTCTCCGTTCGCACTGGTGTCTGTCAAAGTGACGTTATGTTTCCCAGGAGTGAGGTTTGTCAAGGACCTGCTGGAAAAGGGGCGTAGCGCTGAAACCGTTTCCTGTATAATTTACGCTTCCGTCGAGCGTTACTGAGTATGCGTCCTGGCAGGTTCTTCAATCACAACCCTCCGCAACGAGTGCAAAAATCCTACATGGTCTGGTCGACGGGCCCCATAGACATAGATTCCTAAGAAAATTCTTCTGTATAGTTGTGTAGGGACGACCAGAGTTTACTGAATCCTCACCCGTTCCATAGAAACTGATACTTGCCGTGGAGCCCTGGCGTAAAGACGTTTGTTTAATCCTGACATTCAAGACATCGAAATGTCCTCATGCATACCACCACATTCGAATGACAGGTACCATTAACGTATGACGATAATAAGGCATCCGCAGTCGGGGTATCCGTCCATTGTATAGATAATGTCGGCGCTACTGTCTTTCACTGTTGACACTGGTAAGCCGACGACAGCACGGGTAGGACAGAAGTTACCGGTAACGTTATACACGGGCATAGACGAGGACAACAGACTAGATGAACTATGGAGACGATACGACGGGCTTCAGAAAGGTCTTCGCTGAACGTGAGCTTTGCACATTATATAATGCAATGGCAGGCCACAAGTACAGCTAGTGTCGCATGTATGGCGGGGGCTGTGATGCGTGAAAGAACCTTATTGAGCGTCTGAGGAGGTACACAGTGCTAACTTCCGGGACTTGTTTGTTAAGATGCTCCACTAAAACGTTGAGCACGCTAGCTATGGTCAAGCTATGAGATGGCGACGCACTGCTTTGCTGTGATCCGTAGATACTTAGTATGATGAGCGCAAAACGATGTGCTGGGTCTTGTTCTACCCTAGTAGGTGACGCACTGCTGCCGCAGACATCTGTACGTGATAAGACTGAATTACGCAGGTCAACCTAGACAGGACTTAGTCTAGAGTGATAGCAACTTACCACGCTTTTCGCCAAAGACCATCGATTCACTTCACTTCACGTTCCGATCAACTAGACTATGCACGTACAGCGGGAACTAGAACGTTGCTTGCCAATTAAGTGCCGAGTCGTAGTTCAGCGACGAATTTTCACCGAAAAATTCAGCTAGATGAGGAGATATATTGATAGATCAAAGCTGTTAGATGTCCACTATATAATACCTATCAGAAGCGACCAAATGAATATATCAACAACCAAGTATCCAGCGAAACGCTCACATATGCGTGTTCTTAAATCAAAAGAACGAATATAAAATATAACTCCATTCAATAATCACAATTCTTCTCCTCGGTATGGCCTCACAAGCAAAGGACACTGGCTCCCCTCTTTGTAGCGACCTTGCACGTACGGTCGTGTCAATACTCTGCGCGGACCATCCTCTTCAGTGCAAGCAACATAAGGAAGCAAATAAGACAGGCGTACACGTTCGCCCTGATAATCTTGCTCCCTGCGCTGGAGAACACGAAGTTTGTTAGGAGAATGTATAGGAAGGTCTTCATCTCGATCATCGAGAAGCGCATCCCAATACATGACTGTATAGTTATCAGCGGGGAGTCCAGTTTGGTAACACGAATCAACATACTCGAGGTCCCGCCGAGAACGTCAGGAGGTTAGAGAAGAGACCCGGAAGTTCAGTAACAATGTCCGGGAGATTGTCCCATCGATCAGGGCTAGAAATATCGGATGAATACGAGCAAAGAAATACGAAAAAATGCAACAACACATACTTGAAGCTCCACGCATCTTCACCCCACCATTCTTTATCCAGTTGGAATGCCTCTATTGGCACATGCACAAATGTGCCCTTCGGAATCCTAAATCCGCTCCTCTCTTCTTGTCCACGCATACAGAAAGGAGACGACACTGGAATGACATCGTCCTGGGTCGCCACTCGCAGTGATGAGTGCACTGGCGGTATCAACCTGAGCGATTCCCGCACGACGTTGTGCAGATAGGACAGGTTGGAGATAGCCGTGTAGAACGACTCCGTCTCGTCTGGTGTGAGCTTGGTGAGGTCCGAGGATGGCGCAATGGACAGCAACTCGGCCCGCAGTCGCGTCTGCATCTGCGGATGCTGGGCGAGCAGCGCGAGAGTCCAAGTGAGTGCGAGGGAGGTCGTGTCAGACCCTGCAAACATAAAAGTGTTGATGTTGTGGAGGATATCCTCGTCTGATATACGCTGCTCCGGAGGCAGGTCGGTGGCGACGTTTGACTTTACTGTAGAGCTGATTAACATAAAACTCTAAGCAGTACTTCCGGGACGTACGCAACAAGGTCAGCAAATCTTTCCCATGATATCCCTTGCCATTCAATTCACCCTCCTCAATTGTTCGCTTCTTCTCTTGAATGAGTTGACCAGCAACTCGCTCTATAACCTCATGTGCTTTGTCCACAGTCCGGGTGGCCTCATTAGGCTGTACGGGCATCCTCAGAAGGCGAAAACAAAGGTAATATCTCCGGCACTTACAAACAACTTGTTTATGATAGGAAAGTAAATGGCCAGCACTGACCTGAGAGCACCTCCGGCACTCTGGGATATGGCAATCTCGAACATTTCTTTGTAGGCAAGAAAAAGCTCGTTCGACTCATCCTGAATTGCATTGAACTCGTAGTCGAAACCTGGTCTTGCGTCGTCAACCAGTATTTCTCGCACAGAAAGACAGGAGGCTTACCAGCTGAGCCAATAACATCAAACGTCGCACGGCTAACCCAAGAGCATACGTCGAGGACGATGCCCTTCTCTTTCGCCAAGCCACCATGGTCTTCGGAGATGATAGTATTCCATTTCTCCTTCAACTCGTGGCCTTTGCTGAACACGAGCGGTATCAAAGCTCGCATATTCTGTATTGAAAATGCAGGCGTCGCAACACGTCGCTGTCGCTTGTGAACCTGGCCCTCTGCAGCGAGTATTCCACATCCAATGAGACCGGTAATGAGCTGTCTTGACTGCCATGGCTTCTCGTAGATCGTAGAGTTCTTCAAGACATGTGAAATAGACAACGGGTCGAGCGGCAACACACGCTCATCCCACTGTAGTCTGCTCAGACTCCTTACATGACTAGGTAGGTACTACGCACAGGTCCGATGCCCCTGATTCGCACAAGACGTCCGTAATGTTTGACAATCTTCTCGTGGTTTCCGGGTGACTTGTCTGGGCTGGACGGCGCCGCTTGACTCTCAGAAGGATCAAAAATGCATTATCCTTTACAACTTACTTCAGCAGAGCACCCATGTGGTTCCCGAATATCCCTTGCACTGGTGGCCCGGGAAGCTCACGCAGTGGGCTGAAACGAGGGGCGATGAAGACATAGTACAGAGCGAAGAGTAACGCGACCACTGTCGCGCACAACAGTAGATCAAGTAGAAGCATAGGTTATGTACGCAGTGTTCGTTCTCTTGCTGCAGGACTCGGCGGAAGAGAATAGTATAGCGTGTTTCATAATTGCAGAGTTCATTTACCAGGCAGACAATAGCGACCATCCCGCGTTCCGAATTCACGATGCAGTCACAGTTGGGTGACTGTGACAGCACTGTCAGCACCCAGCACCGTCCAGCTCGTCCTAGGCTGACATCCAGTGTTCTATCTTCTGTCCGCAATTGTTCTTGCCACGAAGCTGTTGAGTTCAACAATGGATCTTTTTAAAACACGTCTACGATACAGAATCGAACGGAACACTGCCGACCGTGCCTTTTTGCGCCGGCTGCGCCTGGGCTACACTGGTGATCTTGACGAGCCTTCGTAACTCTAGTCCGCATGTCTTCCTCTCCCTGGGTTCAAATCCTGGCTAGGATACATCGCGACCTGTACTGATACCGTATATCTGCCTTTCTGGTTTTCTTGGATGGCTTTTGGTGCTCAAAGCATGCTCAGGTGCCGCTCAAATAATCAGCTATGAGACTATCTAGCTAGTGGGTAAATACCCACCCCAACATCTTTCAAAGCATCATCCGCATGTCAATTACTTGCTTTGCGTTGACTGTGGTGGACTGCTACTGGGAGGAAACCTAAAAAACCGAGTTACATTCCTTGGATCCCCCCTTACATCTGGATTTCGCGTGATGCATGTCAAGGGTAACCTCTTTCTTCGGATTTGTTTTGTATCACTTACTCCGAGTTGCTTAACCATCTAAATCCAACGACCAGCTTAAACAACAATATCTGATTGTGCTACTGAACGGAGCTCACATATAGACGTGCTTGCTCACCCATTCCGATTCATTGAGATGATGTGCCACGCGGGCAGGTTCAAAGCACACCTGGACTTGCTACCGATGTCTTCGCGGGAAGACTGAATATACGGGATTGTCTTGGAGCCGTTGGTGTTGCAAGTACGTACTAATAAAGTGACCTCCTTATTGATCAGATCGATCAGACGCCCAGTATGCACATGAAGAGGATACACGACGTCCAAACGCCGAGCCTTGGGCGCCCATGGTTCTAATTTCAACGGTGTTAGATAAGGCCACCGGTTTGCAACCTGCCATGTCACTGAAGAGGATCTGCTGGTGGTGGTTGTGCATCTTCCGGGGATTCCTTTGTGACCTGCAACGTAATAATGTACGTCGTTTCGTCACCAATTATATAGGTCGACCTTGGAAACTCACATCTTCCTGTAGTCTTTCTCAAACATTGTGCTGCCCCTTCCCTACATGATTCGTCTGACCTCCGGATCCTCAAGCGCGGCGCTTTGCATTCAGGTAATGAACTTCTAAGCCACACCATAACAGACAGACCTGCGTATCATGATACTTCTTTCCCGCACCGTATCGACCCGCTGTCGAAATATCGTGCTACATGATACGATCCGCTCGCTCCGTAACTGGGCTAAATTGGCGAAGGGAAGTCATTATGACTTCCCGCAGTCCGCGGCCGCAAGTTACCCTTTTCGAGATTCACAAAGTCGCTTGTCGTTTTGCGCTGGCTCGGTCTTGTAGCAGCAGTAATTTTGTCGTGTCGAGATTCGGTCGACCATGCTCGGACCGATAGTGGCGCAGAGCACGTCGCCAAAACCTTATCTGAGACTTGTTGACAATATTCTACTCACCGGTTTCCCCTTGAACGCCACAGCATGCTGATGATTCCATGTTACGATACTCTCCTGACTGGCGCAAGTGGTAAATTACATGTGACTTTAAGCTTTGAGACCGGTGTGTGTACTCGCTTCTATATCTATTCGTCGCGATCGCAGAAGCCGAGATTATATCTCGTATCGAAGCATCTTCCATGATGATTACGATGGGTCGAAGCAAGAGATGTCATCGGCCATGTTAAATCGTCCGGCGAAGCTGACCGTTATTCGTGCTCTGCTCGCTGTATCTCCTCTGACATATGTCCAAGACAACAACTCGTTGCCTGCGACAGGCCTGACTTGTGTCTTCGGCGAGCGCAAACATCGGGACACGTAGCTTTATCGTTTATCGTCCGCCGGGGACGTATAGATCTCAGCGCTGAAGATCTGGCGCTCATACTGGCCCCGATAGTCTTGGTCGTCGCTATATCGTCCCTTACCGCAGATCAGCGTATCACAAACAGCATGCGCAACCCGCTAGGATTTTAACAATGAGAGTACTATAGAAGATAGGAACCAGTGCAGACGGTATGGCGATGCGTTGATAGTCGTATGATGGAGGTATTAATGATGCTGATCGTCCATTTCCAAGCTACGCGCCGACGTATATGTTCAGACGCCGGATGGTGGCACCTATCTCAGAACCGCTGAGTTCACTTCCCGAGCGCCCGATGTTTCACACCATCTCACATGCGGGCTTCCCGGAAATACGTCCTCGCATCTTCCCTTCCCATCGGCACACTACTCCGTTCAGCACGATTGGGTTTCGAAATTCGCCGATATGCCGTATGTGGTTAGAGTTTAAGACTACTGAGAGTGCTATATTGATGTCGTCTGACGCGTCCATCCTCTCTTTCCTACTCACTCCTCCTCTTCCTCTGAGTGGTAGGAATCGGGACCAGTCCAAGCAATCTACTGTTGTACGGGGGCATTTTAGTCTATCCCATTTACGTTCGGTATGCAGCAGACGCTATGCTGACAGATTCCAACTAACACATCCTTGCAGCTAATTGTTTTATACTCACATTCGAGCACGGTACATACAACCGACCTTGCCTCGTCCACCCCCACTTTTTCAAGAAAAGACATAGTCATCATCGCATCTCGCTCGGTTGTTATTATGGTTTTCGGTGTTGCCTTTATCACTGTGCGGCGCAAGCACAAGACCCAAGAACAATGTGAGGAGGATGCGGAGAAATGCAACTCCTCTATATTCTCCCGCAGCAAGGGCTTGATTCGGCCTACGAAGGCGGGGCGTCACCGCGAGCACATCATTACTCCTTTCATGGGTCGCAGATGTGCGTTTCTCTCCTAATATTCTTACGTAGAAGTGCTCACACGTCAATCATGTGTAGTTTCGGTTGTGCACATTGCTCCCCAATATAACACAGTCGTAGAGCCGCGCCCAGTTGCCTATCAAAGACAAGACGGCACCTGGGGCGTTGATTCGCCCGGCGTCTCGCCGACATCGTGTCATTCAAGCGTTGATGCGCGCCCAACTCCTCCATCACCCGTGTCTCACCCGTCACCGCGGAGGGTGGCTTCTCAACCAGAGATGCGTGCACGACCGCAGCCAGGACAGTCGGTCGCGCCTACGTACCCGCCAGGGATCTCCCGAAGCTCCACGCCCGGCAGCTACACCAGCTCTTCCAGGAGTTCCACTGCGACTATGGAGCAGAGGAATGAGCGTCTGCGAGAGCAGAGAGCGTTGCAAGCAAGACACGCCTACTCACGACCCCCGGTTCCCCCCCTTCCACCACTGCCGCCGCCTCCACCCTACACTCCGTAATTCATCAACGACTCCAACAACGATGCTGTACGCCTGGTGTCACGATCTCCTAGCGTATACTGGACCACATTAATTTCGGACTCTGTTATTATTCCAATGACCCTTTTATCGTCAGATTTAATATCTCTGCGTTCATTAATTTCCCTTCGCATCCCTGTCCACTTCCCTAACTCTAATCGTTCTGTCTTCGGAGCTTAATTCTCCTACTTACCTCGGTACCTTAAAACCACTGCTGCCTGTAGCTATAACCGCCACCTTTCCTGAGATGGTAATGTACCTTATCATAATAAGTCAGTGTCGAGAATCCGGTGTTCCCAATGCATGTCTGCTAATACTTCGCTGAAAAAGCTATCTACTGATGGCGACTTCGTATGCGTTTTTGTGCTTGTTCTGATTATCTTGCGAATCAATTGACAAGATGGTCCTGCCCCATTCAGCAGATGTCCCTAGATTTGATCAAGTGTGGCTGACTCGAAGTATCTGGAACTCATGAAAATTTTCGGTTTCATCATGACTCGACTTGCAATTGCACTGTATCCTGACTTCGTGACTTTCTGGCCTGCGCCTACCCGCCACGTCTGCCATGGAATCGACATTGTTCAAGGTTGATTTGACGCAGCCGGAATCTGCGCTCAAACTCGTTCATCTTTTACAACCATGTATTCCCCAATGTCTTCCGGTGCTTGGAACTCTGCTCCACTCATCCCCATCTCACGGTGAATCGCCCACCAGTTACGGTTCGATATCGAACTTGTATGCATGGGCTTCTTTCGATCTTGATGCGACTGGGACACCGTCTTTGTTTTCTGTCGTTGTTATTTCTACTCTGGACAACAACCAAGCACGGTATTTCTGTTCTGCAGAGAATAACCAGGAAGAACCGTCGCAACAAGAAAAGGCTCATGTCCTCGATTTTATTCGGGCGTTCCTTAATATCGTCAACAAATTAGGACTTTCATCATCGATTAAGATGATACCAGCCAACGAGCAGGTTACCGCCAAGGGTGGTATCATGGTTGGATCCATGCACCAGAAGTGGGTCGACACTCTCAGTCCTTTGGCCGGAAGGATTGGTCCTTGTACGAAATTTCTGCGCCCTCCGTCGGTGCCGGGATCCGCGCCGATAACGATCGGTGGCCTGGAAGGAAACTTTACCATTTCACCACTCACTGCCCTCGACATCCAGACGCTCGTATCTACCTCTGCTATTCCCCATTCGAAGGAGTACTTCCTATCGAGATGCGACACTTCGATATGCATTGGGACAATCGGTGCGGAAGGATCTCCCAGCCAACCCGTCGCATGGGCTCTTCAGCACACTGACGGCTCTATCGGAACACTGTATGTCCAGCCGGAGCTCAGAGGAAAGGGCCTTGCTCGCACAGTTGTGGAGTCTCTAGTGAGGAGATTGGATCAGGCTGAAATGCCTGAAGAACGGGGCGGTGCTTTTCGTTGGAACTGGGTGGATACTGTAGAAAATAATGTCAATGCGGAGCGTTTCTTCGGTAGCCTGCAGGGCTGGAATAAGGGGTGGATGTGTTATTGGATGTTTCTGGCTTTCCCGTCTGCCTGAACCCGATTAAAAATATTTCGACAAGGTATGAGGCGAGCTACTCTGGTAAGTGAAGTCATTCACAGCCAGCTATTAAGTAGCACACTGATCTCTTACAGTCTTCACCTAAACCTTTCTCATAGTCGAATTAATGCAGAGCAAGACGAGCCGGGGGCCGCCATGGATTATACATGTATACTACAATATAACAAACACATCTTAGCGACATATCCCATCGCCCCATTCCCCGTCTGCTATCGTGCAGATCCCTCTTTCCGAAGCCCACGCCTTCCATTCTTCAAAGTTCTTCTCCGCAAACTCATACACCTTCGTCCAATCCTCGCATACCAAGGTACTGCCCATTCTATCTCTCTCATAGTCCCTAGTCATAAAATCGCCCTCCTCGAGGTCGTCCGCCGCCTCACACAAGAAATGCTGTCTCAAATAGTTCAAACAATGCTGGACATGGTGCGGACCCGCTATCGGATCGGTCTTGTTGACAAACGCCCTCTGGATCATACGCAAGCAATGCAGCTGGTGGAACATAACCACCGCGAAGAGCCTGCGATCGGGCCCCAAGCGAACCCATCCCTTCCCTGGTGGGTACGTCGTGAGTGTCATCCACGCTTCGTCAGCGCCTTGCCCGACGAGTGGAAGTTGTACAGATTCTTGCAGTTGTATTTCGACTAGAGGGAGCGGCCGTATGGGCAACTCTGACGGATAATCGCTTCCGACGTAGCCTGTCCAAGAGGTAAAGCAACCTTGCTCTTCGAGATTGAAATTGGGAGCGACCCACTGTATCCTTGCCGCTTCCCAAGCCGTTTCCGCAGTTTGGAGAAAACATGCCACCCAGTGAATGCAAGGTTGGAAATACAGAGGAGCAGAAGAGCGCGGGTTATGAGGGTGACTTTCATGACAACGTCAAGAGGGCAAGCGGTGCACCTAAGGCATGCTTAAAGCTCAATACAGACCGCTGCACGAGAAGAGGCTGTTGTGTGTCTGGATTAAATCGGTGACACTACCTGTGTCTGAAGGCTATATATACAGATCATGATCATGATGACTTGAGACAGAGATCATAGCTGCGCATGTCACAAACAGTAATATATCTGTGTCCGCAAAGTTCCCAGCCCCTCTGGCACGCCCCTGGCTGTGAGGAGTACTCAGCTCGTGCACTGCTGCGTGGTAACGAGATCTTGGCAGGGCCACCGACCTAGTGTCCGAAGATCCCGCGACCTACATGATGTTACATGCGCGGAGCTAGTTTATTCTGTCGGGAATACGAGAGTGCCGCTTTGATACGCCACCTGAGCTTAAGTAGGTAGTCAGCGGGCAGAATCGGGGGTTACAGGTTCTGACTCCGGTGCCGCCAGACGACTGTCGTCGGAAATGCTGACATCTCGTCGACTCTTGTCAGGAGTGGGGTTCGAGAGTCCGAAGCCTCTGCTGTTCTGAACAGTATCTCGCAGGACTTGTCGTCTAGTCGAGAAAGTCTGGGCGACGAATACAGCTATAGCCTACGCGTAACGTCAATTTCAGTCACTTGAAACAGATGGTAGGATGGATTCAGAAGCATTTAGATCTGAACGCACCAAGAGAACCGACCCCAGGAACAAGCGCTCTTTCCATGTCTCGTCCATGCCCACGTTGAAATCTGCTCTACGTCTCTGTCTCTCCTTCCAAAGAGCGGTACTCAAATTGTGGTAGTTCTGTCTAATGCCAACATCTGGCGAGCCCGAATCTGTACTCTTTCCCTGAAGGACTTTGTATGCGGCGGAAATAGCATGAAACCGTGCTTGAGCTTTATCCTGGCCCACGGAGCGAGACGTGGGGGAGTCCGGATGGTACAGTCGCACTAGTTCATAATCTGACATTTCGATTCATAATTAACACGTTGTCAGCATCATGGATGGTAGGCAAAAAAGAGCGCAGACGACATACACCTGGCCTTGATGTCTTCCTGAGATGCACTAGTGGGTAAATGGAAAATCTGATGTGCTGTAGGATTCGGATGACTTGGAAACGGTAAAGGATTGAAATGTGTCGAATCAAACCGCAGGCTAACCCCTCCCTTCCTTCTGCACCTAGTAGAGAACGCTAGACGAGCGATAGAGATGATCATGGCTTGGAAATGGTATATTATTATCATTAATTCAGAAATCATTTTCCCAGGAGGTACTACCAGCCCTTTTAAATCTCCGACATGCGATAAAGCGCGTTGCGCGCCTCGTGTTCGTTATCGTTCATCTTCTAGGACATTGACCACTGGGCCTTCTTCCTCTCTCTTTCGGTCAATACCAAGACCTGGAGACAGAGCAATATGGCCTGGTGCGACGATTGTGACCGTTATTTTGTGTCCGATTCCGCTCTTTGGGATCACTACGAACACAATTCGAAGCACAATTGGTGCCGCAAATGCGATCGCCATTTCAATTCTGCTGGGGCCCTCCTCAGCCACCGCGTCAACAACAGTAACCACAACTACTGTAGAGGTTGCGGAGAGGACTTCGACGAGGAGGATGAGTTGGACGACCATATCGAGAGCGAGCACTGGTATTGTGATGACTGCAACGAGTTCTTCAAGAACGAATATGGTCTACAGGAGCACTATCGGCAGAGCCCTGACCATTTTTACTGCCCGTCGTGTGACAGGCACTTCTCAAATGATAACAGCTTGAGAAATGTACGTATTACTTGCCTCCGCTGTTTCTCATGTTCATGATATTACTTCAACCCAGTACCTGAAATCAACTATCCACGTGGGACGCACCATTCAATGCATTGGATGTCCTAAGACATTTCCATCCCTCGCTGCTCTCACACTCCATCTTGAATCATCATCCTGCACATCAGGTATCAATCGCGCCAAAGTGAATGCCTTTGTTCGCTCTATCGATACACACCACATCGTCACAAAGCGTCTCATCACAGGCCCTTCTGGGTCGAACGCTTCTGTCCAATCCACTGTTGCCACTGAGGCTGCTTGGAACGGGACTCGCTACGAATGCTATTTCTGTGCTCGAGAATTTCGAAGTCTCGCAGCTCTGAACCAGCACTTGAATTCACCTGCGCATGAAGCCAAGACTTACAAATGTCCCCATTGCAGGATCGAATTCAAGTGTCTGTCTGGTTTGGTGCAGCATGTCGAGAGTGAGAAGTGCGGCATCATTAAGTTCCCTACCACGAAGCGTGTCATGGACTCAATTACGATTGGTATGGGTCGGTTAACAATGTGAGGATACAGCCTATCCTTCAATTCTGTGTTCTGTCTTGGGTATTGTGTTCTTGGACTAAAATTGCTTACATCATTGTCCATTGTACTACATCATTCTGAGTCGCAATTGGTGCCCGCTTGACTTCCTGTATGTAGATTTATGCCACCCAAATACGATAACAAAGACAAATAACGCCACCTCTGTTAAATTTGAAACTCCGGCAGGTACTAGACGAAAGGGAACGTTCATCGATAATCAGTAGCTTCAAGAGGACCTCCAAGACCCTCCGATGCGATGATTGCGACCGTTACTTCGTGTCCAATCCTGCTCTCTGGGATCACTATCAAAACACAGTACGAGACACCATTGGTGCCGCAGATGTGACCGCCATTTCAACTCCGAAGGGGCTCTTCTAAGCCATCTCGTCAATAACGAGGCTCACAACTACTGCAGAGGGTGTGGGACGGACTTCGTTAATGAGGACGATCTGGATGAACACATCGAGAATGTACACTGGCATTGCAAGAGCTGCCAAATGTTCTTCAAGAACGAGTATGGTTTGCAAGAGCACTACCGGCAAAGTCCTCTCCATTTCTACTGCGCGTCTTGCGACAAGCATTTCGGAAGCGATAATAGCTTGAGGAATGTACGTCCCATTCATTCCCACTGCTTCCTCATGCTCACGATCCACATAGCACCTGAAATCATCTATCCACGTCGAACGCACTGTTCAATGCAGGTGGTGTCCCAAGACATTCCCAACCGTCGCTGCCCTTGCTCTTCATCTCGAATCGTCGACGTGTGCTTCTGGTATAGACCGTGCCCGAGTCAACGCGTTCGTACGCTCGATCGATCCGCACAACCTCATCACGAAGCGGCTTATTACGGGTCCGTCCGGCTCGAACACCACCGTACAATCCACCGTCGCTACTGAAGCTGCCTGGAACGGCTACTGCTACGAGTATTACTTCTGTCCCTGTGAATTCCAGACTCTCGCGGCCCTCAACCAGCACCTGAACTCGCCCGCGCACGAGGCAAAAATTTACAAGTGCCCCCATTGCCAAATCGAATTCAGATGCGTCTCTGGACTGGTGCAACATGTAGAGAGCGAGAAGTGTGGTGTTTACAAGTTCCCGGCTACGAAGAGTGTAATGGACTCGATCACGACGGGCATGAGGCGGTTGACGACGTGAAGCTGTCTCCTTCAAGTTTTCCTTAAACTCTGTTTCCGATGGACATCGTTTTCTTCGGCTGCATGTCAAATTTCCAGTTCCGAAGAGTGTCATGGACTCAATCACTACGGGGACGAGGCGGTTGACGACGTGAAGCTACCTTCTTCAAGTTTTCCTCAAATTCTGTTTCCGATGGACATTGTTTTCTTCGGCTGCATGTCTGGTTATTTTCGTAAGCCCTTGATATCAAATGTTTTTCTACACACTTGCAGTCTGAACTGGTCTTTCTTTTTCCTTCTGGGAGTGTTGTACGATATTCTATTCTAATTAAATCCGTCAATACTTTCGAATATGAGCGCAGCAATCTTGCGAATATTTTTCTGGTGAGCTCGAATATGTTGTATTCTGCTTTGGGGAAATTCCTGTTTCCTCTTACGTGTTTTGAAGAGAACCTTCAGTCGCGACGGAATGTGACAACAGCGGGGATGGGCGTGGACGTCAGGCGCAATCCGTGCCCCTGAGGGTTTGTTTCTAAAGACACCCTCGACCGTACACTCACCCAAATATCACCATTGCCGCAAATGCGAGCGAGAATTCAAGAGTCGTGAAATTCTTATGTCGCATTTCGCCAGGTAGTTCATGCATAACTATTGTTGAGGATGTCAGAAACTCAAAGGCTTCTCGACACTGGACGAGTTGCGGAGCCATTTGACAGGAACATCACTGCTGCTCGCCTTATGACCGCTTTTACAAGGATGATCACGGTCTGAAGGAATATTGCCGTTAAACTCACCTTTCAGCAAGCACTTCAACACCGACAGTAGCCTCAACATGGTGGTTTGTCCAAGGTTCTGAATCCCCAGGGCTCTATGCTAATTAAATGCTCATACTTTTGCAGCACTCCAAATCAAGCATTCATCCTACAATTAGGTGCCCGAACTGCAAGAAACCTCTCAGATTTCGCCGATTTCGCAGTTGGAGTGTTGTGCACTGCATTTAGGCTCACCGGTTGACCAGGGTATTAACCCTAGAGTGTCCGGAATGCCAGACACGATGTACAGACCTTTCAGGTCTAGCGCGGCACGTCGAGTGCAGGAAGTGCGAGCTTGGTAGCTTCTCTGAATTCGAGGACATCATCGAGTCACGGGTGCGCTAGACGTGGCTCACCAGCGGATCTTCAACGAATAGCTCACAAGGCAACAACCAGTGAAACTCTCGCCTGGAACACAGCTGTCCTCATGACTGAAGAGAGTTTCGAAGCGATGAGGGGCTTGTAATGAAACGCGCAGGCGAGTTGATAGCAGAGGAGTTAGAATGCATTTTGAGGTTGCTCGCAATCGGTGGATATTGCGATACATGACCCTATCGCCCGCGCCAGTGATCCATTGCGCAGTGCCAATCAACAGTCAGACATAACAGCTGTATCTACTATCGTCTGCACCGCGCCAACCAACTGCGAGAAAGCTCAGCTGTCTGTCTGGAAGAGGTCTGAAAGTAAGCTTACCACATTGCCAACAGTCTAAGAGATGCTCCGGATCACTGCTCATGCTGTCAATACAAGGTCAGGCTTGAAGGCATCCTGCACTCACTACTTCTCTTTCACCTGCACAAGTTGAGGGTAATTGGGTCCCCAATATGATGCTGAGAAATCCATATGAGAAAATTCATACCTGATGATTTTTAACAACATACTTTCGTGGTTCGGCTCGTAGACGTCACCTTCATTCTGTCCAAGGAGTCTGACAGACCATCCACACGAGGATGATGTGACACCTACGAAATACGCTCCAGACCCAGGCGATATATCTCGCATGTGCTGCGTGACATTGGTGACAAGTCTGTACTTCTGTTGCTTCACAGCAAGTGTGTCATTAAAGTTTATGACCATGTGGAAACTCATCTAGTGAGGATTCAAAATAAGTGGAGGCGACCGCCGAATGTTCAGCATGCTAACCAGCCAAAGCGAGTTCCTCCATGCAGGAGTGGCACTGGTTGACCCGTTTTTGTAGTCATACAGCAGCGGTGTACCCGCGACGATGTATTGGTTGGCATAGTCCAATATGATAGACAAAACATTCATGATTTGAGCTCGGCCCTCGGTTGTCTCGAATAGGCTGATAGGCATGAGCCGAGTCCCTAGAATATTACCCGTCCCAACAGCCTTGGACGAGGGTCAATCATGCCGAATGCGAGTGCAGAGAACATCAAGTTTCGTCTGAGACTTACTGCCTGAGCTCCGGTGACGTATTTCTGGAAGAATCTCCACCATGTCAACGTTTCAATGACGGCCGTTCCATTCTGAGATAGCGCATACTCGATAGCTGGAGCCATTGATTCCAGTGCCTCGCTCAGTGACAATTTGGGAGTGACGTGGATCAGTGAAGGACCCTGACAACATACTCATATAAGAGTTAGAAGCACGATGAGGATGGTCCACACTCACTGCGATATGGCCACCCCATCCATCTCGTCCCCATTCTAAGGAGTGGTTAGTGACTACCTCAAGCCAAGACAACATGTTAGTCGAGGTTGCGTTAAAGGTGATATCAGCACTGTAAAAGGTGAGACCCATATGTAAGCGGCGCAATACCTCTAAGATTCCTTTTATGACGTACACTTGTAAAGTAACTGCAGGTTCGACCCGATGTGTAGTCTCCATCACGATACCGAATGTACCACCTCCGCCACCTCGTAAAGCCCAGAAAAGATCAGGATTTTCGCGATCATTCGCTGTACGGTAGATACCATCAGGGGTGACAATTTTGAATTGTAGCTAGACAAGTGAATCCCACATAGATCAAATATCAAATCTTTATGTGATGATTACTGTTGGATCACGTACGACTCTGTCGATGCCCAAGCCATAATTCGGGGATAAGATACTATGTCCTCCACCCTATCTAACGAGTGAATTCCAATGGCCCTGGGAAACCGAAGACACTGACCATAACCCATCCGCCACTTGAGCCAACGGTCTGATGGTACCCGCACACGATTGTTACATTATGTTTATCCGCAAACTGGTAAGCGTCCTGCCAGCCCACGCCGGCCTTTCATAGTATTTTAGTTTCCCGTACGAAGAATCCAATGCACATAGAGCAGACTAACGCCTAGAGTCATCGCATTGTAGCTTGTAGTGCACCCCTCAGGGGTGAATGTGGCATTATATGAGATCTGTTACCATTGTGAGTAGGCCCAAAGAACTTGGAATACCTGAAATCATACCGATTTCAGGCCATGCGTCTACAAACAGGCGTCATTTGTGATTATCGGGTAGAACAGCCACGGACAGACCCATAAGGCCAGTGATCCTTTCGCGCCGGCTCTGCCTTTATAGTCATGACCTGTGTTTTTGATACTCAAGGGGACACCAGTTGTCGAGGTAAATCTGAATGCTACTTGAACGTCTGAGACATTCTGAACTTCGATCTTCCGCCGCCGTACTCGGTTATGTCATTTGCACGAGAAATGAAGGTATGATGTCTCACATAGTAGGGCGAGATGGAGCCTTGCGAGCAGTCATACGCTGTCCAAGCAAGGGGATCCGTTGGCGTAGTGGAATCAAGCAGGCACTGTTCCCCTGTCCTCTGACACGTCTCCCATTGTGGCTATTATCCGTGATCCACGTTGGAGTTGCGGGCATCACGAGACTAACAGGCAAACATACCTGCATCCATGCGCCATAATTACTAACTCGGAATAAGGGACTGTGATAATTCTGCTGGACCTCGGCACACGCGGTCTGATTTACCGAGACGTGCTGACCATTCACGACCAGAAAACAGGGCTGGGATACGAGAACGCCTGCTTGAAGTCTACCGCCTATGGTTTCGTTGAGAGACTGCCAATCATCTGGCGTTGCAAGCGGGAAGGCACTCGGCCAAAACCCGCTCAGACCTATCCACAGTATCACCTTGGGAAGCTGAATTCGATACATCCAGATGGGCCAGAAGTTCACAGTCACTCAGCAAGACGAATGTAGTCGACCACTGGGATCTGTGGCGGCAGCAGTAATGGGAACGAACTCGATGCGGCTAGACTTACGGGATGCCAAAGACGGACATACGGCCGGTGCGACCTTGCCATAAAAAGCTTTCATAGCTCTGAGTTTAGCGATCTAAGAATCATTATGATTGCTACAAGAGATACTATAATATATGCTCACTACCTTCACTTCTTCACACAGTGAGAAATGATACGTACAAGACTCGAGTGATCCATTGCGCGCAACAACGCGATCGACTACATGATGATACAACCCTCCTGACTCGACTTCAGCTTGCTCAGAATTTCGTCTGAGCTAAGCACCGGTCCTCGTCCCTTGCTTTGTCCGTCAAGGTCTACTATAAGCACTCCCGAGTTCCGAGGGTCCAACTCCGCAATCAGGCCATGCCTGGACATTGTTAGTTGAGTAACGGCATACGTGAATGTGTCGGAACGAACGCACTTTTGCATTAAATCCTTTATCGCTGGTTCTAATTTTGCGACACCATGCGGTGAGTGTAGACCCTTCCCTGTACGTTTCATGGCGGTTATCTACCGTCCTTCGGGACCGAAGGGAAGTTACAGACCAACAATAAGCCGTATCTCGGAATTTCCCTGTCCTCGCGCCTTTTGTATAGCCCGATCCGTGTAAGAGATGGCTTCCTTCACATACAATCCGTGCAAGTCGATTTCATCTGGCTGACTGTCCTATTTGCGACATGAAAATGAGATGTTAGAAGGGAAGTTCGACAACGCTCGGTACCTTGTTGTTCTCTATCCGTACAGGGACGCTCAGCCCTAATTCATCTATGTGGGTTACGGTTACTTACCAAAGAAGATCCATTCACTCGCCTGCGCATTTAAGCGTTCCATCTCTGCTTCGTGACCATGCCCTTTCACTGACAGCTCTTTGGCTAATGCACGATCCCCCCTCGCATAAGCAGCCTTGCTCTCTTCAAAGCACTTCGCCATCTGTGCGCCCTCCTCCCGGGCCCGGTCTCGCAAGCTGACATAGTGTTGATTTTGCTGGTTGATTTGGTTCTGGTTCTACATTGCAAAGTCGCATATATTTCAACGGTTATATGAACATCTCCATTAATGTAGTTGAACACGTACTACAAGACCATGTGGACGAGGAGGGGACGGAACATGAGGTTTCTCCGGTGGACGTCCTTGTTGTGGCCCTGGACTAGGTGGCTTGTAGGGAGGTTGCTGTTCTGTTGCAGGCTGTTGCTGCTGTTCGCCGCATAGCAGCTTGATGATGGCACCGAATATCTGCCCGAGGATTGACATTACGATGGCAGCAGTGAAAGAGGTGGCTTAGTCCAGCCTAGGGTTAAGTTAATGAAATCAACGGCAATCTACCTTCCGCGTTCCTTATATATGCGAAGACACTATAGAGATATAAAAGTACTGTTGGCATTGTCTGATGCAGGTGCAGTGTGCCCTGTTGTCACGACTTGAAAGAACAAAGACTACTGCGCAGAACGTGTTGAAGGAAGCCTTGTGCATCACTGACGCATCATACCAACGGGCGGAAAGAGTAAAGAAGCATGAGATACCTCCCCGCAACTACATACAAGAATAACCGACCGACGCATGCAAACAACAAAGTATGTAAAAATCATCTAAACCGGAACACTCTGTCATCCCCCTGCATCAAAACCCGTTAACTCACTCAGATCTCTAACCCAACAAGCACATAAGCAGGATCTGCCTGGAAAGGAGGTTTAGTAACGACGGTGCCGCCCACGTACATCAAAGCATGTAGCAAGTCGCCCAAAGCCGGGGACGCACGCTCAAGTACTATTACGAGCGCCGAGCACTGCAGTTGCTCATCGGCCAAATCCAACAGCGCAGTGACACTGTTCAGACAATAAGCCTACTTCAACGACTTCACATCGATATAAAATCGCGTACCTTTCCCTCAAATTAACGCTATCAGCGTTACGACCATTAACATAGAAAGTCTTAGGCTTGCTAGGTGCCTCGAGAACGACTCCATCGAATGTCGCCCCCATATTGGGAGCCGAGATGGAGACGCTCTTGGCATATGGCAAAGCGCTGAGACCATTGCGAGGGAACAGACTGGTCAGAAAATCTAACGCGGCATTCGACTGCTTAGCACTGATAGCAGAAACGCTGCCGTTGCCTTCTTCCTCATCATCTGGAGTGAGGGGCGGGGTCATCAACTCTTCGACGGGGGCGCGCACTCTGCCACGGATCGCTTGCGGCGAAGCTACTACTGCTGCTGGAACACTCGAGAAGGAGTCGAGCGCGGTGTGTACGTCATCTGGCGGGGGAGTGGGCGGATATACGATAGATTTTGGGAAGTATTCAGCTTCGGGAAGGGAGAGCATGGATGATCGGTCGGAAATGGGGGAGGTGGAGAAGATACGCGCCGGACTGTCTGTCACCCAGTCCGACGACCCTCGGTCAGGAGGGCATTTCTCGTTAGGGGTGTCAAAAACGCCACTACATCGCACAATAAGTCAGCGGTCAACCATAAATAGAAGTCGTGAAACTCACCCCGGGTCCGCCAGAGAACGTGGTAGAGTAATAGTAGAGGTCGTCGGTGCCTTGCATATGGCAGACAGCGAGAACGCTAGGCGCAGCGTCAAAAGAGAGAGCCCCATCCCCAACGGCTTGACGGCCGTTGCTGTAAATACGACCTCAGTATCGGAGATATCAGCAAGAACGAGCGTCTAGCATACGTGGGGCAAAGACTAGATTGCGGTTTGGTATAATTCGACATTATAAAATTCGACATAGGGTGCCAACTTTGTTGCGACTTGCGAGCGGGATCTGTAAGGTTAATAACATCAGTTAATGATCACGCATCACAACGCCAGAAGATTCATTGTCGACGACTCACAGACAACGTGTGCGGTAACACGGGGCGTTCGGTCAGCAGTTGGGGCTCCAAAACCTTCCGGCCAGCCCTTATATTTGCCGTAGGTGTATTACATAAGCCTCGTGGCCTATCGACCCAATGCTAATTTTATACCTTTCGGACACTCGGACATCTTCGAAATCCTCTCGAAAGGCTCGACTACGTTTTTTCAAGTCTTCCGATTGAAAGAACACTAGCGCTACGAACTAGGTGATATTCAGGACCAGAGAGAAATACAAGCCGCCACAATGGGCCGGGATGACTCCGGTATCTGTTCCGGTTCTCACGGTTTGTCTCCGGCTTCCGACCCTTGCCGCCAGTCCTATCTGGTATTATCCAAGGGGCCAACGCGGGTATTGCCGGCGACGTCAACCCTCGGGTGGTAACCCCCTGACTGGTCCCCGGGGTCCATATTTTCGCTTTTTTGCACTGTTAGCATTCAATCTTGGCTGGCACCTTCCACAGTGTTTCATACCGTCCCAAAAGTGTGTAGTATACTCATAAATGATAGTACAATACATTGGCATACAATTATCTCCAACATGAGAACCCAAAATCGCATGGTGTGTGTAACGATTCTACTTGCCTCCGCCACTAGCTACCGTATTTGGACACCTGCGCCATGTGGCATCAATCCGCTTGCTGTATCTCGAGATATTGGTACATCCTACTCATAAGAGAAAAAACAATGTGTGTCGCTAATAAGAAGTCTAATTCTTATACCTCGCTATTGCTGTGCTAATGTGTTGTGAACCCAGATACTGTACAAGTGGCACACATATTGAGATACAAAGTATGTACGATGCGGGAATTGGTGTACATTTCAGCTCTGGACCTTGGAGTTGTAGCATTATATAAGAACCAGACAAGTATTAAATTACTATATTCCATAAAATTCTTAAGACATGGAGCGAGGATAAGACTGTGCATGTTCGGACCGCAGACGCACAAACCAATCAGAAATAACCATCCGTTAATGAGCGCATCATCATCCATATAAGCCAGTAGAGTGATGTTTAAGCATCAATGCAATCATGACAAGTCTCCAGGCAATACGACCACTGCACAGGATTCAGCAGACATAAGTCGATTACTGATCAAGCCCGCCAGCTCCCCGTAAGCCTTTTCGCATCTAGCACAGACTCAAACCTTATCATATGCATATCAAAGCATGTATGTAATGTGTATCTTGTATATAAATGGTTCCTTGGCACCATCGTACCACAGTTTTCCTGTAATTCGACTTGTTTCCTCGCACCTTGTAATCACTCCAGCCACATATTGCCTAATTAGAGGGTGGTCTCTGCATTACATAAGGGTCCCGGGGTCCTCGTTCACTCTACAGGGTTGACGTCGCGCGTTTTCTTGCCGCCAGTCCTATCTGGTATTATCGGCTAAGAATCCTCGAGCATCCGACGCATAACCTCTCTCGCACCTCAAGACGTGAGTACATTTCACATATCTAGGTCTTTATGCGGTTGCAGAGAGGGACAATGAATGACTGGGAGAAGTTCTGGGACTTGAATCGTGCTTTAGGCCGATGGATTGCTTCTAGGAAACTCGGATGCAATGGCGTTGAACGGAAGATTGGACTCGGTGTAAACCCTTGGCTCACATTCTGTTGCAGTAACGCTCTCGGGACTTCAAATGGCTGACGCTGGACGTGGACGTGGTGGATTTGGACGTGGACGTGGTGGTCCTGGAGGTAGGGGTCGTCGCGGACCCCGTCGTGGCGGTCGCAAGGACGAGGAGAAGGAGTGGTATGCGCAGCAGTGCTTCTGCAGAGGTACGGGTTAACAATGAGGTATACAGGGTTCCCGTAACCAAGCTCGGTCGCCTTGTGAAGGACGGAAAGATCAAGTCCATGGAGGAAATCTACCTTTTCTCCCTGCCCGTCAAGGAATACCAGATCGTCGACTTCTTCCTGCCCAAGCTCAAAGATGAAGTTATGAAGATCATGCCTGTCCAGAAGCAGACCCGTGCTGGTCAGCGCACACGATTCAAGGCATTCGTCGCTATAGGTGACTTCGATGGTCACGTCGGATTGGGTGTCAAGTGCGCAAAGGAAGTCGCCACCGCCATCCGCGGTGCCATCATCCTTGCCAAGCTATCTGTGATTCCTGTCCGGAGAGGTTACTGGGGTGCTAAGCTCGGAGAGCCCCATACTGTGCCCTCGAAAGTCAGTGGCAAGAGTGGCTCCGTTATGTGCCGTCTCATCCCCGCGCCGCGTGGAACTGGTATTGTCGCTGCCCCAGCGTCCAAGCGACTGCTGCAGCTCGCTGGTGTCGAGGACGTGTACACGTCATCGAAAGGCTCGACTGCCACGATGGGCAACTTCTTAAAAGCTACGTTCACGGCTGTAAGTTGCTCGATTGCCCGATTCGGGACGCGTGTTGATACATTACCTAGATCACCAAAACATACGCCTTCCTCACGCCCGATCTGTGGAGCGAGATCCCGCTATCCAAGGTTCCCTACGACGAGCACTCAGCTCATCTGCAGCTCACCGCTGGCAAGAAGGCTTAATAGACGTCTGGCATGTTGTAGTTACGTTTCCTGTCTGCATTTTCTGAAACTTCCACGCCATGCTATGATATAGGGGACATGTCTTAGGTCCTTGCGCAGATTTTGGTGAACGTTTAGGTGGAGAGATGCGTCTGACTGTGCTCCAGTGATTTGCGGAAGGATACTGCAAGAACGTCTTCGACTGTGTTAAGAACGATATTAAATGATGAAACGCTGTCACAGTCGCCGTTGCGTCAACATTGCAGTTAAGGTACGATTGATGAGCGTGGATCGGAATTGAAAGATACCGCCTTGGAGCTCTTAGATGGCCGGGATGTCAGTGAATCAAATATTGATGCGTATCCTGTTGCGGAACAAGTAGGAGACGCGGAAGGATGTGCGCGACTATGGAGAGTAAAAGGGAGAGGTGGCGTCCTTTACAGGACGAATGAGCTAGTTGCGCGCTCCCTTCGCACTCGAGGCGCGATACTTGGCCGTGCCGGACGTCAGAAGACGGTCACGCTGCAGCCTGGCGGGTACTCTTCTTGCCACTAGCGGATCCCCTCGCATTTCGATGTCGTTCTGATACAGTATATTACGCAGGCAGGAAAGATCTGAGCGAGCCGAGTTCGTCTCCCCCAGCTTTATGATGACACGCGTATACTCCTTGGCTACCGTGCTGGTCGTGGCTATCTGTTCACTAGTGGTCTTCTACCATGCGCACTTGAAGCCGCGTCTGCGGATGCTAGGAGTGGGGCGGCAGCTCGACCCGAGAGGAAATACGCAGTGTCGGATCGTGCCCGAGTTGCAGGCTTGCGAGAGTAAGTGGTAGTCACTTCCGGTTAACGCCCACCTACAGAAATGACCTATTCGTGTTCAGAGATCGTTCTTCACGAGGCTACGGGCCTTCTGTATCTCGCATGTTCTACACAATCGAGCCGAACGCACTGGACTCCGGCGATTTCGATTTTCAACTCGGAAGGAATGTCGCGAGAGGACCATGTAGCCGTGTATGACCCCGAGACCTCCAAGATCACACGTTTGCGATTCAGAGGGTACGACTTCCGTCGTGACATATCTTTGCACGGGATGGATGTTGTGCCGTCTGCGTCCAATCCCAACGAGCTGTTCGTGTATCTGGTTAACCATAGAAGACCACTGCGCGGCTTAGACCCGAAGGTGTATGGCGCCGATTCGAGCATAGAGATATTCAAGACGTCTATCGGATCGCCTGTTCTCAATCATATCAGAACCGTCGAAGACCCCGTTATTAAGACACCAAACGACGTCGCTGGCTCTCCTACTGGTCGGAGTTTCCACTTTACCAACGATCATGGCTCAAAGACTGGATTTGTAAGTAGCATATCCGCCAGGCAATGCTGATTTGCATCGGAGATTCACGCATATTTCCCAGTCACGACATCTAGAAGCGTTCTTCGGCTGGCCGCTTGCGTCCATCGGCTACTGTGAAATCAGTAGAGGCTGTAAATTCGCAGCAAAGGGTCTTCCAGGACCGAACGGCATCACTAGGGCCATGAACGACACCTACTATGTTGCAAGTAGTTCCGCTCCGCAGTTACGTGTTCTGCAGAGACAACCGGATGACACGCTTCTAGTGAAAGATGTAATTGCAATGGGTCGGTTCAGACGCAACTACTGGTCAAGTGATACTCATGTCTAACTCTCCCAGACCGCCTCATGGATAACATCGCTCTCGACCAAGATGGGACATTGTGGGCAGCTGGTCTGAGCTATCAATCATGGGCATATTCAAGATCACTTATTCTAGCTCCTCTCAGGTTTTCCGATGGTCGTTAGGACACGTTTCAAGCATTTCATGAACCCTTCAATAAAAGCTCCTTCGTCTGCTCATCAAATCTCTCTTGCTAATAATGATGGCTTCGGCCGCAAATATGGAGTTGAAAAGGTGATTTCAAGTGTTGCGCATTTGAAGCCAGAGGCAATATGAGCTTTATCACAGGTATTTGAAGATGATGGTACCATCGCTTCCGGTACCACTTCCGTTGTACATGACTCTCGTCGAGGACGTCTCTTCCTGCATGGTGAATACGTTTCATATGCTAGCCAAGTGTGATTGACCTATTATATGAAAGGATTCGCTGCACCACATTTAACAGTCTGCAACTCACCCACATCAATGCACGATAACTCACAGGATACTTCGCAATTCAATCATTATACCCAACATACCCAGCAAACGGTATTCCGTCACGAATCATGATCGAATAAATTAACGATTACAACAGTACGGTAGCCCGGTGTACATATAGAAAACGCGGGGAGGGACGCGTAGGGATGATCAAATTATATACCCGATCCAACAATCTCCACATGCAGCCTGACAGTGATAGGATACTATTTCGTCCTCCACGGCACAAACCCGACTTGTAGACTTCATCGTCTTCCACGTCGTGCCTTCTGTGTACCCCGCGGCTGTCTGTAAGTATGATCATCCGAATCTTCACCGTCCGAGCTCTCCTGCTGTTTCCGCCTTTTCGACCCCGACGCATTCCGCGTTTTGGGTCCACCAGTATTTGATTTCGACGGACCAGATGAGTCAGTGAGGTTGCGATCCAAGAACTCCCAAAGCGCTTTGACGACTTTGCTATTGTTGCGGACATCGCGGAAGTGCTCGCGGATGTATTTTCGCATGTCAAAGATCTTTTTGGCACGCTCTTCGTGCGTAGCGTGCCGCATTAGGAATAACAAGACACCTGGATAGTGCCACTTCGTCAGATTCTTGAACTTGCAAATCAGTTGACACAACCCACCAATGAATACGAACTCGACGGGCGCCACTCGCTCCTTCGGTTTTTTAAAGCAGAATGACAGCGACGGAGTACTGGCAATATACCACATCTCTGTTAGAACCTCCTCAATAGAGTCCTTGAATGAAGCCGGGGGTGCTCTGTCATTAGCTATCCAGTTCTCCAACTTTTGGGGTGTCGGGGTTGTGTATGTTGTTGGGAGGTTATCGCAGATGTAAATCATCGAAGCAAAGTTCTGGAAGTCCCGACCACGTCTAATGTCCCAGTCGAGAACGGAGGCTAACCCGGTGTCGGGAACAACCCATTTAGTTTGCAGCTGGGAGATCCACTGACCCCACGGAGAAGAGATCGCTTGCAACTTTTCGGCCGCGGTAAGCGCCATGCCTAACTGGACTCTCTGGAAGATCTCGCGCTCCATGGTTGCGGTAAGGTTGGTGTATTCAGCTGCCAGAGCTTGAGAATGGCTTAGGGGATGGGGAAAAGGAGACTGAACATACCGCAGATGATAGTCTTGGAGGCGAAGACCTTTTTCCAATATTCTGGTACTTCGAGGCGAGAACTTCTCAGATTCTCCGGCGACGTGTAGTACCAGCTTCTACCCGTCACTGGGTCCTTGTCTAATGGGTGGATTGGTAAATCTTCGGTGTGAAATTACAGATGCAAACGTACGAGGTATCTATGAGAGGCAGGTCAACAGGTTTATGTAAACAATACTTGATGAAACGTACTTGTCCATCGAAAAATTTCTGAATCGACGTTAACCGTTGCTTCCCATCTACGCATATTCGAACCATTTCTCCATCTTCATCGGGTCTGATGGCGAACACGATAGGAGGGATATAGAAGTTACGAAACAGTGAATCAATGAGTCGTATTTGTTTGCTTTCAGGCCATACCACATCTTCGAGCTGGTCAATGGGGGACTTGACATAAAATGAACCACGGACCTCGTTGATAGTCAGGATTTAGGTCAATCTGGCCTTCATGGATAAGTCCTACCCGAACGGAGTTAGACAAATAGACGGGTTCAGATAGCAATACTCACTGTGTAGTTCCTGGGTCGTTAGCATGCTCCCTTGGGCGACATCAAGTGGCCCGCGTACTTTGAAGACATTCGGGTCGTCGTCATCATCCTCTACCCATGGGTCATCGTCCATAAGTTGGTCGATTTCCTGCGCGTCTTTGTCCGACATGGTGGGTGGCAACTGTGGCGTCGACAGCAGTGAATGTCGCGTCTGGGACAAGCCGGCTTACTGGCTTTACTTGACTTCGCGATGCACGTGTTGCTCCTTGAATACACTCATTAGAAGCCTTGCGATTGTCCATCTGCAAGTATCTTTCGGTCTATCACTGTCGCTGGCTCGCGGTGTTTTCTGTTAAATTTCTTACTCGCACCCGGCTTGTGTTATGTCGAAAAACGACCATGCAGGAAAAGGTCCTATCGAGACGCAGGACGATAGCACTGGCACTGTGGTGATTGCCAATCCAGATTCTTTGGATTCGCTTTTGTCACCCCGGGAAAGCTCGCAGCCTGGCCCACCTTCTCTACGAAGCTCTGTTGCAGATTCGGAATTCAATGATGTGGGTCTGGACGACACTCGCTTTTCCACCGTACCCCTCAGTGCTCGGTCTAGTGTGCAGACGTTGAGATCTGTGGAATCCATCCCACCATCGGTCATGGATGAACGGAGAAATACTTTCGCACTTGCACCTTCGGAATCATCCACTCTTGTTAATCAGACACTGCACAAGAAGTCTGGTTCTAATACATCTGCTCGTTCTGTTCTCCGGTCCAGTGCAGAGTTCCAGCGAGTACGAGACGAAGATGTCCCGAAGCCGAACCGAATTAGCATAGAGGGCCAACATAAACTTCAAGTGGAGTTCCATCGGTTGCACCATGAACGTCACCAAGAGGCGGAGAAAGAGATAACGGACGAGTCCATTGATTGGGGTATGCAGCTTCTGATGTGCCTGGTCCCAAGTACTGAACAGACCCGGCGAAGACTTCTGGGGGCAAGTTGTTTCTGGTATGTCTGCCCCTGCGATGCATAAGACTACTTTAACACCGCTGGATCAGATTATCAGAGTTACGCCTCCGACCACCCCGACCAATTAGCTGTCGCCATTGAGAAGGGGATCCCGAGTACTTTGAGGGGCATGGTGTGGCAATTAATGTAATGTCTGAAATTCTTGGAGGTCTCAAGTCTCACCTCTTTGCAGGTCTGCTTCCAAGGATCCTGAACTAGAAGCCGCCTATCTGAAGCTTCTAAAGGAGAGCAGTCCTCATGAGAAGGCTATCTCTCGAGATTTGGGCAGGTGCGTCTATATTGGAAAATTCATTTGCGAGTTGCATGTTGACCCTTGCAATGCTTATCGCAGAACGTTCCCTCATCACGAATTCTTTACGGATGGAGCGGGTATCGGCCAAGAGAATCTTTTCAACGTCTTGAAGGCGTATTCTCTGTAAGGTCACTATCTGCATTGAGAAATTTATCTGATGATCCCGCAAGGTATGATTCGCAAGTCGGATACTGCCAAGGTCTACCGTTCGTGGTAGCTATCCTGCTGCTGAACGTATGCATCACGCATCAATTCCTTCTATCCGAGGCTAACTTTCTCTAGATGCCGGATGAAGAAGCATTCTGTCTCCTCGTGCGATTAATGTACTCCTACGATCTTCGGGGTCATTTCCTGCCAGAAATGCCCAAACTGCAGCTACGTCTGGTAAGTGCCGATAATGACGGCGTTGTTAGCTAAAGCAAGATTGATCTTTTCATGTGCAGTTCCAGGTAGGATGCATATGATCAATACTAGGCATACGAGGAGTATTGGTGACGTCGTATAGTTTGATCGTTTGATAGAGGAGATGCTGCCAGTGCTCCATGTCCATTTCCTGCGGCAAGGTATCAAGTCGAGCATGTTCTGCTCACAATGGTTCTTGACGCTGTTTAGCTATCGGTTTGTGCAATCACCGTCTCATGCCTGGAATGCTTACACAGAGCAGATTTCCTCTAGACATCGTCTTCCGAATATTCGATAACTGTTTAGCTAGCGGTATCGAGGCTATATTCAGCTTCAGTCTGTGCCTCCTTGCGAAGAATGAGGAGAAACTTCTATCTCTGAAATTTGATGAGATACTTGCTTTCTTGAATACCAAGGTCTTCGACCGTTACCAGGTTCGTACGCGTCCGTCACTCACTGTGATAAGACATCCACTAACCCTGCACTCGCTGTTGATGCCCCGTCTGTATCAGATACAAGATGATGCTAACGGTTCCGAATCGTCCAAGACACCAAAGTACCGGACAGATGAATTTGTCCAGGATGCCGTTACCATGAAGATCACGCCGTTCATGTTGGATGCATACGCCCACGAGTATGAAGATATGTGCCGTGCGCGTGATGCGCACGCACTTGAACTGGATGCGCTAAGGAATACCAATCGGAATCTATCCGTACAAGTGTAAGTCTATTTTACGGTGTTGCCCTGAAAACGAGATTTCATACGGTGATGTAGGAAAACCCTAGAATCTAGTCTAGCGCAGTTGAACACGGAGCATGTTGAGGTTCTAGTAAGTTTCGTCTACCTACAGAAATATGTTTGGGGGTTCTGACACTTGTTTCTTTATAGAACCAACTTGTCATGGCCCGGTTGAAGAACGAGGAGCTAGAGGGTGAACTCGTCCGATATAAATTGCTGTAAGTCTCCCTGCATTGTATCATAACGTCAGACACCAATGGCCTCCAGGTATGCCGAGGCAATGCACCAGAACGAGGATGCATTATCCTCGCACCGTCTCTCCTTGATGAGTAAAAGAGGCAGTGGGAATACAAATTTATAGCATGTTCCCAGTGCCCACTACGCTAATCTCTGTCATAGCGCCGTATTTGTCTTATTCTGTCTGTACCAGTGTTAGATGCTGTTCTGTACTTGAAATCAACCTGTAGCTTGGTAGAAATCATATGCCACAGTTCTGTAAATGGAAGCACTTCAACGTAGCCCTAAATAGTCCGAGTCCCAAGTGCGTCATTTCTCGGAGGCTTCAAACTCTTATACACCGAGCGGACAATGCCGGCTTGGACGTAGTACGAATGTTTCTACGAGCAGCGTCTGGCCATGTTATCTCACTGCAGATGGCAGAGCTCTCGCCTTGTCTATGTTCACAAGCGTGGACTCACTGAGCCGGCTAACCGCACACTGAAGTCGCTAAACAATAGATCTAGACGGCAGTTCGCATCCACGACCTCTCACGCTAACCTTGGAGGTACCCCGCCTCACACAAGTCGCGGTCGTAGACATCCATGGGCCCTTTACTATACGCTATGTTTGGGAGGGCTGGGATTAATAGCATACGAGACGAACAAGCCATTCCGACATTCTGTTCTAGCAGTCGTACGGTGTTCGAGGGTAGCTTGTAAGCACACGTCACATGAGGACATATTGGAATGCTAAAGGTGCTTTGTAGATGCTGCCGTTCGCGGGATCGTCGATTATAAGTTGACGTTCTCACATAATTACGCTTCCGAGGAGGCCCAGCAGGATGCATATTCGATGTGTCACAGCAGAAGTGCGCATCGAGTACTTAGGGCATTACTGGCAAATGGGGGTGAGGCACGTTTGTTTCCAATTCATATGACATGCTGAGAGCAACTCGACAAGGCATATTCATCAAGCTTGGCCAACACATGTCATCATTGTGAGTTGGCTCCCCCTGAGGGACGCTGCTCGTCTGACTGGAGGTAGAGTTGTGCTGCCGGTGGAGTGGACAAGCACGATGAGACCTTTGCAGGATCAATGTGAACCGACACCAAAAGATGATTTGGAAAAACTTTTCTTGTTGGATATGGGGAAACACATAGACGATATCTTCGACGAATTCGATCCGAAGCCGATAGGCGTTGCCAGTCTGGCTCAGGTGCATGTTGGTCGTGATAAAGAATCCGGGAAACGCGTCGCTGTCAAGCTTCAACATCCCCATCTCGCCGAATTCTGTGATGTCGATATGAACATGGTTGAAGTGGCTCTTGGTATGCTGCGGAGTCCAGTGGATCCGTGTACAATTATACTGACGCTATATGTTGCAGGCTGGATTAAGTCTTGGTTCCCTGAGTTCGAGCTCACTTGGCTTGGCGAAGAAATGCGAGAGAACCTTCCGAAAGAGATGGATTTTACCATTGAAGCAAGCAATTCGGCTAGAGTGGAGAAGGACTTCGAGAACATCCGGACTTCTCTTTATATTCCAAAAGTAATGTCCGCAACGAAGCGGGTGCTAATTATGGAGTATATTCAAGGAGGTCGTGTGGACGACTTGAAGTACCTCGCTGACCACCACATTGACCGGAATAAGGTGTCATTGGAGCTCGCGCGTATATTCGCGCAGATGGTGCACCTCAATGGCTGGTTCCATGCGGTGCGTATTCTTTTGGCATACTGCAATGGTTTGTAATATTGAAATATCGCAGGATCCTCATCCTGGTACATCAACTCTGCGATGACTTGTACTTCCGAAATTGACTCTTGTACCAGGCAATCTGCTCATTCGACCCGCAACTCCCTCATCTAAATCACCATACAATTTCGAGATTGTCTTGCTCGACCATGGTCTCTATTTTGATCTCGACAGAGCTCTGCGCATAAACTACAGCAAGTTCTGGTTGGCTCTGATTGCCCGGGCAACGCCGGAAACCGTCGCCGAGCGTCGCAAGTACGCTGAATTGTTTGGGAATATCGGACCAGACTTGGTTAGTGTCAATGCCTACAGTGCCGGGTGCGAAGAGGTTGACCGTTATCTCCTGTAGTATCCTGTGTTTGAGGCTGCTATCACCGGTACGTATTCATATTAAAAGGGAGGCACTCTTAACGTTGGGCGTGTTGCTAAGTGTTTTGCAGGTCGGGCAACCCTCAAAGGACATGAGGAAGAAGTCGAGAAGAGGGAGCAAAATGCATTCAAGCGGGCGTCTAGCATGCTCGACATCAGTCCTCCGTCAGAGGAAGAGATGGATGCTATTCGGAAGGCTGTCATTCATCACGAAGGCATCTTACTATCCGTTTTCGATGTCTTGCGACAAGTACCTAGGAGGGTGCTTATGGTCTTGAAGCTGAACGACCTGACGAGGTGCGCATGGGCTGGATCTGATGTTGTGTCGCTCCCGGTTAAAGCAATGCTTATTCTTCACAGGAATCTTGATCACGCACTGATGACTACACACTCCAATGTAAGCTATCGTGCTTCCCTTCTGTCTCTCTAGAACTGATGATTTACCTTCATTGTACAGATCCGTGTATTCCTCATTATGGCGAAGTACTGCGCGTACGCAGTTTGGAGAGATGATCGGATACGACTTGGCGACCAGATGCGGGAACGAAGACTCGTTTCCATTGGTCTTCTCTGGGAGTACTTTGCGTGTTGGTGGTACGTCACTTCCGTTTGATTGTGAGTGGATTGGTCGAATGACCTAAAATGGCTGGAACGTTACAGGCGGTATGAAAAGCTTCATACCAGCTTTGCAATAGCGGAATGGGCTATGGATTGGAAGGCGCAATTAGTTAAAACCATGGCGTGGCTGAGAGGCTTACGGACGCTGGGCTTCGATGGCGCATATAGAGCGGCTGCAGGCCTGGCATGAATCCGAGGAACCAGGATGTAGCTAAGGACAGGACGGGCATTGACAGATACGCTATTGATACAATACATACATATTACTGCGGTAATGCAAAGCAAGGGCAAAAGCACAGCAAGGTATCCGGGTGCGAACATTTGGGCAGAACGAAAATAGAGGAATTATGGGCGGGTCACTTTCTCCGCTTCGAATCTGACGGAACTTGTTTGAACATCCGGTCGATAGTCGCAATGCTTCTCTTAAGGCTATCCCACTGCCATTTGAGGTAAAATGTCGGTCAGCACTCAATATAGATGAACGGTCACACCTCCTCTGACGACAAGGATATACCCTTCTTCCCGGGCTTTTCAGCTCCATCCTCTCCGTAGAACTCTCGGATATCCAGATACAGTTTGCCTGAAGATTATCACGACATAGAATGTAGGATGCGTCCAACACCAACGACTGAACCTACCTTTGAAAGGACGCACTGTAGCGCGTCTTTTTCTCCCGAGGTCCACATATTGTTCGCCCTCGTTGGACATATGGACGTCCACGTCATTGTCGTGACCAGCATTACCAGTACCAGAGCTCTCAGATTCAGGCTTGTTCGCCTTTCTTGTCGGCGCAAACTAATAGCGAGGGAGGCATGTGAGCCCCAAGCCCCGACAAGAGTCCGTGCATGTAGTCTCTCACCTTGCTTGGCTTTATTTTCTTCGCCAACGGTTTTGCCTCTTCTTCGGAGCTTGATGCGCTTCCAGCATGTTCGTCGTCGTCGTCCTCGCTGGCGGAGACTACTTTACGTTTAGTCATAGCTTATGGTAGGAATGCACCGAGGTCCGACGAGACGCGTGATGTCATAAATGTGTGGGAACAAATGCGTATGCGTGAGAAATACGATGTATTAACAAAATACTATTGCGCGTCTGCAAACACCGCGTCAGCACCGAATTGCTAAGTCCCTCCTTCGATTGTCTCCTCCGTCGGCGGCTGCAACGGAGAGCAGAACGACCCTTACGCTTTTCTCCTCGACTTTGTCGCTGGAACAGTCATGAAGATTCAGCACAAGTCAAGGAGGGCGGTCCCACCGGTGCGTTTGTTCTGTCTCGGCTTAGACGTATGTCTGACTTGATCTCGCCACTCCCTAGCACCCGCAAGTAGCGGAGCTCATCAACAAGATTTATGACACCCCTAATGAAGATCTTCCCGAAGTCCTTGGCGAAATCGACATCTGGAAGTGGCCGCGCTCTGACCTGAACGCATGGGTGAAGGTCTTGAACAAGTTTGACGCCATCCTTGAGGAGGTCATCAACGATTATGACATCGACAAAGTCCAGGTAAACACATTTACGCCGAGGACCAAGAAGACGACTTCGGAGATTCTGAGATTTGAGAGATTGCTGCTGGAGAACTCGACGAACAGGAAGATATTCAGCTCTTACGACGTGCGTGTTTCCCGGCTTGCATTGTCTCCGCTGACTGATATTCTCCCAGCGACTGAACAGTTTGTTATCCACTGCGGACCTCGACCTATTGGCTCTCACACTGAACTTGCTGCTCCGACCCGCTCAACAATACTCTGCGCAGCCATCCGTGGCGCAAGCGCTACACATCTCGACACCCCGCCTTCAGTCGCTTGCGAAGCGCTGGCCAAATCTAAGAGAGTACGACGTGGGACTGGTGGATCTCGTGAGCGAGAATGGTAAAGCGCGCGTCGACGACCTACCATCTGAAGCACGTGAAGTGAACTTCACTTTCTACAAGAAGGACTCGGCAGAGAAAGACAAAGAGAAGGACCCATTCGCCGCTCCTCAAACGCCCCAGACACCTCGTAAAGCCCAAATTGCGTCGACGAGCTCAGGAAACTCGGGCGCCGTCCATGTCCACATCGACAGTCAGAATCTGGATTCAAAATCTGCCATGGAGATCCTCGCTGATGCGACGGAGACATATGCTATGCCTGATGACGACAAGTTCGAGCTTCTGTGCCGAATCCGCTCGGCGCAGGTGCTCGCTCCTGGTCGCGAGGCTGAACGCGAGAAGTTAGTGATCGCCCGGCTACTGGCCATCGCCATCTTCTGTCACACACATTCGGAATCGCAGGCTTCTGCAGCTCTTTTCTTGTACGAGCTGGATATTATCACGCACATTGCCGAGTTGCTCCAGCTTGACCGCGGTGTGCCCGTTCTAGTCCAGATGGCGGCCATCGCTGCACTCGATTCGATAGCGAGATATCGAAACAAGATCCAAGAAGTCCTTGCTGCCGTCAATGCCGGCGTTAACCACGGTATATTGATGGCACTATTGCGCAAGACGGTCAACGACGTTGCGAGCCCTGAATCCCCACTCCCGCATGCATTCGTCGACGCGTTGCTGTCCTTCGTCACTTTCATTGCATCTCATTCGACTGGCGGCAACATGGTTGTTGGTGCTGGTCTCATCCCGTTGCTGATACAGATAATCGAAAACAAGCTGCCTCAGCGACTTCCTGTTGTTTCAAAGACGATGCAGCTTGTTGACAATGTCTTATATGGCTTCAGTAACGCCTTCCAGTTGTTCTGCAACAATCGCGGTGTCGATGTTCTCGTCGATAGAATTGAGGTAAGCATGACGTTTGTTCCGGATCTCGCCAGTTCTGACCACCCTCGTCACTAGCATGAAGTTGATTACGACATAACGGAGTACGGTCGTCTAGAACAGAACAGAGAAATCACGAAGTCTTATGGTAACTTTCCTCGACGGCTACATCACAAAATGTCTGCTAATTTCATTGTAGGACATATGTCAGTAGCCAGGGCCGCTGTTCTAAAGCATCTACTTCGATCTCTGCACCGCATGATGCAATCCTCGGGCACTGCGGAGGGTCTACGCGGCCTCATCGATTCCTCCGTCCTCAAGTCTATCAAGAAAGTAATCGAGCACCGAGTCCTCTTCGGTCCTAGTGTGCTCCCTATTTGTTCGTTTACTACTCGTGTTTATTTTGTTCTGTACTTATGTGAACCCTCCAGCGATCAACATCATGTCGACCTTCGTTCACAATGAGCCGACTTCTCTGACAGTGATTCAAGAGGCCGGGCTGCCCGAGACTTTTTACAAGGCAGTAGAGTCTGGTATCGAGCCTGTCATTGAGGTGAGGCGGCTTCGCAGCTTGAGCAAATACTCGAGGTTGCTTACTGGTCTCTCGCAGGTCATACAAGCGATACCCAATGCTATTGGGGCGCTTTGCTTGAATCAGGCGGGTCAAGATCAGCTTACTGTTAGGCCGACCATCATCCCTGGCCTATTCTCCGTGTTCACCTCTGACCGGCACTTGAAGGTCTTGCAGGATAAGGAGAATTCGGTCCTCATAGGTTCTGCGATCGATGAATTGATTCGACATCATCCATCCCTGAAGCAGCCTGTCTTCGAGGCCATCAAGTCCACTTTAGGGAAGATAGAGGATCTCGGGAATACTTACGTGGTGCCTGATGACTTGAGGCCCTGGTATGGGTTGTCATCTGTGTCGAACGATGTCGCGCACATGGAAGGACTCAATGACACTCAAGAAGGAGGACCGTCTACTTTAGAAATTGACCCGGCTGTTACGCCGCCGCCGGAATCTACCAGCACTTCGGACGAGGCGAGCCCGAAAGCGCACGACAACATCGTCGTGCACTACATCGACGTAGTGGGCAGGGTATGCAAGCTGTCTATGTATCTTCCAGCTGTTACTCATGTTTTCTCAGTTTCTGGAAGGACTCTTTCAGCATACGCCGCATTGCAGGGACTTCATTTCTTCTACTGATGGAATGGAGCGGCTGTTGCGCTTGACGGCTCTCCCGTGTTTGCCCTACGATTTTGCGAACAGCGTGTCTTCCGATTCACTAGTCCAAGTGATTCGTACCATGGGTGAAGCTTCGCCCAACGATGCCCTCGTGTTCCTAGCCAAGAAGGTCAAGGAATCCTTAGAGCAGACCAAGGACTTCTGGGAGACTACTGAAGACAAGTCGAAGATGCTGTCGTTAGTTGACATTACTCGTGAGTCTTTGGCTTATCTTGGCAGTCGTGCCTTCGTTGACCAAGGACCCTCACAAGCGGACCAAACACTAGAGGCAAACAGGCGCTTTCGGGATCTTGTAACACTCCACACACGGGTTACTTTGTTATCAGAAGTATACGCCACAGCGAGCTACGCACACAGTCGCGCTACATCAGGCTTTCTTCAGATCCTTATGGGCAGGGGTTCTCCGGAGATCGTGCCTGAGCTGGGTTCCCTGCATAGAGCCTGTGTGTGGGAGAACATTATCTTCAAGGCCGGACTAGCGTCGAAAGGTGTTGATCTTGTATCTAGCCCGTCAGAATCTGTGTTGGATGAAGAAACACCTGGCGAGTCACCTGACTTGATGGATGAGGGTGGAATAAGTTCTCCAGCAAATGGAGCCCGAGTTGCGGATGGAGCCCACGCAGATCAGCCCGAGGGTTTGAGTCCTCGAAAGGATGATTCCAAGAAAGACACCACCCGAGATCACAATGCCAAGGCTCTCCATCATCTGCTTAAACAAATTCCGAGTTCGCTATCTCCGTTATTCACAGGTGAGCCTCACGTCCTTCAGCTATCTCCTGATTTTAAATGTTTGCTTTCCAGCCATCGTTAAGATGTTCTACACGAGACGGAATCCTGATCCCGTACAAAAGAAGCAGATCATGGATGCTGCATCGGTCGTGGCTAACATCATGCTCAAGCACTTGGAACCTAAACCGCTGGGTGCGACCCTTTGTTTGCGATCCGAGATGTGGGCTCATAAAGTGCTTCAGGTGACAAACCCTCTGCATTCGCCTACTACACGGTGATGCTTGGTCTGATGACTATCCTACTAGTCGATGGTAAGTCTTACGCACAACTTTGTTCTGCGTGACTGACACCCTGCACGTAGACCGGGCAACACAAAATAGTCTTCATACTATGCTACTGATTGCTTTCTATCGCGCTGGAGGCCTTGACGCCGTTTTCAATGTATGCCGGGAATTAATCCCTACAATCAGAGACGCGGACGCCAAAGGCGATCAGAGTTCGGAGGCGGTCAAGCGAGATTTGGTACCTGCCTATGGTGGGTTTAAAGTCGCGCTCCACCTGCTCCTTCCGCTCGTCTCCTCGAAACCTCTCTTTGACTCGGGTCAAACCGCTTTTGCGATCACTCGCGAGAAGGAAGAGACCGACCCAGATTACTTCGAGCCACATAATTTCCTAGTTCGGCTTCGCCTAGCGGCCGTGTCTCTGATGCGGGAAATATGGGAGTCGCCTTGGTTTGTCTCCACTCCGATAAGCTTGAGCAAGACTATCGTACAGATTGTCTTGCAAATTGTGAATGGTGAACATGAGGAGCTTGTTGATACGTCCGATTTTGCAGGAACCGCCCACACGGGTATTACTGCTCGAACCTTCGTCGTGGACGAAAACCGCATCCGGCAGATAATGGACATGGGCTTCCCCAGATCTGCCGCGGAACGTGCCCTGATGCGCACTCATAACAACGTAAATGCTGCCACGGAAATGCTGCTTGCTCACCCCTTCCCCTTCCCGCCAGACCCTGACCTCAACGAAGCACCCGTGCCTCACGCGGGCCAGGACGCCCCAATGGACACAGCGTCACCTGCAGCAGATGGTCCTCCGAGTGGCGCTACGACAACCTTCGACCCTCAGGACGCTGATGCGACCCAGGTGGAACCTCTCAGATCTGATACGCCTAGTGACCCTCGCAAGACAGCCCAGGATTGGAAGAAAGAGTTAGACGAAGCAAGGGCTCCTTTGAAGGCTCAAATGGGCCGTCAGACCCTCCGACTAGTTGACGAGCATCCATCTCTTACGTTCGATGTGCGCAGCGCTTTCATCGGCGGGGCCGAAGGATACCAGGTAGAATCTATCCGTCAGGTGATCGATGACATCAAACACTTTTCGCCCCAAGCGTATGATGTCCAGGAGCAACCTCTTGCTGTTCGATGCCGTCTTCTGGCTCTTGTACTCAACGAGTCTCCGACAACCGTTACAAAGGCTATTGACGGCGGAAAGAGTCTGATGGATATCCTATTGGCGCTGCTTCTGTCAAATCAGCCCACCAACTCGGACAATAGCAATCTGCCTATTCCCAAGTGGTTGGCGTCGCATTTATTGGTCGTAGAAGCTCTCTTGGTTCTGGCTCAGGAACCCGCTGTTATTAATTTACCTAAGGAAGGTGAAGCAATCATGAAAGTCAACCTCAAAGCAGGGCCGGATTACTCTGATGCAAGGGCTATGCTTTTCGACTTTTGTCTTCGTCTTCTTGCCGTTTCAAGTCTCCCTCGTGATGAGCTATTATCCGTCTCGCGGCTCTTGGTTTTGCTCACCTGTGACCATGGATTGGCGGTTTCATTTGCCAGGCGAGATGGTGTCTCGCTCATCCTACAACACCTCAAAGCTAGCCCCTCCGGTGATCACACTTCCGGACTAAGGTCCTACACTACTCTGATCATACGTCACATCGTCGAGGACTCCGCTGTCCTCCAGAATATTATGCGTCAGGAAATCAAGCGATTCTTATCTCATCCGCGCACACGCATTGTAGACGTCGGGAGCTATCTGAAGCAATGCAGCTCTCTGGCTTTGCGCGATCCGGATATATTCCTCAAGGTTACTGCCTCTGTCTGCCAGGTCTCTCAACCCTTCTCCGCTGTGCGGCAGATTAGTCTCAAACGCAGCGATGACGCTGGCGCAACGAACCCGGACTCAAATGACGGAACTAGTCCAATGGCCATGGAAGTGGATCCTGTGAGCGATAGTGGCACGAATCATAGCAACACGCTCGTGGAACCGCTGGTCCACTTTTTGATCACAGAATTACAACAGGCAGTCAAGCCTCCTACCGACCCGCGAGCTGACATTGGCGTTACGCGCCCATCCACCAGTGAACCTACGCAAGGAGGGACTGCGACTCCAAGCGGCGCAGAGACGGTGAAAGAATCCGGAGATACAAGTCATGCGAACAGTGGTTACCCATGCTTTTTGATCCAATGTCTGACCGAATTACTCTTCTCGTATGGCATTTGCAAGACGGCCTTCCTGTCATATTCACCAAAGCGACGTGGGCAGACGCCGAACAAGGAGCACGGTAACAAACACAGGGCTGCGGCTCTGCACTTCGTCTTATCTGACCTGATCTCCTTCGGAACTATACAACCTCAGCCAGATGCAGATTCTAGGAAACGTATCGTATTGTGCAACTGGGCAATGTCCGTCATTGTTGCCCTTTGTGTCGATACATTCTCTGGGGAAGACATGAAGGATATTCCACAGGATCTGGTATTGACTCGCAAGACCGTCATTGAGGCTATAGGTCGAGCTGTCCGAGACCTTCCGGGATCCGAGCCTGTAGACTTGCGGTACGGTCGGCTATTGGCCCTGGCCGACCTTTGCAATCGCCTACTAGTTGTGCGATTCACTACCGGGACTCGGAAGGCTCAAGACGAAAGTCCTACTCATATCGGGAAGATCATGCTCGAGAAGAACTTCGTGGCTGCACTGACTAATGCTCTGGGCGAAGTGGATCTGAACTATCCTAATGTTCGAGGGTTGGTGACTGCTCTACTCCGTCCTTTAGATCAGCTGTGAGTGGCCATTTACTGAGGAGGTCGATTTTCTTCTTATGAGTCCCAGGTCTAAGATCGCCATTCGAATGAGTCGGGCTTCGGACAAGAATAAAGATCTACGGGATGACAAGACTGAGAGAATAGAGGAAGAGACTCTTTCTGACGAGGATGAAGATATGGATCGGCTGGATCGGGAAGAGACTCCTGATCTGTACAGGAACTCTTCGCTCGGCATGTGAGTGTTCAATGACTCGTCTAAATAGGTATCTTGGTTAATCTCGTGCACTCGAACTTCGATGATAGGTACGGCGGGGTGAGTGCAATTACTTGGTTTTTTCTTCGTGTTGTTGATGTTGTTCACGTTTACTAGGAAATGGAAGATGTTCATTATTCCGCGGAAGACGATATGGATGAAAATGAGGATGAGGAGGACGAGGACGTAGAGATGGATTTCGGCGGTGACGAAACGGGCAGTGAGGATACCTCAGAAGATGAAGAGAACGGAGAGAACGAAGAATTGGAGAACGAGAGCGATGCGTCCGAAGATGGTTGGGAAGACGCCGAGGAGGAAGAGGAAGGATTGGTGGAAAACGACGAAGAGGTTGATGAGGAAGACGGGGAAGAAGATGAAGGTGAGGAAGAAGAGGACGCGCAAATCGTTTGGCAGGTATGTTTCAGGTTCTTCCTGTATTTCTTCATCCTCATTTCGGTCCTAGGAGGCCCCTGTTGGCGAGGGTGTAGCTGATATAGGCGAGGACGGGGATGAGGAGGAGGACGCTCAAGGTATGTAGATGTGTCGCAGCCTGTATAACGGACACTCACGCTTGATAGGGAACATCCCGGTCATCCACGAGGAACTTGACGAGGAAGACGATGCCATCTCTATGGGCGATAAGTGAGTACTTCAATCTGCACGCACTATTAGTCTAAACTTGTTCGCAGCTATGACGAGATCGGCATTCTGGAGGCAGATGACATGAACCAACCTGCTGGGGATGACGTATTTGGTTTCAACCCTGCCATTGCGAACCTGGTCGCAGCTCCTGGGTGGTTCTTTGGAAGTGACCGATCGGGACGTCGTCGCGGAGGCAAGTCGTACACGAATCACAATGATATTCGACCCTAACAATGTCGTATGCAGTAGCCAATGATGACATGACCATCTTCGGAAGGATCGGCAACATGGGTGCCTCGGGACCAGAAGCCATCACTCATCCCTTACTACTCGATAACTCACCACCTAACGCCCGTCTTCCTTTCCAAGCAAGGGGAGCGCGCCGACCTCACCGCGGACTTGGCAACGCGTATGGTGACTTCATACAAACAATCGAGGACGTCATTGGAGGAGGAGCCATTCAGTTGATACAGCACGTTTTCGCGCCTGGTCGCGGTGGTGGTCCTCAAGAAATCCGACTTAATGGCGCCGTACTTAACGTCGATCGTGGCGCACTGCAGCGACATCCACGTGGTGGGCTTTCCGCTTCTTTGAGGCTTGAAAGGGCTCCAAGGGATGGACGGTCGAGAGCTCGAGACTTTGAACCCTTACTCACTGTGCAGCGCTGGGCCGAACAGGCGAAAATCTTCCACGGCAAGTTTGTGTCGGATCGTCTGAACAAATTGGCGAACCACGTTCTCTTGGCTCTGCTTCCTGCTGCGATCGAGAATAAGCGGAAGGAGGAACTGGAACTGGCGAGACAGCGTGAAGCACAAGCTGAAGCGGAGGAGGAAGCCAGAAAGGAAAAAGAGCGCGGCGCACAGGCGCTTGGACCGGAGGGGCAAAGCTCTGGCGAAACTGCCGAAGATACTACTGCGTCTGACCCTCCCCCTCTTGGTGTTGCTCAGAATGCACCTCCCTCGGATGTTGATGTTGAAATGGCTGACGCACCTAGCGAGTCCAGTGACACGACTACCGGAGCGGTTGCGCAGGGAGAGCAGCCTAGTGAAGGCGATCCGGCTCCCGAAGTTTCTACTTCTCAGGCGGCATCGGCCGTTGCGGAGCGGATCACAGTCATGATTCATGGCAGTCCGGTTGATATCACCGACACTGGCATAGATCCTACTTTCCTTGAAGCGCTTCCTGATGACATGCGGGAAGAAGTTCTAAACCAGCATGTTCGCGAGCAGCGAACGGCCCGCATCGAACGACCAGCCAACTCCCAAATCAGTCCCGAATTCCTTGATGCTCTGCCCCCGGATATTCGCGCAGAAATCATACAGCAGGAAAATATGGAGAGGGCTCGGCAAACACAGGACGAATCGCGTCAGCCGGCCGGTCCTACGGAGATGGACGCGGCCAGCATCATAGCTAGTTTGGATCCTCACCTGCGACAAGCAGTATTACTGGACCAGGATGATGGGTTTATACAAACTCTACCGTCCCACATGATTGCCGAGGCTGGTGCGTTCAGGGAAACTTTGCATCGTCGACAGCCAATGCAGAACGCTCCTCGCACGACAAATAGACCACCTCCAGCCCGGAAACCTCCCGCTCCTCGTGACGCTATCCAGTTGCTAGACAAGTCAGGCATTATTGTTCTCGCGCGACTGCTATTCTTCCCGCATGTCCTGAAGAAGAATCTTCTGTTCCAGGTACTGGTGAACCTATGCGAAAACGCGAAGACTCGTACAGAGCTCTTCAATCTCTTATTGAATATTCTTCAAGATGGTTCGGGCGACCTTTCTGCTGTTGATAAGAGTTTCTCTCAGATGTCTGTCCGTAATGCGAAGTCACCCTCCCAACAAACGCCGAAGAGTACTGGAAAGCAAAAGGCACCCTCGGATTATTTCAGCTCCCTCCTGCCCCAACATGAGGCTGTCCCGGACGTTATCGCTCAGCGATGTCTGGATGCTCTTGCCTTCATCGTGAATTCGAATGAGCATTTCCCGCTATTCTTCTTGACCGAGCACGAGCTGCCTGTGGGGCTGAGGAGAACAGGATCAAAGAAAGGGAAAGGGAAAGAAAAGCAGAGTTCTCAGACTTACTATCCCATAGTCTTGCTTCTCGGACTGTTGGACAGGCAGTCTCTTCTCAAGACTCCGACAATCATGGAATCCGTGGTCGGTCTACTTGCGACCATTACGAGGCCACTTTCCAGTCTCAGCAACATCGACAAGAGACCCACTGAACCTAGCGAAGCTACCACGACCCAAGGAGGATCGATGATCGCAGTGGGCTCCACTGCTTCTGAACGATCAAATTCTGCAGCACAGGCAGAGGTGACGTCGAATCGTAGGTTCCACGATCACCATGCTGGAATACACCCTGATCTTCGTGTCTTCTTTCCTAGGTCCTAGTGCAACTGAACAGCACAGTGCGAAATCGCAGCCTGCAGTAGATCCTACGCCCGAAGAGAAGATGTTGCTGGCAAACCCGCCCCAAATCCCGCACGCTGTTCTGAGATTGGTTGTCAACATATTGACGGCTGGGGAATGTTCAGGACGAACTTTCCAGCAGAGCTTAGCGCTCATTCAGCATCTATCGTCGATTCCGGATGCACGAGAAGTGATTGCGCAGGAGTTGAAGTCGCGAGCGCAGGAACTTGGCCAATCCTTGTATGCAGACCTAGACTCTCTGGCGGAAGTGCTTACAGGTGCGGAAGGTGACGTGTTGGGCAGCCCAGTGGCGTCGAGGTTTGCTTCAGCTGCATCTGAACAAGCGAAATTACTCCGGGTATTGAAGACTATCGATTACATGTATTCACCGCGGACCGGCACGATAAACGAAGCAGATCAGGAGAAGGTTCAAAGTATCTACGAATCCTTCCGCTTTACACCGCTGTGGCGGCGCCTTGGCGACTGCCTCTCTGTGATTGAGGAGCGGCAGGAACTTGAGCATATAGCCACTGTTCTCCTGCCACTCATCGAATCACTGATGGTCGTATGCAAGTATGTAGGACCGAAAACAGCTGGTCAGGGCAATACGCGACTACTCCGGGGAACAGCCTCTCCCCGTTCTCCAGCAACAGCTCGCGAGTCCATGGAGGATCTCTTCATCACCTTCACGGATGCACATCGCAAGGTGTTGAACTTGATGGTCCGCAATAACCCGTCCTTGATGAGCGGATCCTTCTCCCTTCTCGTGAATAACCCTCGCGTTCTGGACTTCGACAATAAGCGGAACTACTTCAATCAGCAGCTGCACCGCCGCCCTCATTCTCGGGATGCTCACACCACTCTCCAGCTCAACGTACGGCGCTCTCGGGTGTTTGAAGATAGCGTTCAGCACTTGCAACGGAAGACTGGAGACCAAATTAAATATGGCAAACTCAGCGTGCGGTTTTATGACGAAGAGGGTGTGGATGCTGGAGGTGTGACCCGGGAGTGGTTCCAGATTTTGGCACGACAGATGTTTGATCCGAACAACGCCTTATTCCAACCTTGTGCTGCGGACAAATTGACGTATCAGCCCAATAGTCGATCCTGGATCAACCCCGAGCATCTGATATTCTTCAAGTTTGTAGGACGCGTCATTGGGAAAGCCATCTATGATGGACGGCTGCTCGACGCCTATTTCGCCAGGAGCCTGTACCGGCAGATCTTGGGCAAACCCGTTGATTATAGGGACGTGGAATGGGTAGACCCTGAGTACTACAACTCTTTGTGCTGGATCCTGGAGAATGACCCTAGCCCTCTCGAGCTGACATTCAGCGTTGAAGCAGACGAGGTGGATTCTGAAACAAGTATCAATCAGAGCATTATCAGCTAACGTCCTTCATTCTTCTAGTTTGGTACTACCAAGGTCATTCCATTGAAGGAGGGCGACATCTCTATCCCAGTTACACAAGAGAACAAGAAAGAATTCGTCCAGCTGTCTGCACAATATCGACTGTACCTTTCCACGAAGGATCAGATTGAGGCTCTCCTTGGCGGATTTTACGAGATCATCCCCAAAGACTTGGTTGCGATCGTGGGTGGCTTCAATTGTCACGGCGACTTATGCGCTAACAGTTGATATTTAGTTCAACGAGCAGGAGCTGGAGTTGCTCATCTCTGGTACTCCTGACATCGATGTGGATGAGTGGCGAGCTGCCACGGAATATCATGGATACACGAGCTCCGATCCTGTCATCGTGTGGTGGTGGCGGGCACTCAAGTCGTTCAATCGTGATGAAAGGGCAAAGGTCCTTAGTTTCGCCACGGGTACCTCTCGAGTTCCCCTTGGTGGTTTCACGGAATTACAAGGTGTCCAAGGCACCCAGAGATTCTCGATACACAAGGCATATGGCGATGCAGATCGGTTACCGCAGGCTCATACATGTGAGTGTACAAACTCCGTGCATCTGCATATACATCGCTGACCCTGGCGTTGTAAGGTTTCAACCAAATTGACTTGCCTCAGTATACGTCGTACGAAATGCTACGTCAACAGTTGTTGTTAGCCATTAACGAAGGTGGGGAAGGCTTCGGTTTTGCTTGAATACTAAAGCGCCGGTGTTGTCAGCAGTCACGAAATCTTGTAGAATCATATTGCATCTCTGTACATACCCGCATCATCTATTCTGTAGCCTTGCATTCAGCTATTCAAGTTCGTTCTTCGCCTACCGCATGTGAAAACTCGTTACTTGACGTGCTTAACCGGCATCTGTTTCCCGGATTCCCACTGCAATTATACAACGTGACCATTGCACTACTGATCGCTAGTACTCATGCGATCTCCTACCAGGCCTCGTTAAATACAGCGATGCTCATGAAAGTTCATTACTCCCGACCACCATGCGCGCTTTCGTTCTCAAAAGTTACGCACATCCCTCGAAGTTGAGCCTGACGACGGACTTCCCGGAGCCTAAGGCAGGACCGCAAGACGTATTAGTCGATGTTTACAGTGGCGGCTTGAACTTCTTTGATGTATGTATCTGCGATCATTCTCCTTATCAGAAGGTGCATGAGAGCTCGTCTCACTGTCCTACGTCGTATACTAGATTCTACAATGTCAAGGCAAATATCAAAACCAGCCGCCCATGCCATACGTCCTTGGCGCGGAGTTCGCAGGTCGCGTTTCTGCGAACTCGCCTATACCCAAAGGATGTAAGCTTAAGCCTGGTGATCGAGTGTTCGGTGCGGCCCAGGGAGCTTTCGGGGAGAAGCTTGCTACTCCGTGGACAAATATCCTGCCCATTCCTGATAATATTTCGTTCGATCAAGCCGCTGGTACGTTCCCAGCATCCAGGGCTTGCAAAATGTCGCGGGGACGCTGATGAGCTGCCTAAAGGTCTTTTCGTTACTTGGCCAACTAGTTACGAAGCGCTCGTTGGGAGGGCCCAGCTGAAGTCTGGTAAGGTGCCACCCTACCGGTGGGTAACGATTCAGCGCATCTCACATGTTTTACAGGAGAGTGGGTGCTTGTCACGGCTTCTGCCGGCGGAGTCGGTATAGCAGCGGTACAGATAGCTAAAGGTAAGTAGCCGTCTCTTCCATGTCCTTCTATAGTAGCTAAATGACAACCATCCAGCTCTCGGCGCTAAAGTCATTGCGGCAGCAGGATCACAAGTGAAATTGAATGTCTCGAAAGAATATGGAGGTGCGGACTTCGGGGTAGACTACACAAAGCCCAATTGGCAGCAGGAAGTCCTTCAAATCACCGGTGGAAAGGGTGTGGATGTGATTTATGACCCTGTCGGACTTATCCAAGGTGCGTGTGAACATGGAAACCACAATCCCTGGTTCTCATAAACGTCCGGTACCCAGACTCTCTGAAGTGTATAGCATGGAAAGGAAGAGCTTTGGTTGTTGGGTTTGCTGCTGGTGCAATTGAGAAGGTCCGCCCCCTCGTCGTTATCTTTTGTGTTTATATTCTGATCGTATCTGTCACTAGTTACCATTAAATCTGGTTCTATTGAAGAATATATCTATTGTCGGCATTCATTGGGGTGCCTACACAAGTGCGTTCAATTGAACTATCCCTTCCACAATATATTCATACTCACTTTACCTCTGTTAGAGAAAGATCCTGAGCATATTCCGAAAGTGTGGAAAGACCTGATCGCGTAAGCCATTCTTTTACCTGCGAGCTCTAGATCTCTTCCGATGTACTTTCAATAGCCTCTTGTCGTCAGGTCGTGTTAAGCCCGTGGTTTATTCAGAAGTCTTTCCATTCGAGAGGCTACCTGACGGATTGGTAGCCATCGAGAAGCGTCAGACGTGGGGCAAGGCTGTCGTGCGTATCAGGGACGAGAGCGTAATGGCGCGGTTGTAACAGGGATCAAGTCTTCTCATCTTACATTACATTGACACGGCCCTCGTAGACCGATTATGCGACCGTTTCATTCAGTGTTCCGTCTGTCTCACTTGCTTGTATCATTCGCATTATGACATTTATCATTTCGTACATATCCTCGTCACTACATCCCTTATAGCCGTTTAAGCGAGCCAATCAGCGCGTCATAAACGCGACACGCGTCGACGCGTCGGACTCGCGGCCGCGGGCACCTAGCTTCGAGTGGCATAAGTTTGATCTAAACTTGCGGTCTTCTATTATTTGCATCCCTGTCTTGCTTTCATAAAGCGCTCGAAAGAGTCGTGTTTCTGTCAACGACTCTTATCCACTCGTCATTCAAGAAACCATGTCCAGTACTGCAACAGTATTACTGGGTAGTAACCCTCACGGTGAAAGGGAAATGACGAAGAATCAGCGAGGATTAGTTGATGCTTGTTTTGAAGAAGGCCAGTATGAGTCTGGGATATCACTGCTCCAGCAGCTGCGTTCTTCTGGGTACAAACCATCTCCGTGAGCTATCCAGCCCTTTGGAGAGCATAGTCTCCTATAACCCCTCGCTTCCGATCAGGAGCCATATACGCCAACTATTATACATTGCTTTGTATCCTCCGCCAGACAAGGGTAAAGAGAAATCCAGGCCTGATTTTGGTTCTCCAAGCAAGGTACCTCCAGCGAAGCAGAAGAAGTCCGCTCTCATTCCTACTGCCGCTGCTTCGGAGGCAGCCATACAGTGTCTTACTTCATATCTGACGACGAATACACCAAAGTCTCTACTCCGTGCCTTGCCGAGCTATCCGCCTCCGAAGGGCCGTGATGGAGTTCAGACAAATGACATGATGGACGAAGACGAAGACTCATTCATTTCTCGAGAAGCGGCAAACATCACTCAGTGCAAAGACTGTTGGACCATTCTACGTGAAGGTTTTATCCTGCGGGCAGATGGGGATCCATCATCTGACAGAAGTGGGGCCAAGGCTCGCAGGAAGTTGATCCTCGACGAAGACACGATGTACAGTGACTCCACGGATACGGATGTGCCCGTTCTTGTCGGTGAACATGCCTGGCCCGTTCTTGAATGGCTCATCGAAGTCATTGAGAAAGATGCAAACCTAACGGGGAATAGTGGACACCGTGAGCAATGATCACCGCATCTCCCGTCCAAGTCTAACCAACTCTGCGATAGCGCGGTACTCTCCGCTTCTGTTGTGTCAGATACCTCCTGCAAGAACAGGCACAATCGCCCGGTGGGAAGCGGATAAACCTCTTGACATTATGATGTACTGCCTACACCAGACCGAACCGTCACGGAGGTTGGCTGGCGCACGACTCGCGAGCCTGGTTCGTGCTTCCCTGCGTCCTCTGTTACTGGAAATAGCGGCTCAATATAATGTTTCAGTTGATTGATCTGACCTCAGTTGTGCACTTCGACGCGGCAGCTTTCACAAACGCCGTCTTCGCGCGATTGATAGCGGAAGGCGGTCTGATGTTTTCGGACTTTCTCGCAATCCTTCCTGACTCTGTCGTCGCATCCAAATTCAGACTCGCATTGTGCCGGAAGTTTCTTGCTACTAACTCCTCGGTCGATTCCGTCCGGACGGTTAGCGCGTCGAAGCCCCAGGGCCGCATCCAGCCTCGTGCCAGGAGACGAGGGGCCGCCCAGACTGGAGAAGATGTGTCCCCGAAAGCTGTTGACGCCCAAGCTCCTGAGACGATTGCCAGTAGACTTCCGCTTCCGTCGTCTTCAGAGATTCTCCAATTGGTGCAGACTTCTCGTAATAGCACGAAGCATGGCGCAGCAGTAGAAGAGTCGAAGGTAAAATTCTACATGGTATTGGCATACGGCAAATTACAAAATGGTGTACCTTCTGAAGACCGAGATGCCGATTGGCCCCAAATCCTTCAGGATGGGACACTTAGAAAGGCCCTTGATGATATCATGGCGAGCAGACCTGGGGAAGCGGACATGAAGGACCTCATCATAAGCACGCTTGGCGCTTAGTAAATTACTTGTGTAGGGAGTGCAATCTCCAATGATCCGTATTGCTAATGAACCAATCATACTGGCCTCCGAGAACGTGTGCTCTCTGGAGGGTTGCTCAGTGAGTGGGGCTGACTCAAATTTGTCGTGACATCTGGTTGACTTGTCTGAATATGTCTATTAGCGGTAAGTCGGATCCTTCAATCCAATATCGACAATTGATATATTGCGCCGGAGTGAACCTATACGCTGGCTGAAGTGCGCATGTCAGAACAGGTGGTGGGTGTACAGGCATACGTCCACGGCCACACAGGTGCGCAGTCCTCTAAGATGTCCGATAATGACTTACATCTGGTCTCAAAAGCTTCTGAGCCAGAGAATTGGAACTCATTGATAGAAACGAGCCAAAGTCCATCCTAATTGACCCCCTAGGTAAGGAACTTCAGCTTGGAAGCTATCATCGTCTGACGTTACCGTGTGGTACCGAAAGTAAGTAGATGTATGACAGGGCACTGCACAGGTGAGATACAGCCAAGACCCCGCCGTTTACAGTTCCGGCCAGACTCACAATAGGGTCTACTAAGCTGCCCTAGTGGTCAGCCATAGATACGCCTATAGTACGTGACAGGTTCTCGTTCCCGGATTCGCAACCATACCAGGCCCCATTGCTACGGCCCTTCACTGGAATGACTGGATCAGGTACACATCGCGAAATTCATCCGCTCACCTTTCCTTAAAATTCTTCTAAAAACCTTTCTGAGTATCAAGCTGCAACTGTAGGCACACAGCTGTGTTGTACATACACTGCCACTGTTAGACTTCGGGAGGGCATACTCATGTGTTCCTGTAAACAATTCATATTACGGCATCCGCAACAGAACAAATATACGCATCTCGGAATCAGCCATGTATCCTTTTACTTCAATGCTTACCAGAGCGAGGACTTGGACAGCAGCTGTTGGGCTTCCCATGTCACACACGCCGCTCCTCGTTAAAGATATTCGTGATCAAGACCAGCGATATCGACATAGAACCTAACTTTGAGCGCAACACCAGTGTATATCAAGCTCTCTGTCGGCTGGCCCCGACACCTAGCCATCTTGGTCCTAGACTCTAATGCAAGAATACATTCTTATCGAGAGCGCACGACATAGCAACGTAACCGCAACTGGGCCGCTCTAACTTTATAGATCAGTATCAAGATAAAACCTTGATCATCAAACCTACGTTCCAAGTCATGTCAGTGCTGGTCTCGGGCTCTTGCAATGGCTTCTCTTCTTGCTCTGGTCCCCGAGGCACTTGTCGTACGTGGATCCGCAGCGTTGTTTTGCTCCGGAGACCTCGGTGAAAACTTCATAACTAGAGAGCGGTTCCGAAGAGCACTCCGAGAAGCCGAATGTGCGGACCTCGCTATATCGTCCAAAAGGGGGAAAGAAAATATTCAGACAGCTGCGAGAAACAGGAATAAGATAGGGCACGATTGTGGGATTGAAACATACGCATGGGGGAAGCAGGATTAGCGAGTCAGTCCGGGAGTTCCAAACGATGATAGCTGCCCGTCATCATTAGGCCGCTCGCATATTTAAGATGCTAACCAGAATGATGACGCCCCACACCATTTTATTGCCGTTATGTTCCTTGAGTGAACCAGTAGTATCACTCGTTCTGTTTATAGGACAGGGACAGAGGTGAAAGATGCTTTTGGACTGCGTCGATGGACAGAGCTGGACTTACGCTCACTATAGATGTTGTTCAAGTGGATCGTAGCTGCGCGGCAGTCTGGGAAGAGGCGGAGCGAGGTTACGAGCGTTACTGATCGGAATCGTCTACAGTGGTCTGCAATACTTAGAGGCTCACATAGACGGATCCAGGGTGATTATCAAGAGCTGGCGAAATGACTGGGACGAAGGCACCATTACAAGCTCCTTCATGGCCGACGAGACATCCAACGGCATCGTGCCACACAGACCCATGATACAGGACTGTCTGATCCATCGATTTTTGCCTGTATGTGCAGGTAGCCCTACGAGTACGCCTTGTCCCATGCAGATCAAAGGGAGTATTTCGGATGGATAGAGAAACTCACAGGTACCAGTTTGCAAGGGGAGAAGAAGCACCGGTCGTCGACAGGGGCCTGCAGGTCTCGAGGTCAGCATTGCCCAACACCAGTGATCGCTGCTTCGCTATCTCTGCGCTAGCCTCCCTGGCCGCTATCCGCGAGTTCTGTAACAAGCAGATGTTTTGGACAGACCACATAAGAGAGCATTGAACCGTTCTCTTCTCCCGACCGCGAGTCCCATGAAACGCCGATGACTTGATGGATGATTTCATCTCTAGACCTACGAAATCATGTCACCAATGGATAGCCGTGTAGAAAGTCATGTCTGTACGGGGAAGACAGGTGAGATCTATCATAGATGCAGGACATGACACAGAAGTGGTACGCAATTCACGTACCTGACCCTGGGGGATGGATGTGCGTGAATGAATTCAAGTCGACAGCAGGCGAATGTCGTCGCCAATCAATATACGGAATTGTTCATGTAGACAACAAGTTCTAGGTCGAGAATGGCACTATTTCAATGTAAATATCATGTCTGTTGCTCGGCTAGTTTGTCAGAAATATTCACTTAATTAGCCCGTAGTAACTGCATATCCTGTTCAAGTCGTAGGCCTAGAAGGTGTGCCTCCTGACCGTATCAAGGATGCGCAGACTTTGGGGCCAAAGTTGCGCACGTTCAGCATCGATTCTACGCAATGGCCGTATCCTCAGCAGGCGCCGTAACCATGCTGTACCGACTCGGTTCTGGTCTGCTACCACTGTAGTTTGGCATGTCAAGCGACAAGATTCAGTAGAAGATCACTTTACGATGTGTAGTCACCGTTAGACATGGGTCCTTCGTTAGCTCACTTACAAGAGGATCCTATGATCTATCAAGCTTCGAGAACCACGTATAGGACCCTCGTCGAAGATGAAGCCTGAGATCTGAGAAGCCACTGCAAGAGAAGAAGCCGCGTGTAGAACTCCAGGAGCTTGCACCCACCTCATGGCTTGCCGCAAAGTGGCCACACCATAACTTCCACTCACGCACGTAAAGGCAAGCAACTATCATACATCTGCCTTTGTATCAGTTCGGGTACGATCCCGCCAATTGCTCGCCAACCAAGTGGAGAGGCTTTACTGTGGCGTCAACATATATGACCTCAGTCCGCATTCAGAGAAATCGACGGTTCGACATTGGACGTACTTATGCCGACAATTAATAGTCTGTAATACGCGCATAACTTGCAGGTACCGTACGCGGGAAGTGATTCACACTCAGCGACACAGTAGAGGTGGTGACGAGTAGACAGCGATGCATCGATGATCCCTGATACGTGCCATACACTGACGAGTACGCAGATCAAGGCTTTCGTTCCGGGCGGTGATGGAATACCTCTTGCGTTCGGTTCCGATATTATCCCCGCAGTCCTCGCAGGTTGAATAAAGCTAATGCCTGCATCGATACTACGCTAGAGTTGACATGATGGCCCTGGCCTGTCGTGCAGTGATTTCGTCAAGACTTCACAGGCAGTCATCATGAAACCCTCGGGTGACCACCCAACTCCAGCTAAGCTATAGCAGTGCGATCTGTACCAAAGACAGCAAAAAAATCAACATATGATTTTCACTCATGCCCCTCTGACTTCTCGGTGCAGAAGACTGGGACCAAGTGTGTGGCCGCAAGCTAAAATCGGAGTGAACAGTCGGGAGGAATGCCGTCAGATGGATGCGGTTAGACGACAGGCGCCGGCTTGGTGCCGCAGCGCACAGCTCGTGCTAATACGTCAAAAAAGATAAGGTGAGACATCATAGGACATGATGTGTATCTGACAGCTCTCTGTAGGATCCATGCATTCCGTCTGTAGGTTCAAATAGCATCATAAAGTAGCGACAAGACAAATCTTACTCAAACTGCTTCTCCATAAAGGGCGCGATTGCACGTCCTCGTGAATCTGGGACCATCGAGATAACGGAATTTGCATCCGAAGCGCCACAAACCACCTGCTAACCGAGACAGTTCAACGTTAATGAATTGATTCCCAAGACCTCCGTAACGAATCGTGAGCTAACTTCTAATGCATAGCGTCCTAGGGAAGAGGGAATGCTGGCTGCGAGTACCTTCGTCATACATTTGCATGGATACTATTCGGGGACTGAGCAACCCATGGTATCTTTAGCTATACCTGTACCAGAAGTACCGCATTAGCGGTCAGTGTTAGAATGGCATCAGGAGTTCAGCCCAAAAATAGAAATATGGGCCATGGTTACCAACGCGAATTGGAGAATGTCGGGTACCGGCAGCTAAGCCTTTCCTGTCTTTCCAATTGCGGCTCTGGGGTTCCTGCTATCGAGTGTCAGGATTAGGGATGGCAATTGTCATCGTTGCGTCTGAAGAATAATTCAAAACGAGGCGCGCAGCAGGGATTCCCCCTTGCCACCTGAGGTCCGCCATCATTTACCCTGGATGAAGTACCTGTTCCTGAAGCGAGCTAAGATCTTTATCAGGATGATGCAGCACGTACATAGCTATATGAATCTTTAGATGGGTCCGAATCCGGCGCGCTCATCTGCTGGGACCGTATCCAAGATCTTCGGCTTCTGGTCCCTGGTGAGCGCCACAATTGTCACTGACTCATCTTCCCCGCGTATTCATCTTGCAGTAAACCAGAGCATACTAGCCTTCTATAGGGACACAGCCCTGAGCCGAGATGCACGGCCGCCAACAGACCCGTTCTCCGAAACATGCAATCTTGCTGGAGCTCACCTTACTCGATAAGCTTGCCTACGTACCGGCAGCTTAACTGGTCTCCGTCTTCTGAGCGAACGAATGGAGAACTACGCCGGGTGCATACCATTTCTTGACATTTGATTTGATCACTCGACCGAATTGTCTGGCCCATGGAGTGTCAGTATACTGGTACCGCCCTAGCGTGACGGTAAGCGCCTCTCCCGTCTGGCCTTATGAAGGCCTTGCTTTCAAGGACCGGCTTTTCCAGCCAACCTCTTTCGCACCGACGAACCTTATGTCCCACAACCGCCGCAGTCTTCAGCCTTCCGAGAGCGCCACTTATGGCGGTCAATGGGCTAACACTAGTCAGTACCCACAAGGCTATCCCCCATCCGCGAGCCAAGTGGCATACGCCCCATCTCCATCTTCGCCATATGGCCATGCAACCTCATCACAAGGCTACGTAGCCGCTGGACAAGAATACAGTGCTTCGTATGATCCTACCTTCGCACATGAAGGGACATCTCCGGTTACTTACCAAGATGCATCATATTTCGCGGCTCAGCAATCTGCGTACGCAGAAGCGTACGCGCGACCGCGTTCACAACAAGCGCTGTCTCACAGTGGTCAAGTACAATATGCATCTGGACAGGGAGTAGTATCTGCGCAGGGTTATCAGTCATCGCACAGTCGTTCACCGCACAACCACTCCCGTTCATACTCGCTCTCAGCAGCCCAGTCTGCTCAACATGGAGCGTATAACACACCTCACGACTATAATCACCAAGCTCACCCCATCCCATCCCCATATGCCCCGCAGGCATCGTACTCCCAAGGACGGGCCGGAGAACAATATCCAGCTTCCCCTGCAAGACCTTTCTCTTGCGACATGTGCGCGTTGTCCTTCAATCGTCAGCACGATCTGAAACGTCATCGAGACACCCATACGGGAGAGAAGCCATTTGTGTGCAATGGTGGATGCGGGAAGACCTTCACGAGGAAAGACGCGCTCAAACGGCATCAGGTAAGATTCCTCACGCTTGTTCGGCGTCCAGTGCATAGTTAATGTATCGACAGCTGGTGAAAGGATGCGGCACGCAGGAGGAAGGATACTAAAGCAACAAATTCCAAGTTAATTACGCCCTGGAGGTACACATTGAAGACCCTCACCATTCACCGTACGCCTTCATCTCGGTCTGTTGTAATATATTGTACATTACATTCGTGCATTGCCTTGCTATCCTGCTTTCTTGCATTCACCTGGCGGTCTTTACTACACAGAACCTAATAATTTGTATCATAGCATAGATAACACCACTAGTAGTCATATTAAATAATTAAATTCTGGGCCCTGAGCAGCCTGATATAACGAATCATACCTGGGATTACTTAGGATGCGCCGGAACAACGCCTCTCTGGCCAAGACATCGCATCTGACAATAGCGACGAGCGTATATTGCTAAGCATGTTCAATGGTCTTTTCGAGGATCCAAGCATCACGAGGTTCAATCTTCTTATAATAGTTCTCGTGGACTCGAACCTCCGTGAAGCCATGTCGTTCATAGAACCGCTTGGCCTCTGTGTTCGAGATCTGAACGTGCAGGTGTACATGACTGATTTTGGGTTTCGAGTTTGCTGCTGCTGCTGATAAGATCGCTTCAAGACCCTTCGATCCTAACCCAAGGGAACGGTACGGCTACGTGTACAACATTAAAATTGCGGAATTCTAGAACGACGGGAACTCACCGCCAGGACGCCCATCGTCATAATATACAGCTTGACCGTGCCATCGGACTGGTTCTCGAGCCTACAGCAGATGATACCAACAGGAATGTCATTGTAATAGACTTGCGGTAGTCAGAGCTATCCCTCGATTCGGCAAGCGCTTGCCACTCACTAAGTTTGCAGAAATCTTCAAGCTCGGGGGCGAGAATATCTCTATAGAATTTGTCGCTGTACTTGATTGGAAAAAGCACCGTGTTTAGCTTCCGTACTGTGCCAAGATTGTTCGGCGTCAAGGACGCGAAAGAGACTTTCGACGTCGTCGTCGTTGTGGCGGAAGACATAAGTCGTGGGAAAGACGCTACGATTAGGCGCTTACAATGTCTTACCATTCACACTTTGCTTTAGGATAGTCACTTGATAAAGTCTACCGGCTGTGACATCTCTGGAATTCACGACGACCGACTCAGAGACCCGGATCTCAGGTAAAACTCTATTCGTCGGTCGTGCTGTGTGTTTTCTTGAGATTGATGGATTCTCGGAGGAGCATATCATTAGGTCGGTTCAAGGAGCTGTTGTTTCTACTCTTTATAATTCTGTCGCCGCTTGTCTAGCGACCGCTACCAGCACGCAGGTCAGTATAGTACATCTACGGCAGTCATGCATGATGGAATTCATGGCATTGCCTCGTACACTACCTACTCACAGGATGTCCTATTCTTGTTGACGCCACTTGCGTCTCGATTTACTCTCACAGGTATCCGTGGATGATTTCTAGCGCTGGTACTTATTTACTATCGGGGCTTGATCAAGGTCAACCGCATTAGCTTCCTCCGGTGATTTGGAAGGACCCTCAAAGTGGAGCGTCTCCTTGTGTCCAATTGGCGAGTGTCCGTTCAATCTAGTTTCCTGGCTCCGATCTGATGTCGATAAACTGTTTTTCAACATACGTGCTTTAATTGCTTTGCAAAGCTCACCGTCTTACTCTTGCCTGTTCTTACTGCGGAGGTCTTGTATTCGCGGCGACGTTGGCAGTGTTCTACTTCAACCATGACTATTGAACTTGACGGCATGTTCTCCGACCCTTGTCACACCGTACTCTTTCTATTCAATCACTTTCGACGACATAGGGCCGCTATCGAACTCGAGACATTTGATGGCTCAGCCAGGAACCGGGATTCAGTGCGGTCAGGTTATAACTCAAAATGTAACAGATGCCGTGTATAATAATTTCTATCAGATTCTTGGGGGACTCTCACGAAGTCTCGGAATGCCGTCAGGACTTTCCAATGAATCTGAACTCCTGCGAGCCTTCTGGAAGAGCTTTCCATAAGTTGATGTCTATTTGCTCTATCTTTCAGCTTCATCCAGGATAGCTTGGGGATCGAGATGGCATTGGACGTAATGCTGGACGGTAGAGTTTACCGGTGCCGTCCCCTTTTGGATCGAGCCTTGGTGCACCCGTATCAAGCACTAGAACAGAAATATACCGAAGAGGTGCATATTATCACATTTCTGGCTTAATCATTCTGTTTGACAGTTCAAACACCCAAGCAGCGATCATCTTCCCTAGTGCAAGTCGTACCCGAAGCGTCAACGGAGCCGTACACCCAACTGACAGCTAACGAGGAAACATTAGGGAACTTCAAAGAAACCCGCCGCAAAGCAGACGAGCCTCGTAAAATAGCCTTACCCCGCAGAGAGCGACTCGCACCATCTTTTCCCTACTGAGTGTAATTGAACACAGGAGAAGCACTACAGAGTCCTGCTGATCTAGGTATGCCGTCCCGCGGTAAGTATATGCGAAAAACTCAGAATTACTCTAACATTTTATTGTAAGCCGGAAGATTTTAATGTACAGCGTACGACATCGCAAATACTGGACTAGCGAGCAACGCAATTCGAGAATTATACCGATTCGTGATTATTGAAATTTTGCTGCAGTACTCTTTCAATCAATTGGTGTCATTCGACTGTATAGGCTAATCTGTCAGAGTAAGCGTGATTCACTTGATTTTCTGGCATAACAGTTATATTGTGCTGATCAGACTCGTTCTGAACTGCGAAGCCAAGAACTCCCCGAGGTGGATTGCTACATGCCACTATGGGGTCAAGATTGGAGGTATGACCTAGTAGTGACCGACCGGGCGATAAGCGAGCGTCGGATGAACGTTCGTAGACCGCCCGAGGTCCTTAGGTCGCTCGCTCAGTAGAAGTCATCGGCTATACCAAATGGACTATTTAGACGGGACGCAGATGAACTCAATAATTCGTAATCTGTTTCGGAAACCCCATTCTCATCTTCTGGTATGTGATTTTATCCCTGAGGACAAAGGACTGCAGTTCTTCTCACGTAAATGCAATTGGCAGCCGCAACGCCGACGAGCCCAGTGGGTACGGTGCTCCTGATTGCCATTGTTATCATCTCACTGATTCAGCGCTTTTGTATGTTTCTCAGCGCGTCCTGGTGACTGAGCATTCTTCCGAGTATTACACCGCCGTCGCGACTGCGTCATGCACCGCTCTCCCTGAGATATACACTCAACAACATACCGTTGTCATGTTATCCGGTCTGCCTGCTACCTTCCTGTATTGAGGTTCATCTGTACAAATCAGCGCAGTAATTTCATATGGAACCCTTGACATCCAGTCCATTTGGCAAGAGACGCCCGATACAAAAGAGGCCAATATTCACTCTGTCCTTCAAGTTCGCTAAATATTAACGTATTCCTCGAGTTAACCGCTAACGATAGAAATGACACAATTACAGGCCATCGCTGCGGTTGTAGCTTGATCGCCGCTTCGTGACGATTCGTCTATTGCAATACCTGGCAGCAAGCGCCGCTTCATCTTCTTTGTTGTCTATATCCTTTGCCTGCTTGGACAATCCTGCGGCTCGGGACTCGGTTGACGGCTGGATCTATTCTGAGACGCCGCTGTGCACTCTGGTCTCTGACGTTGCCCACATTCAAATCACCGTGTCAGTATGCCGAGGTGATCGCAGTACGTGTAAATTCATCTCCTTCCAGCTTGCGACCCCATATTCGAAACCGAAACCGAGCTAATTTTGTATGTATGGTAATAGCCGCGGCGCGCTCGCCGCTGATAAGGGGCCGTCGTATTCATTATGATCAGGGCTTGTAGTCGTCAATTTAAAGGACCATGCACTGCATGCACCGGTCTTGAACGGCTTCCGTCGGCCTACACTTCAATTTCTCGACCCGTGGCACTGAAGTCGGACGTACATGGATGCCGCCACCCCGCCGAGATGCCCGTCGATCTTCTGTTGTGTAGACTCGACCTTCGCGATGCAGATCCTTCACAAATCAATCTTCTTATGATTTCGAGCCATTAAGTATATCGGAACTCCCATGGATATTTCACGGGTTCCTTCGGGAGCTTTAGGAGACATGCGGCTCGGATAAGATTATGGATCCATGAGAGTCACGATCCCCACTGACGTCGAGCTGAATGTTATCATCTTGCACTGTAGGTAGGTATATACGGCGTGGGTCTATAGAATTACGGACTGCGAGGGTCTCGGCCAAGCACTACCGCCTCTATGCTAAAGTTGCTGAGCCCTGGTGCCCGAGCTTTCTCTCCCCGAGTTCTCAATCCATCCATACTGAGCTATTTATATAACCAGCAAACAAAATAGAAAACTAAGATACATTTGCTGTATATTCTGAATTGATAGAATAAAGTAATGAAGGACAGGTATTTCGATCAAGCAGGAAACCGACGGTAACGAAGGGTGGTCCGGGACAAAAAGCACCCAATAGATCGAGACGATTAGCTATCCGTCCTGGGAGGAGACTCATTCGCGGGAGATACATCCAAGGTGCTGGGATCTCTTCGACTGGAGCTAGGGCGAGACGTACTGTCAAGAGGAAGTTAGCGCTCCACCTCAAACCAGGGCCAGAGCATAAATCATAGATGGGAACCGAATAATAGTTCGAGGTACAAAGTGAAAACAATACAAATGGCACAGCATGGATGGAAAAAATTGCTACAGTGTCAAGGTGAAACCGCAACACAAATGCCCTAACGGCGGTCCTCATTGTATAGCTTTGGACTCAGTGAGTCCAGCCAAATACAGAGGCTTGGAAAATTGAAGTATACACATTGAATGAGGTCTCTCCTAGAGCCAAGCCGCTCTTACGAGAGGTCATTTAAAGCCATTTGGAAAGCAACGACCAACCCCAAGTACTGGGCCCGAACAAGCGGTACACGCGCTTGCTTTTGAAGGTAGATTGCAAAGATGCATTTGCAACGGCAGCGAGAGGGACGAAAAGAAAACGAATGCAACAAGGGTTAATGCAAAAAGGCGAGCCAATTACAGGAAGAAGAATGACAAAGTAACATGAGGCACTCACCTGCCGTCCTGACCACGCTTGCTGGGCTTCGGCCAACCCCACACCTCACGGATCCAGCGTGCCATGTTGACTTCCTGTTGCATATTCCGCAGGAGCCATGGGTGCCGCAGCATGTCTTCCGGGGTTGGACGCTCAGTCGCCGACACAGTTAGCCTGCGTCGAGTCAGTCAGCCGGTCAAGCCGCGGTTCTGGGCTGGATACGCACGTCAGCCGGATGAAGTCCTTCATCTCGGGGCTCCATTGGGCATCTGCATCATCTTCTAGTCGGGGAGGCTGTGGTAGAGTTTGAGAACAAGAACCACGGTATCGGATCGTTTACGTACATCGCTTTGTGTAATGTACATCATCAGCTCGATTGGCGGAAGGTCGTTTGGGAAGGGGAAGCGGTTTTGGCAGAGTTCAAGGAGGGAGATGCCAGTCGACCAGACATCGGATCGGATAGTGTATTCATTACCGCATATCCGTTCGGGCTGGGGAACACGTGAAACGAAAATTATGGCAGAAGGGACTCGGACTCACGGCCATGTAGAAACTCGTCCCTGTGAACGTGCCTGCCATCGAGTTCACGAGCTCACCGGACACACCGAAGTCACACAGCTTGACAATACCCTGCTTCGATAGCAGGATATTCGACGGCTTAATGTCGCGATGGATCGTCTTCTGCGAGTGCAAGTAGGCGAGACCTTGGAGGACCTATAACAGCGTCAGGCGGTCCACATAATAACCAATGCAAGCGCCTTACACCTTCCGCGAGCCTCCCCGCGACCTTCTCACCCACGCGCCCGCCCCGCTCCTTAATCCGCTTCCCCACCGCCTCCAGGCTCCCGCCCTCGCAGAACTCCATCAGCACCTTCACCTCGCTGTCGCTAGGGCTAATGTACGCGCCATAGAACTTGACGATATTAATGTGCCTCGTCTTGGTCACCATGCCTAGCTCTCGCAGGAGTTGTTTCATTGGCGCCTCGCGTGTCGTGATAGTCTTACGCGCCATGATAAACCCGTTGCGCTTGTCCTGCACCTTGTGAACTGCCCCACCCGCGCCTTCGCCCAAGCGTGAAAGCTCGACGAGTACATCATCAGAGTACGAGGAGGGAATGGGTAGCTGGCGGTGGGCGTCGTTCTGTGACGATGGAGGTGATACAGCGGATGTAGTGATAGTGGTAGCACTAGACGGCTTAGACAGTTCCTCGGAGGAGTCGCCGGACGGCTCTCCAGATGTTGTAGTTATCGCAATGCCGTCTATCGTCCGACGTAGGTCCTCCATTGAGTCCAGGGCAGGACGCTTTGGCTGGCCGGACATCGCAGGACGGATGGTCGTCTCGCTCGGCCCATCCCCGCTCGCGCTGTCCAAGCCCTCCTGTGCAGGACCACCATAGTATCCTCCCGCAAATGGGTTGAAGCCCGTGGGCGAATCTGAGCGGTCGGACGCGGGGTTTGCATCTGGTAGCGGGATTTTGATCTGGATGCGGCCTCCCTTGGGTGTAGCCGGTCGTGGGGACGACTTGCCTGGGATCTGCAGGCTCAGCGCCGGCATAGGCGAGCGCGATCTCGGCGGTGCAAGACTACTGGGCGGGGACAAGGGTGCATTGTTCGAGGTGGGCTTGCGGATGTTCAGCGGTGCGGTTTCTGGCAGAGGTAAAAAGGGAATAGGCGGGGGCACGGGCGATGTCGAGCGCGGCAGACTTCGAGGACCAATTGGCCGTGGATGGGTACTTGTAGAGTGCATTGCTGGCGGTTCACAGTAAGGTAGAGAAAGGGTAACGACAAGGGCTTTAATTAAGGCTGTCGCGCCTGGCAGCTGCGCGGGGCAACCATACTACTCGAGCCACCCGTTTCCAACACGCTGTAAACTGCATTCCAGGCGTTGTATGCCCGCAGGCCAGGCATGAGGTGCAGCGTCAGTCGTCTGCTTCATGTTTAGGATGTTGTTGAACACGAGCAATCCATCAACTACTCCTACATAACGCTGTACATAAAGCAGTACGCGCGTAGCGCCAACTGTGGCACACTCCGCGACACCACTCAAATGAACACAAAAAGGAAGCGTGAATCGTCGGTTGACGAGAGCGACATATGCACTAAGCGAGAATCGAACTCGCGGCCAGTCGACAAGGCATCGTGGCAACGACTGAGGTTACCACTACCCCATTAGTGCATATCGTTGGAACAAATCGAAATTATCTAGACTGTAGGGTAATCTACAGTAATACAAAGCACTCAAGCCATGCCAATCCGTAAATTGTCAAACTTGCTATCCTCGTATCTCAACCAGTTCTCACTGCCATCCAGCCTCCCAAACACGCTATTCACCGCACTCACCAGACTCTGCCCTGGCTGAGGGTCCTTCCCAGGCCCTCCCTCCATACCATCCCTCGTCCCCCCTTTGTCCCCACTCAGCTCCCAATACATTGCACCGCCGAGCCCCTCCTTCTTGATCCATTCTGCCTTCCACCTACCCACCTCGTCCGAGTCGAAGCTCACCATCTCCTTCTTGCTGTAGTCATATGACCAACTTGCAAGCGCCGCAGCGTCGCGGAACATGTGCGCGCCTGGTAGGGGCAGAGCGCGATAGTCGTAAACTCCTTGTTCCCAGGTACCCTGGCCGATACCTGAGAAGGGGTGACCAGGGCCGTCGGTATTCATGAAAGAACGGCCATAGAGAGGCAAGCCGATGACCAGTTTATGGCGAGAGACGCCTTGAGAAGTGTAGTATGTCACGGCTTCAGAGGTGCTGATTGGTCCGCCAAAGACGTTGGCCTGGTGGTTTGCGATCTGATCCCAAGAACCAGCTGTAGTAACCATAAGACACTTGGCCCGAGAGAGAAGTGTGGATAGACTCACAGTAATCATAAGCCATGAGGTTCCAGAAGTCAAGGTACTGATCCATCTCCTTCATAAGCAGTTTCTTGTAATTGTCAGGACCGCAGGGGGAAGCGACCTAGGGTCTCCATTAAAACTTCGTATATGCCACGGATAGTATCACGTACCGTCAACAAAAATCGATAGTTGATTCCCTTCGACCTCGCATGCTCGTCCAAGGCATGTCTCATTTCCTTGAGTAACTCGACATATCCGCTTGCCTGCTCCGCGTTACTGGGATACTCATAATCCACATCTAGTCCATCTAAACCATAGTCTTCCACCAGGCGAACAGATGTTTCCACGAACTTCCGTCGTAGGTCCGGCGACACCACGACGGGATGGATCTTCGGGGAGTATGTCCATCCGCCAATAGACAGAATCAACTTCAAATGGCGGTGGGCTTTCTTCAGTTTGTAAAGGGCCTTGAAGTTTCCGTACAAATTGTTGCCTTGGTCATTCCACGAGTCTCCGGGGTAGTGGATTTGTTCGTCCGCCCACGGGTCTGACAGGACTACGGATCCGTCCGCCTGAATATCGGCGAACGCATATAAGATGTGCCTGAAGCAACCCATCAGCCGTCTGCTGGCGGAACTGTCAGCATACATGGACCTACGTGACGTCCTGGACTGGGATAGCAGATGGAGGGAATTTTCGGCCGTAGATTCCCCTGCATCATTCATCAACGTACTGCGGAAAACAAGCAGTAACCTAATATACCAATTCGTGAAACTGATAAACACATAAATTAGGTATCATAAACCAGAAACACGGTTGTACTCACTATCCGACGCTCTTCATAGACATGTCTGTTTCGTTTGACGGCACCTGTGGCTTCTCAATCTGGTCGTTCTGTTCGGTAACCGTGTTTTTTCCTTGCTTTCCTTTGCTGTTATCCGACACCGACCACTGGCCCGCCTTATACGAACCTAGCGCAACAATGCAGAGAAGCGCTATATAAAGAAACAACTTGTGCAAAGCGATTCCTCCGGTGCGCGCGGAGGGTTTGTTGTTAGAGGAAGATGGCGGGAAGCTGTGTGCGTCCTCGGTTGGAACGCGTTCGTACACAGACATGAAGGGAGGGTCGGGCTTTATGTAGCCGCGGTGGACAGCCTCGACTGACACGATCGCAGTAAAGTGACGTCAGACCGAGGAAGGGTCATAGAAACCAGCACAGCTGCATCTGTTACACCGCCCAGCTAGAACAGCTTTAGCGATTATAGTTCTTTAGGATCAAATGTTAGAGTGAACTCTAGAATTCGATATGTTGAACAGCGACTTTAGGAGGGAGATGTGTAATTGTGAATATTGCTTGAGCAGATGGCATCGGCATTGCCCGGAATTTATGCATCAATATCGGCCCGACGTAGTACAGTCGACTAGTCTGTCTTATAACCCATATGCATATATAGCGATCCGTGGAAGCCAAAAGTTATTACTTACAGAGTATGGGTTTGGGGAGAGGATATTTAGTATTAATTGTGGATCCGTGGACCCCAAAATCTATGGGTTATTAGGGAGTATGGGTTATGGGAGGTATGGGTTATGGGAGAGTCGACTGTACTACGAAAAGCATTCGATCCTTGTACTCAGCAGTTCGTGTTTAATGGGGCGGGGAAAAGAGGGTATAAGGAGTGATATAGCAAAATGACCGGAAGGCATCGACTGTTTCTTCGGATGCGGTCACTCGCCTGAATAGAATCAGATCGTAGCGGTGCAAGCGCCAGTCCCCGACTCCATACGAGTCAGAATTTGCCTGGCACTAGCGATGTGTGCATAGTTTTTCATAGCTATTGTACAGTGCATAGTAAATACAAGGATAGAGAATATTTATTAGTAATAGAAGACCTCCGGTTGAATCAGTTCACTATCGGTGTAGAACAAAACACTACTGTTTCTACATCCAAGGATCCGTTGTTGCCATTAGATATTCGCGACAGGTGTTCCTGGACGAGGAAGACGTGAAGCACGATATCGATACTGCGATAGAGCGAACAAAAGCCTGAGCACGACGACGACAGTCGGGATGACTGCGTAGCATACTTAAGTGAGTTTTTCACACGAGTCACTCGCGCGTATAGGCGTCGCCATTTCTCCCTGACAGAACCCTCCCCCACTTACCGTGGGAGTCGGGGATGCTGTTACAAGTCGGCATCCGACTTAAGCCGAGCGCCATGACTGTCAAAGGCCCAGAGAGCGCAGAAATGCGATTAAGTATCAGAGTGAGACAGGCGATTACAAGTGAAGGAGAAAGCGGTTGAAGAAGCTGCCACTAGGGCGGGAAACATGTGTCTGACCTGCGGGCCGCAGCTTTGAGGTTCGACCGTAGTATGCAGAGCGTTTCAAGAAACACACGTTCACATGCATAAAACTCAACAGTGAGAGCAAAAGAAGTAGCCTGTCGTCCACGCAGCGTGGGGGCGGGCGGGGGCAGTCTGAAACGAAGGGTTCCCCCATTCACCATTGCACGTCAGTGATGGTCCTTTCTTTCTAGTACCTACTACCCAGGCGCCTGTTACAATGAGGGGGCCTCACAACTCGTCGCAGGATTATTTGGCACTTACACGAGTGAAGTAAACATGAAGAGAGGACCTTGATCCCAGTGACTCCGAGTCACCTCTACTTGACGGTAAAAGACCCGTCGATATTTTCGGAGGTTGCTTTTTGCCGGGGCAGAGTTGAATGAGCCTGGCGACCCCTTTGACAAGTCGTAAGGCGCAGAGCATCCGGTGTAAAGCCTAGAGCTGATAGGAAGCTCGAGTCAGTTCACCGTGATATTTCATTATTAATAGAAACAGCGAGGGCATCAATTACGGCACTTGACACAGGCAGTCGACATATCACCAGGAATTCAGGGCGAACATAGCGTAAGAAAGCCTTGGTTATTGAATTGCTCAAGTATTCAATCAGTGACAAGGAAAAGAGCAAGTCGATCGGCTCATCACCATGAACGACGATGTCCAGGCTGCGGGGGCAGGCCTTGATGGAGAAACCGACAGGAAAAAAAAGTGCGGCGGAGAAGTCCTCGGATCCGGGAGCTATCCCTTCCGTTCTAGCTGCAGACTTGGTTTCCGAAAAGTCCCTACCGACTGCTCGCGGTTCGTTCCGGTGGACAGCCAAGGCTTCGATTTGTATTCGCACCATAGAGTGGCAAGTCGGTCTCTGTTTCTACGTCACTAACCAGGTATCATCCCGCGCCGACGTTCACGTCGTTGATCGGTGTCTTCCCAACGGTGAACGAGACGTCCAGCCGCAGTGTAAGGCATTCCAGACCCGAAGCTTATTGGAGGGTGCAGTGCCGAGCTGGTGGGAAAAGCTACTCCCGCTATTGACAAGACCGCAACGTTTTGATTGCTAGGGGGAGATTTAAGGGTGGGTTCTCCAGCACAATTTTCAAGACTACGGAGGCATCGGATAAGCTTGGATTGGCGAAGTATGATCGCCAATAAGCTCCGGATAGTGTCCCGTGACTACACGCCTGGTGGAAGTGGTGGAGGAGAGCATATCAGAAAGGCGCAAAAAACATGAGTACCGGAAGAATCAATGGGTCAATTGAGGCGAGTCGTAGACCCCGGCGGGCGAGTAATAATTGGCCGCCGTGGCCGGAGCATCGGACTAAAAGGTATCACCAGTTGATAAGGATTGGCTTCTTGCAAGAGTGCTGTTATCCCAGCCATTGACGAAGTACTATCCTGCCAAGCAACGTGGAGTCACCACAGACACGTCTTGATCACGCACCAGCGCCTGTTTTATCATCCGGAGTTGCGGAAACGACCGGTGCAGTAAAGCGATGATCACGTGAATGAAGCTCAGCTTATAAGACATCGAAGCCCTGCAAGTTGAAGCCATTAGAGGCTAGAAAGGGAGGGGGGAAGAGGGAATAAGCTCAGAACGTGGTTCAGGGCCATACCTTATGTTCCACGGGTTGGATTGTGTTCCAGAGAAACATCAGACGATAGCGAAGCATGCGGCACAGTAGGGAACACGGCAACGGCGTCTCCATGTTACGCAGGCCCTGAAGGAGGATAGCACCCGTTCGCAAGAAAAAAGATAGCTTGCCGGAGTTCAAGACGAGGTTGAGCTCTATGGCCAGATCTTCATCGCAAGACCATAATTTTCAGCAGCAGGCCATGAAAGGCGATGTCTCGGTGTAGCACACCTTCCAGGTACAAAAAGCAAGAGCATGGGGTTCGGCGGTAACCACATCACGTTGAGAAGCTGAGAAGTTTGGCTCCGGAGAGCCCCATGAGTTGAATCGTTTTCTATTCGACTGAAGTAGGCCCACTCTAAAAACCTAATCAGAAGTCGATATGCTTGGCCAAGAAATTCATACCTATTTGAATATTAATCACGATAGTCCTTGGATATCTGTGCCCCTGGAGAAATATTGATGTCGAGTAGTAGACTAGTAAATGTTAACATGCTAGTTTGTTACGTGTTTAGACAAGAAATTGATTATAACGATTCGAATTCGGGGGTAGCACCGTGCTCCTCATAACGTCTAGGATGCCGCCTCTGGTCTCGAATGTCCGAATAGTAAGGCCATTTTCTAAGCGCCGAGTTCCACCAAGAAGGTCGAGCATCGCGAAGATGCCGAGGAAACATGATTCCGGGCCACAAGATCGGAATGAACGCCGTACCGCATGCAGTAAAGAGCACGCAAACAATAAACCTGTCCGGTTTGATTCAAAGTCAGCGGCCGCTATTCAAGCGTAAACACCGTGTAATCTCCCATGAAAGCTATATACTTCCAGTAATGGGCCTCTTCCGAGCGGCTACCAGCCGATACAAAATCCTCCAGCGTGGGCGGCTAGCTTGAAGAGACTGACAGCTGTAACACTCGGTTTGACTCTCACTTCCGACCATGGCCACGACCATCGTCTCTTCACCTGGGAAAGTCCTGCTCGCCGGCGGCTACCTCGTCCTCGACCCTGCTTACTCTGGCGTCGTTGTATCAACCTCGTCTCGCTTCTACGCTGTGATTCGAGACGAAGGTGACGCACGTGGCGCGCATCGGATCCGGGTACGATCGCCCCAGTTCGTGGATGCTACATGGGTCTACGCTGTTGAAGTCGACGAGAGCACTGTTCGTATAGAACAGACAACAAACGAGTGAGAATGACTTTTCGTTATCTACGACAAAGCTGTTCATGTTAGCTGTAAGACCCGGATCGTCCTCCTCCAAGAACAAGTTTGTCCACCTTGCCATCCAGCGCACGCTTTCCTTAGCCTTGGAAGTCCGAGGCGCACCCGCTCTCAAGGACGTTCTCGCTGGAGGCCTTGACATAGCGATTGTAGGAGACAATGATTTTTATTCTCAACGAGCACAAGTCAGATTCTCGTTCTGGTGGTACACTTTACTATACCCTAACCACATTTCAGCTTCAAGCTCTTGGCCTCGAGCCAGTATTTTCGTCCTTGTCTGAACTTACTCCGTTCAGCAAGACCAATGTTCGTCTCTCTGAAGTCCACAAGACCGGTCTGGGATCATCTGCTGCCCTGATAACTTCCTTAGTGTCGGCTCTTCTTGTCCAGTTCTCTGTTATACCCCGAACGACGCTTCTGCAGCAGGAGGATGTCATGACCAACTCTGATCGGCAGTTAGCGCACAACCTGGCGCAATACATACATTGTTACGCCCAGGGCAAAGTGGGCAGCGGCTTCGATGTCGCCGCAGCTGTATTTGGTAGTCAAGTGTATACCAGATTCAAGCCGGATGTCATACAGCCGTTGATGGGCGAGGACTCAGTCTGTAATGTGCAGTTGACCAAGCGTCACATCCTACTCAACGTTATGTTGTTAATAGTCTTCACTGAAATTGCTACCTATCATCTCCCCTTCGAACAAAGCATGGGACTACCGCGTTGAATCATTCAAGTTGCCCCCTCTCACTCGCCTCATGTTAGCTGACGTCGATGCGGGAAGCGACACGCCATCGCTCGTTGGCAAGGTTTTAAAATGGCGTCAAGCCGATACCGTGGCCTGTTAATGCAATCTCCATCTATCAGAAGATCATTGTGCTAACCATGTCTCTGATATCTAGCACATCAGCTATGGGAGGACTTGAACAAGACAAACCAAGCGCTATGCTCCCAATTGCTCAAATTGACGGACCTGCACTCGCAAAACACCAAGGCCTACTCTGCGGCCGTTAGGTGGATATCGAGCTTGCAACCGCTCCAGGTGAGGGCTACTAACCTTTCTTTGACTTCAGTGTCCCACATTGTCTTTCTAGTGGCTCGCAAATCCCAATACTTCGAAAGGTGAAGGAGCGGTTGTGGAGGCGTTCTACCATGCCCACCAGATCACTCAGGTTGATCCAGCTGTGCTGTGCTGTTCAGAGATGCATATTGACTTTTCACTCAGGATATCCGGTCGAAGATGCGTCAGATGGGAAAACTTTCCGATGTACCGATCGAGCCGCCAGAGCAGACCAGCCTGCTTGAGGCCTGCGTCGCTCAGGCTGGTGTCATCGGAGGAGGCGTTCCTGGAGGTGAGTTGGTTTTACTAATGATATTCCTCAGGAGACTTACGATGAATTCTACCCAGCGGGCGGTTACGACGCTGTGTGGCTCCTTGTCTGTGACCCAGCTGGACTGGAATACGAACAGAAGCCCGTCTATCGAGTCGGACGCATCTGGCATACATGGAAGGACCTGGTCGTCACTCCTCTGTCTGCGTCAGAGAGTATGGCGAAGGGAGTCCGTCTGCTAGAGAATATCGACGAAGTACCTGGTCTCAAGGATGCTACTGCAGTCTGAATAATATACATACTTTTACCTACGATATATAACTCCTGGTTAGCGAAATATGTCCGTTATATGAAAGTCCGATTGTGTTCTAACTCCGAGCCTTTAACAACGGTGACCTTATCAGACTACTATACGCAGATTTTAGCATCTCCTTCGGGGGTCCATGCTTTGGCCAAAGCAAGGAACAATGAGACACAGAGAACAATCCCGCCAAATGCTACGCAGATGAACGCGGGGAGCTTCTTACGAGAGTACCAAGGAACCTGAGCATCGGTTAGCTTCAGGTAGCAGGCAGCTGGGAAGATGTAAGCTAGTGCCGTAGCTGATACTCCACCCGTTATCTCAAGCATGACGCCAAGATCGCATGTAATGAGGGCAACTATGGCAACAAGAGAGTTAGTGTTTGACGTTGAGCGGTGACAGTGGATATCACTTACTGAACATAGACGCGACGATAATGCTAGTCGTGAAAAGGACGTGACGTTGGAGATTGAAGGGCTCGTGTGAGAAGAAGTATTGTTCGATCGTCTGTTCTTTCGTGAGACAAACTATCGGGGGCAGTCGATTAGGGACGTCACCTCTCTGCAGACAAATAACTCTAGAGGCAAAGTCGTAAACATATTAAGACCAAAACAAAACCGCGCTAGGTTGGTTAGAGAATCGCTCTGTTTTCGAGTATCAGCATCTATCCCGAAAATGAAATTGAATATCAATATTTGCACGTACCCCAGAAAAGTTATTCAGTATGTTCCCTTGCGTCTTATCGGTGAATTGTAAATAGGCGGATATGGCTAGAGTGCAGCAGCACACCAATGATATCAGAGTCGATATGTGGGTCACGAGTGAAAAGCGGTCTAGGGTTGGCGTCCGCAGACTCCCGTAGATCAGGAGGGTGTTATGGTGGCAGACGAATGCGAAGCTGATAACGCCGACAGCTTGGAATACACCTGGACCAACAATCGTAAACCGCTGGTCACGGTCTCCCTTTAGTTCCGGCGCTACTCCCGGAGCTTTGATCATGACGCAGAACACGATGATCAGCATTCCAACAAGAGCGAGGCTGGATGCTCGAGCAAGTTTATGGATGTCACGGTAGAGGGAGAGTGGGTATGAGACGCAGAGCGTACATAACGCAATGATGAACTGTCTGTTCGTCAATAACGAGAGGACTGGAATAGTCGACAGTGAAGGAAAGATGGAGCGTATGACGTGTGGTATAGTATCTCCTAGGTAAGAATGATCAGGACCTAGTGTGCATGGGGTACAGAAGCCAAACCTATGATGATTCCAAAAGCGCACATCCCTGAAGTACTTGTTAGAAAGGACACTGAGACAGACAACACGGACATACCACCAAAAGCGAATGCAAATTGGAAGAATGACACCGCTGCTCGGCCGCTTGAACCAAAACAGCGATTCATTATGTCGATATACGAATTTGCGCCACTCATCTTCGCGTTGACAACAATCAAGCGTATGGTCCAATCTGTCACTGCGCACAGCACGACCAGGAGGAAGATCCCAGTAACCAAGCCTGCTTGTCTCATAGCATATGGCAAACCTTCACCGAAAGGCGATCAGATCCAGTAACTAAGGTGAAGTATTTGGCACACCAATTATGCCTAGAAGACATGAATGAGCCTATATTGCATCGTATTTCTAACCGAGTAATTACAAGGGCATTACCTGCCCCAAGAATCGAATTGGCCATGTTTGCTATGGAATCGAATAGCCCGCCACCCGCATTCTTCTTGGCGGCCAATTCTTCCAAGTCTATGTGACCATTTGATGCAACACCATCCACATCGTCTTCATGAAGGGGAATGGCAACTTCGAGGCTTCTCCGCGCTGCAGACGCGTCTAGCAAACCCACCAGGAGTGGCATGCTTTGTGCTGAACTTCGTCCAGGACGAGAGGTGTCACGCCCACGAAGCCGCTCAGAATATTCTCCATCTAGTTCGTCAGAGTCCATCTCATAAGCTACATTCTATTCGTGAGGTGAGGTCTCCCTAAGACAGGTTAAGTGACATACCGGTTTCTCGACTATGGTTAGTCGATCGGAGAGGAGGTGCAATGACATGAATCTCCTCATTGAATCGTACAGAATGTGACCTCCTGTCGTCTTCCGGTGTGTCCGAAGCATTTTCTTCCTCTTCGAATTCATCGTTGGCGACTGTGAAGAGGGTCCGGTCGTCGGTAGTAGATTCCTGGTCATGCAACAGCGGCTGCCTGACCTCTCCTTCTCCCTCTTGCTCCCTCTCTCGAGTAGATCGTCCAAGCATCATATGTTGGCATTCATTTATGTAAAGAGTTCCAAATAGCTGCCCAAGACCTGGTGAATGTCGCCAGTAGCAGGCTGTGAACGAAGTAACGGTGCAGGATTCAGCCACGCGACTACAATATTGACACGGCTGGCTAGCTACTAAGCGCCCTTGCCAACCAATTCAACATTATCTCCCCGGACAAAATATAGACCTTCCTTTTCTCCTTACCTTTACATGAACACTTGAAGTGGATGCTGGCTTCCCAACGACTGCATTAACTGCAACTGAGCCCAAGGCGAGCTCAGTGGCGGGTGACTACTGTCCAGCTGGTCTAAATCCCCACTGCTACTCCTTCCCAACCACTCGTAATGACCCGCAAAGGACTGTTTATCCCGGCTCTCTGCTATGCTTTGGCAGTGTTAGAGGCTGCCAGCGCTCAACTGGTGGCTGCAGACACGCTCGCATCACAATATTCAATGACCACAAGCACGAGCATGCCATTCCCCTCGGCCACTCAGAGCAATTCCGATACCCAGTCATTCATCGTGTCCAACTGGGGACTGAGCAGGGGCCGAATTCAGGATGGTGCACCCGACTTGGACTTTGTAAACGATCCCTTCCCAAATGACGCGACTCCCGGAGCTTCCAGCAATCCCAAGGCGTCGGGACCAGTGCTGCAGATTACCTATCCGAACGGGAGCTACTCTCATGATACGGGAGGAGCTCAACTGTACTCTCTGTGGAACACTTCGGATTCCTCCCTCCTTTCCATGATGGTGTCGTATGAGATAGCTTTCGATTCTGGCTTCGACTGGGTTCAAGGCGGCAAGCTCCCTGGACTCAGAGGTGGACCTAATCCCGACGGGTGTTCTGGAGGCAGTAACGTCACGGATGGCTCCGATTGCTTCAGCACGAGGCTTATGTGGAGGAAGCAAGGCGAGGGCGAAAGTGAGTTCGCAGTGATGACGATCACTGTTACTTGGACACTAAATGCTCACAGTCTATGCATATATCCCGACCAGCAACGGCATATGCAAGGATAGCAATATCATTTGCAACTCTGATTTTGGTACAAGTATAGGCCGTGGAGAATTCAGCTTTGCCAGTGGACAGTGAGTGGCGCATGTGAGCATATGGTGCTGGATTAATTCTCGGAGTATAGATGGAATAGGATCACCCTCATTGTCCAGTTGAATAATCCAGTGAACGTAGCAAATGGTTTTGTGTCGCTGTAGTGAGTATCAGGACTCTGTTTCGTAACATCATCCGTTGAACTAACCCCACATGCGTGCAGCTACAACGATGTCCACGCTATTTCTCAGCAGAATCTCCAGTTGCGGAGTAGTGATGTAGTCACCGCTGGGGGCTTGTATTTATCGTGAGTGACCCGGTCATCATGCGGATCTCATATGTCGACGTAACATTCGCAACACTGCAGGACATTCTTTGGAGGTATGTTGACTTTCTAGGGACTGACGTCCGCCGTGGCTCAGACATGACATCAATAGGAAACGACCCGTCATGGGCAACGCCCAACACCGCCCACACGTATCTCCGAAACTTCCGTCTTTGGGGCAGCTCCTCGCCATCCAACTCAACCGGTTCGAAAGTCAATGCCGCGGCGAGGCTCACGGGTTTGGATTCATCGTTGCAATCGATTTCATTATGCTTGATCTCTGTCACGGTTGTACTCTCTACGTTTGGGTTGCTCTGACTCGATACTTTTGCGGACTAGGTCGAACTATCATTCATGACAGCGCTGTCATTGTAATCGTACAAGCTTTGATTACGACCTGGAGTAATACATTCGTGTGATCTCATGCTAACTTTGACTTGGGTCCACACGGATTCCACGTTCTTGTTCCCCGGCGATATATCCTGTGGTTATCAGAAAAAGGGACGAACGGAACATGGTATCACATGGTCCCTCCGGATATGTTGTGCGTAGAAGCTTCACACGGGCTGAGGATAAGCTCAGGTTCCATGCACTTCGCATGGGAATAGGTTCTTCTTGAGATCTATAGACTTTTTAGGGACGAGCTCCAGACACAACTTCGAAGATCGAATCGCCAAAGAACGTAGAAGGTGGGTGCTTCTGCAGATCCAATCTAAGTATGTTGTTGTATGTAGGCTCAGGTCCTATTGGAGCCGCGCGGTGTCGAATCATGGTGCGAGGTGTGAGTTGCACACCTGTCAATACTAGCGTGAACTTCTATCACCTGTGAGAGCATTTTCATTGGATGAGCAATGGAATTAGAGCCTGGGTATCGACAGGAGGTCAACGGACCCGAATCTACCAGGAATTTTCGGGAGTGGCATCTCATCTAGGCCTCCTGGGCTCTGAAGGGATGGACTGCGGAGAATCTGAATATCGAGGTAGACCGTGGGGCCGTAGGCTCTTATGCAGCGCAAGCCACAAGCCACACCTGAAACTAAGATCAGTAATTGCGCATAGAGCCTGATATATAAATGGAAAGCCACCGTGAAGGAGCTTTACCATGTCATCGTCTCTGCGATTCGCGCAGCACGAGAAAGCTTCCGTGGAAGAAGACGAGCTGGGGAGACAGCGACTAGCAGTTCACTGGCCGCTAGAGAGGATTTACCCAGTAGATGCGAGCTCTTTGCTGCTGTGATGGATATCCAGAGCAACGTGGCCGCTACCGATCGATTCCAAGCTTTGAAGTACCCAAACCGTGCATCGTTTACTGATGGACTCAGAGGCTTGAGCACAACTCGAACGCAATGACGAGAGATACGTGGGCGAAACCGTCGGCTGTATATGTGAGTGGCCGTAGAGGCTGCGGACACCATCTTCCCTGCAGCTAGGTTGAGGATTTGAGAACGCAGAATCTTCCGGAGATTCGGACATCCTATGGCTTCTTTCATAGTCTCGGGCTCACATTCGAACCAAGGGCACGTACATGAGCTCGTCTGTGTTATATGCTGTAAGTATCAATCAGAACCCTCTGAACTAATGATTCTCGACGCGCTCCTGTTCATACGCATCAACGGCAAATTCTCTCCGAAAGGAAAGCGGCGGCGCGTGCGCGTGATGGCAATATTGATCCGAAGCGCCATCAACGCTCCCACCACAGCCACTTTAACTGCCACTCACCGCAGCGAGATGTGTGAGCGGTGGAGGCTGTACGATCATGTTGCATCGCGTTATGGTCCCGCCGGTTAAGGAGGACTTGATGGTGGCTCCTGCGGGTGGACTACTGCAATGTATTTCAGTTTTTGCGGTGTGGAAGTTGTCAACCCCCTTCATTCTTTTCGACACTGCGGTCGTAGAAGGTCGTTCGTCACGGTGGCCACTCTGGTGCGCTTTCGTATATTCCAGCGAGCATGGCGCCGTCTCAGGTTCCTGTGAGTGTCACTCAGTTATATATGGAACCGGGTTCGATGGCCTAAACATTCAATCAGACATTATCGAAACGGAACACCACATTAGGTTCTCCTGTAATTGCGGGGATAGTGTGCGGAATCGTTGCTTTCGTCTTTGTCCTTCTTCTAGTATGGTTCTTCATTTGGCCGCATTGGCGGAGGGCGCAGACGCAGAAGAAAATTCCTAAAGCTGTGCGGCGTATAAGCCTGGAGTCCAAGAGCAGTTTCGAGCTTCCACCGGGAATGTCGAAGATTATGCCCGATCCACCTTTGCCATCTCCCACCAGTCCGTCGAATCACTTTGAAGGTCTGTCATCACTTCAGCGCTCGCCTTTGCTGCGAGATCGAGACTCGTCTTCCCCTCCCCTATCACCCACCTGGAGGACTGCGCCGTCGAATAACAGGTTGAATGACAAATTCACCCCTTCAGTGCCCAAACGCACGAATACCATGTCGCCTCTTATGCGATTCAAGTCTAACATAGCGGCACTGAGTCGTTCGAGTTCCTCCACCTCATCGAGCGTTTACTCAGCTGCATCAGCGCCTTTGCCAGACCACGATCGTATCCTGCGCCAATCGACTCTCCAGTCCGCCCGTGCATCTGCACCTCCTTGGATGACTTCACTGCCCATACCAGACGCAGCATCGGGGGTACCTACCATAGAAACCCCCACTAACGGTCTGAGACTGTTGCCTCCAATTCTTTTACCAGGCAAGTCTCAGCAGCCAGCGAACCGTCGCCTCAGCGCACAGGTTCGCAAGCTTCCTCCAATTCCAGATGCGGCATCATCGAGCAGTCATTTGCCCTCTCTTTCCATGGACTTGAATATCCCAGTCATTGCTGCAACACCCCTTCACGTCCAGGGAAGTGTAGGAAATTCTTCCGAATTTCCCAACCCGCATACTCCCTACGACGTTCCCAATCAGCCCAGCACATTTTCTGCGCGGCGCGATATGTCTTTTGTCACGACGGGTAACTCCATGAAGAGCTTATTCACACCTCCATCCTCCGTCCCATCTCCTACTTCCTTCGACTCAACACAATCGACCATCACGCCGTGGCAGACGTCGCTACCACCTATTCTACCCTTGGTGATAGTGCCCCGCAACAATTCAGTCCTTCTTGATCGGCAAGAAACGACGGCATCGCCGCTTCGTGTCTGTTCAACGTTACAGGCTCATCCTGATGCACCAGCCCCGCATGTACCGGTTAGATCACCCTTGCGAGGGGCCATTGGCGTTTGAACGCCATACAAGCTGAATTATTATTTATTTGCCTGAAACGTGACAGCTGTACATTATTATTTCCTCTCATCCGAACTCATGACTGATAGACCTAGGAGAACCTTGTGTATCGTCTCTGATATAAGTATATGGTTCGTTGCATACAGCGGCAGTAACGCTCGCCAAGCTCGTTTACATGCTGTTTTTTTTATTACAGTAGCATTGTATTAATCGTCTTCGTAGAAACTTTATAGCGATGATCTCAGCCGTGTACGACACAGCGACTGAGGCAAAGAGGGGGAACCGAGAATTGCCTATATGTACGCGGAACTCTGTGACCTTTGCATGGCACACGCGTCGGTCAAAAGTCTTACGTAGAGAAATACTTGGAGTACGTCTGGTACGTCTGGTGTTGTGTTGTCTTAAGCGCCCGAGACACAGTCAAAGAAGAAGTTTAAGAATGTTCAGTTAGAACATATGTATTATAAGGATATATTCAAATAGTAAGCACCTATGGTCTATCTAGACTATTCCGCCGAATGCAAGATGTTGACATATGCCGTTCTCCACTTTTGCAACATATAAAGCCAGCGACTCGCGAGTGCAACCATGCATATATATGGTCCGTCGCCTGTCACAAAAGCCCGGCTGAGAGGTCTCGCATGGGTCCACTGTGGACTAAGCGGACCGCGGCCGTCCATAAATGCTCTCACGGCGTCTAAATCTGTGAGACCAAACGTCTCATTAGGCCGAACGGTGGACCGGAATATGGGCACCACGAAAGCTGACGACGCATCCGGAGGCGACGCTGACAATCATGTAAGCTCTCTACTTTTCCTCCCCCGCCATGTTTCCCGTGGCCAGGACTAGCGCACTCACTCGTGCTTTGGCACGGTCATACGCGACTGTGCAGGCCGCACCGCGCAATGGAAAGAGGTGAGGATACTTCGTCGAAATGGCCTTGGAGTACGTGCTGACATGACTCTAGTCCGACAGGTGCCATGGAATTTCTCTCGGATTTCTGGATAATAAACTGAAGTCCGTTGGATAGCTATTGTCATGTTAAACATGGGCGGCCCTTCGACGGTGCGTACACGCGTGTTTGCCATGCTACAGTGATCTGAATTGAATGGGCGCAGGTTGCCGAAACTCACGACTTCCTCAAAAATCTCTTCCTGGATGGCGATCTCATCCCTCTCCCCTTCCAAAAGTACCTTGCACCCCTCATCGCCAAACGTCGCACTCCGCAAATTGAAAAGCAATATGCTGCCATTGGCGGCGGCTCGCCCATCCTGCGCTACACCAAGATGCAGGCTGAGGGAATGGCTTCGCTGCTAGATGAGCTCAGTCCAGAGACGGCGCCGCACAAATACTACGTCGCGTTCCGGTACGCAAAGCCTTTGACGGATGAGATGGCGAGGGAGATGAAGGCGGACGGGGTGAAAAGGGCAGTCGCGTTCACGCAATATCCGCAGTACAGCTGTAGCACGACGGGAAGTAGTTTAAACGAGCTGTACAGGAAGGGGAGAACTGGCGAGATCGGAGAAGAAGTGGAATGGAGCGTAATCGACCGGTGGGGAACGCATCCTGGATTCATCGAGGTACGCTGAATGTCTTTATCCTATAATCAACCTCAACTGACTTTACTTGTAGGCCGTCGCTCAAAACATCGAACGTGCGCTGCAGAAATTCCCCGAAAACGTCCGGTCATCTGTTGTTCTCCTCTTCTCCGCCCACTCCCTGCCAATGTCCGCCGTCAATCGTGGTGATCCATATGTCCTTGAAGTTTCGTCGTCTGTCAACGCCGTGATGGAACGTCTTGGGCACTCGAATCCTTACCGTCTGGTCTGGCAAAGTCAAGTGGGGCCCTCAGCGTGGATGGGTATGCAAACTGGCGACGCGCTGAAAGGCTTGGCAAGACTGGGCAGAAAGAGGGCTATTCTCATCCCGATTGCTTTCACGAGCGATCATATCGAGACCCTGTATGAGTTAGATCTAGAGTACGCTAAGGAAGCGAGAGAGGTGCGTTTCCGCCTCCTCTATTCATTACTAATAAGTACTGAAGATTCCTAGCATGGCATGGAAGTTACTCGGGCCGAGTCTCTGAACGACTCCCCGGTGTTCATCCGTGCACTGGCGGATATCGCTGCTGACCATCTTAAGAAGTACGCATCGGGCCAGATTGGGCCTACATCGTTGCAAATGGGACTTCGTTGCCCTGGCTGCACGAACGTTACGTGTGCACAGCAGAAGACGTGGTTCGCCAGAGCTGGTGGCTGAATACAGTACAGATGCTCCTATTCTTGTTAAAATGCTAAAAGTATTTGGACTATCTTGTAGTTGTAATGATTGGTGTTGGACTCTTGTTGTATCCACAATTCCGTTCTCGATACTTTATATACGCCCAGGGTAATGTGATGATTCCTCGATTCTTGGTATAAGATACAAGGTCGAGAGGTATCGTAAACATCTGACACCGCTACGGTAAGCCATTTTGCATCGCTTCCTGCCTTGCCAATTCCCTCCTTAACACCTCCATCGGAACTCTATCACTATTCCGCGTCCCATAGCCTCTCTCGACAGGAGCAGTATGCCTCATTGGATCCATGAACGAGCAGAACCTCACCGTAGACCGCATCAAGGACGTCATGAATCTTCCGAGGCCTTGCTGGCCACCCTCGCGACCCGACTCTCCATTCGCGTTCGAGTTGGGGCCCGCGCGACCGCGATCGTGGTCGTCGTGATGACGCGCGAGCTCTGCCTCCTGGAAGCCCTCGATGTACGGGCGCTCGCGATGGCGCCGCCCGCGCAGAGCCTGCACGAGCAGCGGGTCGTGCGTAGAGTATGCAGGGAGCTCCTCCTCGATGGCAGCGGTGTCGATGCTGAAGTAGGCGTCCATGTTCCGCCGAAGGTAAAGGGGCGCGCGCCGGTAGTCGCGGCGAGTGTACTGGGGAGGTGTTGCCAGCGGGAGGTTGTCTAGGTCCATTGGGACCGGGGGCAGAGGCTGCTCAATGCGTTGGCCATAGGCGCGAGGGTTCGGCAGCTGGCGGTGTTGGTTGGGAACGCGTAAGGAGTTGGTGTAGCGCGGTTGACCGTCTTGGTTGAGTCGTTCCTGACGGGGGCAGGGAGACAGCATTGGGAAGTCGCAGCTCTGAGATGGACTAGGGGCGGCATGACTGGTGTCGTTGAAGTTGGGGTGCCGCCTGCCCTGGTGCACGTATGCCTGCGGATCCGGGCTGTGGATATGGTGGCCTTCAAGGCTCGCCGGGGACGCGAGAGGGGGGCTGTTGAGCGATACGATAGTCGGTTCGGACACAAGAAGAGTGGGGATGATGTCGACATGCCGTGCTGGCTGACAGGAAGAGGACCCGGGGATTTCGTTCAGCGCAGCAGAAAGATCAGACCTATTCCGTGGCTCCCTCCGACACCGTAGGATTCCCAGACCTAACCTGTGCGACCGAGAGTCTTGGTAGTCAGCGTCAGTCCGCGATCGAGAACCAGAGAGCGACCGTGAGCGGGGCCCTTCCGGGCTGAGGAAATGGAGGACGTCGGTCACATTCTGTACTTGGGGAGATGGACCAGCTGCAGAAGTGGCGGCAGGCTCTTCACGAATCGTAGACAAGTCCGGCATGCTCGAGTTACCGCCAGGGGAGGTAACACGCCTTGGACCAACCTCGGCACTGGTTCGGATATCGCGAGGACGGGTATCGTTAGTAAGATGGGTATTGGTGACATTAGTGGTATATGCATCTTCGGTGGTATTTACTAGGAGTCGAGCCTGAATCGAAGGTGTCGTAACAAGAGATAGTTAGGCGTGATGAGAACCAAGCGAGGACTAGAGCTTGCCTGCTCGTCTCGCATAGCACAGATATCGCATGTGCATCCCTCGACCTGGTGCGTCTCCGCCAGGAAGTTCTGAAGCAACTGTGCAGAAGTGGTGTGTGAGAATCGGCCTGATACCCATGCAGGGAATTGACCTACAACAGGATCTACCATGCGTGTAGGCTCCGGAACATTATTCTAGATAATCCGAGTTTAGGAACTCTCGAGTAATAAATCAGTAGTTTACACGTACTGCGCAAGGAGTGGAATGCGGAGTAGGAGGCGTTTTCGGTGTACTAGCACCGTGGCCCCTTCCCATAATAGCGAATACGCCTTGGATAGTCATGTTCGAGGTTAAGTTGAAGGTGAATGCGAGACACCCTGGTGTCAGTAAAATGATATCTGTCTTGAGATGTAGAGGTGGCAATCAAGAGGCAAAGTCGGTATCCCTGGATAGGAGACGCAGGAGTCGTTTTATACTGCACTGAAGCGGTCCCAAACGGAACGGGAGTATACAAGCAGGCTTCTGTAATACGCCGCTTCCGTTTCGGACCGCTGGGTTCACCGAGCGGGTTTCAATCGTGACTAGCTCGTTTGTCCATCGATGGTTTGATTCAAGAATCGGAGACATGGCATATGCTCTGCAGCCCCGTCCGGAGGAGTAAAACGAGACGAAGTAGGCAGCGATACTGAGACCTTGTGACAGTATTAAAGGTACTAGAGCGGAGTGTCCATCGCAGTCAATACTAGAAGCATTTTTGCGGAATTGCCGGCAAGACTTGCAGCAATCTACAGTGACCGTGACGTGATCTTGAGTCACCCATCGGCTTTTTCGGTGCGCGTCTTCAAAAAGCCCTCCGGCCATTTGCCTGACTAAATAGCTAGTAAAAGTCGAGATATTGCTGCATTTCGCGCGATAGCAAAGGTCCGTCCTCAACCATGACTTTCTCTGGCGCTCTCGTACGTCGATTCTAATACTATTATGCAGAACGGGGCACTGATTCCTGCAATCATGCATCGTCCAACTGACGGTAGACGTTAACAGACCTGAACGACTATATTACGCCCTCACAAGCATGCATCAAGCCCGTTGAGCAGCTCAATCCGATTAGCAAAGTAGAGAAGGAACCAGGAGCGGCGTCAGTGAGTTCAGAAGTACCTCTCCACTTGCGTCTGCATGATTCATTAGTATCCTCCGTTAGACGGCGATCCGAATAGATTCGTCGGGATCATATTATGAGGTATCGAGTGAAAACACTCCAAGCACTTCTGCGAAAAAGCTTGAACCAGCGCAAATAAGTTTGAATGACTGTCTTGCGTGTAGCGGATGCATAACCTCCGCCGAGTCTATCCTGGTCACCCTCCAGTCACATACGGAAGTCTTGAACTTCCTATCCTCGAATCCGCCCCTCTCAGATCCCGAACATAAGATTACTGTCCTGTCGATTGCCCCGCAAAGTCTTGCCTCACTAGCCGCATCTCTGTCCTCTTCCTCGTCCCAGCCCCCGTCCCTTCATCAGGTCCTAGCTCGAATAAGGAAGTTTGCTAAGGAAATACTTGGTTTCGACCACGTCTGGGATACGACCTTCGCTCGGCATATTGCTCTGCTGGAGCACGTCCGGGAGTTCCATGAGCGGAAAGTTCATGCGAGTTCGTCCCGTTCAGGCGAATCGACGAGTGGAGGAGATGATATTGGCCGTCTGCCCATGCTCGCAAGCGCTTGCCCAGGTTGGATCTGTTATGCTGAGAAGACGCATGCAGAAATGTTACCGTTCATCGCCCGAACCAAGAGTCCACAGCAAGTTATGGGTACGCTCGTGAAATATTGGCTCGGCGCAAAATGGGGTAAATCGTGCGTGTGACGGACACTCTTTCAAATGAACTTGTCGGGCTGACTGACTGGGTCCATTGAATAGGCCTAACCAGATATACCATGTCCCCATGATGCCATGTTACGACAAGAAGCTTGAGGCGTCGCGGTCAGATTTCTACAACGAACAATACCAGACACGGGACGTGGACTGTGTTATCACTACTGGCGAGTTCGAGCTCTTACTTAAGGCGAAGGGCTGGGACCTCTGTCAGCCCGTCCCTGGCGAGACCGACGAGTATGCATGGGAGGAAGGCATCCCAGATCTAATCCAGCACACTGGCTCAAGTTCAGGGAGCTATTTGCACAGTATCATTGATTCCTTATCTGCGAGTAACAATTCTGTTTCGGCACAAGACGGCAATGCCGTAGCAGCCAAACAAAACCCTGCCCTCACACTGTCGACGTCGACCCTCCGTGCCGACCACACGACGTATACACTGATGGACCCTTCCTCTCAACCCATATTCAAAGGCGCTACGTGCTACGGCTTTCGCAATCTGCAGAACGTTGTACGGCGTGTAGGCCGTGAAGGTGGTGTCCGCGTTGGGCGTGGAGCTGCAGGCCGGTTAGCGGGCTCTGCGAGAGCTAGAGGAGGCGTGCGGCGCATAGGCGGGCGAGAAATTGGCGGTAAGACGGACAAGGAAGCGAATGGTGAGGTGGGTCCCAAGCGAATCATGGAGCAAGAGAAGACATTCGACTATGTCGAGGTCATGGCCTGCCCGGGCGGCTGTGTGAACGGTGGCGGGCAGCTGAAGCCCCCGTCGATCGACGAGGAAGGGTTCCAGCGAGACCAGGAAGGCGAGGGGGCGCAGATGGAGCTGAATGGAGAGGTAAGGGATGCGGGTATGGAAAGCTCAGCGGGGCGCGCCGGTGAGGCGATTCAGGCGAGGTGGGGGAGCAAGGCATGGACGAAGAAGGTAGAGGAGGCGTATTGGGGCGGGTTCCCTACACCTCCTCCATCTCGTCCTAGTTCGCCTGTGCCGAAGATGCGCGATGCAGAGAAGCGTGCGCGGGCAAACCAGCTTGCTGTGAAGATCCTGGTCGAGATGTGTCGCCCTGCAGACGGTGAGCCGCGTGACTGGATGGTTAGTATGGATCCAGAGGCGGAGCGCCTAAGGAGGGAGTATTTCCGGACTAGTTATCGGGCTGTCGAGAGTGAGATTATTGGTTTAGCCGTTAAGTGGTAGTGCAGGTGGTAGTGCAAATAGCGATTTCAGCAACTTTATTTGTAGATGAAGTTCATTGATGAGACTCGCGGAACATGTCTGGTGAATCGATTTCAGTAATATGTCGCCTTTCTTAGCTCTCACTGTTCTATTAGAGAATCGTGAAATCTATGCCGGTATGACGGGTTTCTCTGGACAATCTTGATTGGTAAGTGGGAATTGGCTTGCAAGTTCCAACAACTTCAAGTTGTGCATGAGTAAATCCCTGGATCCTCCTGCCATACACTCGTTCACAACGTCGAACGTGGTTACATGCTCTTGTGCATCGTGCCGACTCAAGACAACGCAAGAGTCCGGATTCCTTCACAACGCAGGATCCTACGTTACATTTGGCGCCCGAATATTTACATAACGTCAAACCGACATAAATAGGCCACTCGTGCTTCGGTGCAGGCAGACCATATGCATTGCATATGATTGAGCACACTGGTTCTAAACGCTGAGCCTTGAGATCGGTCGCTTATGTCGTTCTGTTCGACCGGAGTACGTGCGACAGTATGACCAGGTGCGAGCATTGTTGTATACGATGGTTCACATCCGTAGCTAAACCATTCCAAACCTCAGAAGACGCTTTCTACTGGCGATATTCTTTTCCGAACCAAAGTCTGCTGGTATCTCGGATGAAGGAGCATTACGAGACCAGTTCTCCAGGTCAGAACGCCGACGCGCAGAGGCCTTCCAGGAAAGCCTGCGTCGGCATCGTCACCAAACGTTGCAGGCCGAGCTTGATAACGATGCAGGAGACCAATCTCGAAGACAAGTGTTTCGTGAATTCATTTACAGCATCCAGGATTCCCAGACCATCAGCGTCAACGCTCGCAAGAAGGCCTTTGAAGAGGACCAAGAATCCCAAGAGCGTGAATTCCAGCAGGACGAGGTGGTGAAAGCCGTATTCGAAGAGAAGATGAAGTCATTCTCGAGCATGGTCATGCAAGAGTTGAAGACACAACAGATGCGATCGGACTGCTTCCTGGAATGCCGACGACCCATCATCCAGCAAGAGCAACAGTATAGGAAAGTGTCCTGTGACAAGCTCAAGGAGGACTTGGAAGAACAGTTCAACACGATCCTGAGGCCATGGGTAGAGTCATTCCACGTTCAATTTGAGGCTCTGCAGAAGGAAAGAGATCAGCGAGTCCAGAAGCTAGTTAGTATTTTCGTCATCGCTACTATTCATTGCTTCTTACTTTGGAAGATCGGAGACTATCAATTACATGAGAAGTCATCCGCTGTATCTGAAGACACAGGTTCCGTGACCATGCCATTGCAAGGACCAGAGGCATCGCTCCCATCGTCCCCAGTCCAAACCTCGTGTATTATACCCATTCCCCTGGAGGATTATCAACCAGAGATAATCCGAGTGCCTCTGAGTCCTGATGACGTGTCTGATGAGGCCCCTCGAACCCCATCAACGACCAGCTACCACACGCCCGACGTCCCTAGCGGCCACAATTCTCTCGTAGAAGAACATCCGGTTGACAGTGAGAGCACTTCAAACACTAGAAACGACGTGCTGGTCTTTGTCGAGAAGCAATTTAGCCAAAATCAAGCACAGCGCCAGGCAAGTTTCCTCCAGGAAGAGAACGAGAGGCAATGGCGTTGGAGCTGCAAGCAGGGCGAACTCGACGCATCAGAGGAGACCAGGCGTCAAACCTTCCAGAAGATCAACGAGGGTTTGGAAGCAGCATTTCAGCAGGAAATGCTTGGCTATGACGAAAGATTCGAAGCTGTGCAAAGGACACGAGCGGCGACGGAAGCTGTCTGCATACAACTCTTTGACGAGGCAATTACAGAGTGGGCGAGCACGTTCGATGCCTCGGATTCGTCGATCGATGCAGTATATCTCACTATTGCAGATGCCCAGGACGCATTGGTTGAGACTGCACAGGCTATCATCAATAGGGTTATTGAGCGTCAGGAGGAATGGTTGAAACACAAGCGATTGACGGAAATGGTGGCATTCAGTAATAAAGAGCGAGAATATGTTGGCAGGTTAGGGCTCCCTGGACCGATACCAGTGCCGTGTCGACCTCCGTCACCTCTGTACGAGAAGGCCACTCGAGCTCCAAGATATGCGCTTCACCGTCAGTTCACTCCCATATCAGTGTCACAACCCCCGGTAGTAATCCCCCAGAGTCTTGATTGGTGCGAATGTATGTCTCCAGTCGCAGGAATAGTGAGCCTTGTGCTTTGTCTGTCCCAAATAATTAAGCGACCTGAGCATTCTCCCTGATAGGGGATTCAAAATCTAGCCGCTGAAACCCACATCAATCGACCTTTGCCCACACCTTATGATAATATTACGGACCGCAAGGTGAGGATAGACAGCTAGTAGCAGCCTGCTAGTAGATCGTTGATCATGCTTTAGAACAAAATCGATCACGGACGCCGATGGGAGCGGATGTTTCAGGAATCACAAGACGAGATGGAACACGCTTTTCAAGAGGGAATGAAGCGGCGCCAACAAGAATTCATTCTCAATGAGATGATTCGGCAGCAAAGATTTACGATAGAACAGGCTGCTAGATGTGACGAATGGGAGTTGCACAGAGCCGCATGTGCCGGCGAGTTCACTGCCTCTCAAAGGGACAGGGTGAAAAAATTCCACAGAAGCCAGAGAGAACGAGCCGAGGCATTTCAAGAGGCGCAACGTACAAGGGGAAAGAGCTTTCTATCGTTCCTTGAGGAGAGGAGGTGGAAAGCCAGGGCAAACCAAAGTAACCGTGAACAGGGCTGGATATCAAAGGAAAAAGAGCGGCGTAAACAGTTTTTCCACTGGGAAGGATCTTTGATCGTTCGTCTCGACATGGTGGAGGAATACAAGGGACTGTTCCGCGAGGACGAGCGGAAGCGTTCGCGACAGTTCGAAGACTTGATTGAGCGCTTCATGATACTCGTGGAAATGCCCGATGGAACGACGATTGAACGGAAGTGAGTCCAAGCATTAATGGCCCTTTGCTAGTGGTTGTGGTCCGCACTCCACCTCTATTATTGTAATATGTACCTGGTATAAGATCCGGTAAATCTGTACTCAATTATACAAGAACCAATAAGTTACAATCCGTGTCCATTCAATGCTTCGTTACCTCACACCAGAGCTGAGCGCACTCGGTTTGGTCACCACATCCTCTGGAACAATGGACACCACTGGGGTCGGTAAGGGAGGCGAGCTGTGGTGCCGCTTCGGCTTGACAATGAGCGCCACAATGAGCAGTACGATAATGAGCAGTAGCAGGAAGATGCACTTCCGTTTTCCAGTGTTCTTCTGATATCTAGATATCCCCAGTTTGCATCAGCACCATCCCGCAAACTAAGAAATGAAATCTAGTCAGAGATTGCTTACCTCGTTGCAACCTGCAACTCCCGCGCACCCTCCTCCACCCTCGTCGCTACCAGTTCGATGTTATATTCTACAGAATCGAGAAGTGTCCCCTGGTCGATGACGAGTGCAGAGAGGTCCTTGAAAAGGTCTGCGAGCTCGGCGATGCTGTCAGCGAGTTGATGTAGTTCGCGAGTGCGCGTAGCAAGGGAGGGGTCTTGCCCGATTTGCTGTATAACCAAAGTCATACAAATAGGTGAAGAAGTAGGCGAAATGAAAGATAAAGTAGCACGTACAGCGACTGCGCTGGCCTGAACGTCCTCATCCAACGAGTGCATGGCTTCCTGGCCCTTCAAGGGAGGAGATATCGTGCCCGAGGCAATCAGGAGATCTTGGTTCTTGATGGCATGGCCCTGGAGTTCTGAGGGATCACACAGAGTAGAAGTCAGCATCCAACCTCATCGGTATGACACAGCTCGGGATATATATTGAAGAACGAGAATATAGTGACATCGATCATCCGTGTACACTCACTTTCCATGTACACTCGCTGCTTCTTCCTGAACACACCGCTCATTTCCTGCACCTTCGCGGCCAGTCCTCTCTGCACGTTCTTCGCTGCGAGGGATTCGGAGTGCTGTCCTCCATTGGGAGGATAAGAGGAAGGAGTAGCCGTGATGCGTTGGATGAGGGTTTGCGCAGTGCGGAAGTTCTATTCGTGGGGTGACAAGATTGAGGAGTAAATGAGTGAATGGATGAATAGGGCGGGAGGTGATTAGATAATGAGTGAATCAAGGAGAGAAGTAGCGAACGCACTCGGGTGATCTCATTTGTGAGAGCTTCAATCTCGCGCTCCTCAGCCGTGCGATCTGAGAAGCCTGGGAGGGCATGTTTTGCATGTAGCCTGTCAAGGGCGGCGACTAAGGGTGTCATGAGAGTACTTAGTGCATATTCTAGGGTACTTGAAAAAGATAGTGGAGGTATAGGAACGATCGGGCAGACATGACTAGAAGAGGTGGCGGGAGAAGATGCTAACATGAGGCGGGCAACACTAAGTGCCGATAAGACGTAAAACCTCTGCGCGACTAGGGCGATAGATAGGACCTCATGCGTGAAGAGAATTCCAGGAGATGCCCAAGTACAAGGAAAAGGCAACAGAAAGAAGGTCGACTCACTCTTCTGCTTCGTATCCGCTAGAACCTCTTCTACGTGGTCTGAAATATCCACCCTTGACACCGGAAAAAATCGCATTCTAAACCTCCTGTACGAATGGTTCGAAGCAATCCGGAACTCACCACTTTGGCGGCAGGCCCTCCCCTCCCCCCTCCAGATCCAACGCTACATGCTCGTTTCCATTGGCACCACTACTCCCGATCAACCCCTGTCGCTCATCGTCACCCACAAACGAGTCTCCATCGTACTGAAAGCTCGCTCTGCCCTTGCCCTTGACGGAAGTCCGAGGTAGGGAGTCGCGGTAGGAACGGAAGAGGAGGGTGCGCGAGCGGGTTGTCGGCTCAAAGGACGTCGGAGTTGCTGGGGAATATGCATATGACATGTAGCCAGCACAGTGTAATGTTGAATGATGATCAAGACAAAGTAGACGAGAGCTAGTTCATGCGTGACGAATACAATAATTAACTCGACATTGAAGACCGAGTACTTGTGGACAATAATGGGAACGCGCAGCGACAGCGTGGGTAATTTCATCACCCACGTTCTTGCCACAATTTGCCACAATATTGTGGCTTTCGCTATCATCGAGCTAGTACCGTTCGATTGAATGCATATGTCCCATACGGCCATATGTGGCGCCTGTAATTCGGCCACCGGCTGCCCGTTCGCGCTCGTGATTTTTTCTTCGATGATATCAGTGGAATCACATCTTACGCAGAGCTGTGCCCCTATTCTCAGCTATCACGATGGATAACCTGGTAGCCATCCAAGCCATCCGACTCTATATCGACCAAAAAGCAGACCTCTCGAGCACCGTTTCCAAACTCGCAGAACCTATTGAGAGGGCTTATACTGCGGGCGACGTTGATTCTCCCAACTGTGCCGAGATCCAGCTATGGTCTCTCTGGAACTCGATTCTCGAAGTTGCTAAAAACACGCCTTACATTAACGCCAGCGCACACGTCAAACTGGTGGACCTGATGGGTGCGCTGAAAACACGCGAAGACCCGCCAACGCCGGTGGTCGCCCCCAATGATTGGTTGTGGAATGGCGGGAAGCTCTGGACGAATCTCGTTATTTTCGGACCCAGCGTCCGCGAGTGTTGGAACCTCGCGCCTAGCGATGGCGAGAGTGCCCTCGATCTCGGGATGCCCGTAGAAGCATGGACGAATCTCAATGCTTTCGCCGCCCGCCTCACGTATGCGGGCGTCATGTCCTTCCTGCTTTATGCCATATGGGGAGCCAGGCCTGTCTTGGAGGAAGAAGGCGTGTCCCCTGCGGAACTAGACAGGCTCGTCCCAGGCGCTGCCATGTGGTTCCTATACCTCGGGAGACCGATTTACACGAGCGATGAGGAGTACGGGAACCCAGGCAGAGGAGGTGCTCTATGGAAGGGGAAGAAAGGGTTTTGCAAAGAACGCTGGTATCTATGGAAAGACAGACTGGACATCATTTCTCAAAATACGGATGTATCAGGAAACACAAGGGATATGGCGAAGCAGGCTCTCGAAACAATGAATAAGGTAGAGAAGGAAACCACACAATAGGCTGCAGCCATGCATAATTGAGAACAAGTTTATTGCTGCTGAGAGTAAACAAACTACTCGGGAGACCGAAAATTTCGCGATACGTTATACCAATTACTTTTCTATGACGTACAGCGTACTGGCATTACGACCTCTACCATCCCCTTCCTTTCCCCTTTCCCCAGAACTTCACCGCTCCATATAAATACTATACAGGAGTCATGCAAAGCGCGAGAGCTACACAGTAAGCGAGCGATGAGCGATGTAATACAACGAGTCTTGAGGCGATACGTGATAGATTGGTCGAGTCATTGAAGGGTGTCGTGGAGCATTCGTGCGGTGCGGTGCGGACGTAAAGATGAAAGGGAGTAAAGGAAAACGGACGAAATCGAAGAAGAGAAATAATAGTTTGAGAAGAAAATTATGATTATGATCACAGAAAGGCGAATAAGAGGGATATGAGAGGATGATACAAGGGGAATCATAGTAGACAGTCATGAACAAGATGAAGAGGTGGCGTCTGCTATCGCTTTCCAGCACCACGATACCAGTAGTGGCACTCGGAGCAGTAGTCTGTGGTAGTCTTGGTCACAGTTTCTTTTGCGTCGGGGCCATAGTACTGCAAAGTGGAACCGAAATTAGCTGACGGCACGAGCATCACACGAGTTTGTAAGCGTAAGACGGGAGGACGGACCATACCAGCCAATGAGCGTGTATCAGAATCGAAGTGGTCACAGCCACTCTGGATTCAAGCCGCCGAGGCCCCGGACCGGGGCTCGGGCGCGCCAGAGACGCCTGGGGTGGGACACACAACAGAGATGACCCAGCGCTGACGAATGTATTGGATCTTGAAGGAGGCTGATCATGCGTGGATCATCCCCAGCCATGCGACCACCCCAAACGACCCATCTCAATGCAAACGCAGATGCTCTGATGCAGAAATAGTAGCAAGCAAAAAGATACGTACCCTGTCACATTGACAGTTCGGACACGGATTCGGATGTCTGATCGAATGTATGCAGTATTGGTTGCCACAATCAAGTTTCCGTACTTTGCGCGTCTGCAGGGAGTCAACGTAAGACCATTGTACCACGCCATACAGCGCACCGAGGGGGCTCACCACGACATAGTGCTACAAACAACAGCATCCGATACCAGACCCAAGGGGTGACGTCAGCATACAATCGAGAGAAGCCCGCATCGAAATAGGACCTACACCGCATCCATACTTGGTGCCTTCGCTGTGATCGACGTCAGTGTCAAAGACATGGGTAGAGAGAAGATTGAACAGTAAACTAACGTTTCGAGGTTGCACATAGCGCGTTTGGAGGCAAGTTGGTGGTTATGGCGAAGAGGCTTTACGGATGACAGTGACGATGAGTCAGATGGCAGGGAGCGGGAGTTCAGCCAGAACTGGGTCCGGACTGGGCAAAGGCGGTAGTGGATAACTAAGCAGCGGAGCTGGATGAGCGCTGAAATGGGTGAGGAGCAAAGGCTCGGAGTCTCGGAGGACGGAAAGACAAAGACAGGGGCTGTAAGCGTGCTCCGTCCCGATAGCCTTTATACTGCACGGTTGCCGGGATCAATATGTATTACCAGCCACAGAGACACAAGCCACGCCAGATCAGCCAGATCACCAGGCCACGAGATTCGGGAGCCACAGCGCTGCACGGAACAAGGCCCTCGCTTTTCAGTTTGGATCGGAATCAATATCGATCTTGATCAGACACACGTATGAACGGAAGAAGACGCGAAAACTGGCCATGAGTCCGGTTGTGCTGTGAGCCAGAGTTATACGAGGTTAGAAAGAGCAAGACACTGGAGCAGAACGATTCCGAATGATAAGGGCATGCAACCGCAGCCTGCCTCTTTGCTTGGGCACCGTGCCGATTCAGATTGGTCGCGGTTGCGACGATTAGATCGATTGAGATACCGTGCCGAGCTTCACGTACGTTGCCCCTTTGTTTCGACCACCGTCATCCACCGCCCACCGTCATCCACTCCGAAGAATAAAGGGAAATGGAAGGGGTCGGATATTCGTTCCGACAAATGTACACAGCTTTCCCTGGCGTTGCAACTCCATATCCCAGCGCTGAGGCTTCACAGAGACTTTCGCACTCATGATTTGGAAACGACTATTTACCGCGACCGACGGAGATGAAAAGAAGACCGCGGAACTTGTTTTCTGAGGCTGTGAAGTCGTCTGTCGTCTTCATATCATGCTGTCAGGCCGGCGCGGAGCATCTAGCAGGCAGTCCGTGAAACAAAACAACCGTTGGTAACGACAAGACAGGTGCCAAAAGGCAAATTTTAGCCGCTCTCCCGGAAGGTCGGTGCGGTAGCCCGAGACCCCTTGGACGCTGCGGCCGCTGCCCGGTTCATCTCCGGTTCGACTGTGTCGCACTAGTTGTGTGGCCACTTCCGTTCAATGTCGAGCACGAGACACAAGACGCGTAGGGAGAGCTCCGCTGTAATTACAAGCAACCTTCCATCGATGAACATTTGTCCTTGGATACCTTGCGCTCCCCCGCCGTCCTCGGATATTAATACATCTATGCGCCACATTACAAGCACACACGAACAGACATTACATGACTGAACAAGAGTCTGCCTTGTTCCCCACCTTGGTTAGTCCGATGGGACCGACGCAGATGTATGCAACTCGCCTCGAACGCCCTCGTTCTTGTGGCGTTGATCTCTAGGTCCTTGAGACCTTTAGCAGGTGCAAAGTGGCCTCATGCCGCCGGTCTACTTTGCCCAGAAATGCGCTACAGCTCCAGAATACGATCAGAGGATTTTAAACTCATATAACGCTTAAACAGATAACCGCTTCGTCATAACATCGGATTCAAGTCGCTGGTCGGGCTGGCGACTGCCACAAACGGGAGCGGCACCGAGTCCTATGAAACAGACTCAATAGCCCGCTGGAGGCCATGGGAGTTGCAGAATATTAGCGATACCGAAGCCGAGGACATCGGGATACCATGGCCTGCGAGTTGAGTTCAGACGGAGAGAGAGCCGCCCGTGGAGTCGGGCCTGATAGTACCCAGACTAGTCGCTGGCTCTTCTCCTAGTCCTCAAGTGCCTTGTTAGTCCAGGCTTCTCTTTCCGCAACAGTCAAATGAACAGCGGCATTGACCGGCCGTAATATCTTGCCTCCAGTGATCCGATCCTGTGTGGTCATGTTTGCGTTGAGTAATTCCCAATAATTCAATGATCGTCAGCACCGAAGGACACTGCAGTGATGGAAACAGTACTCGCGCCTCGAGAAGATTTCACCTCTTCTTGAGGATTCCTACTCACCCGGAAGTTGGTCCTTATCCACGAAGTCCAAATAGGTAGCAGTGGTCTGAAAGTCGCTCACATCGTATGCCCTCGAGCGCGTGCAAGGGTTGGTCGCCTCGGATGACACGGACGGATGCTGTCAACGCTTCGTCGTGACGTCGAATCTATAATCGCATTCAATCTGGTGATTCATAGCAGGTCCATTGTGACGCAACCAATGAGTCCTTGGACTATTATTGATCTTCACTTCTAGGCACATGTGTGGCCTAAGTATATATGTTAGAAGCACGAGAACGAAGGATGGACTTACACTTTAGAGTTCAGAAAATATTAGATTCCATGCTCAGTCCTGTAAGACATATGCAGATACCTGCGAGAGGGAAGACAGGAGCAGTTGAAGCGGAGCAATCGGCGCGCGGGATGTGTTGCTGGGCCTAATGTAACTAGAGGAAGATCGGTACAATCATTTCCGACGCTTCTCCGGTCCATTGAATACCCATCTCTTCCCAAAGGATTGGATGAACGCACCGGCTTCAAGGTATGTCTCACCCGAACGAGTATCAGACCGAGTAGGATGTGACAGATTCTACCGCGTCAGAAATGACGAATTGGACGGAACAAACGCACCAGCTGACTCATCTCTCTCGTCCCTAAATTCTCGTGAGTTCCAAGAACCAAGAGCTCTCTTTTGCCACAGGCACAAAGGAAGCATCTGAAGATCGGGATTGATTCATATCAGCGAGAGGACACGTCACACGGGTTGGGGGAACCGTATCTCCCCTCTCCTAGGCGCGAAATCTCGGGCTTAGACAAAGTTCCAGATGTCTTTTGCGATTGCAATAGCGTATCTCGGACATTACCCCGTGCATGCGGTTCATCTGCTCCCTCCCCCGTGCCTTGACGGAAGAAGGCGAAATCCTAGCTATCTGTGATGTTCTGTACAACACGTGTGGGTAGCCCGGTCCAGCTGATGCTCGACTCCGGACTCGGTGGGCTATCCTCACGGCCAGAGGGCCTCGCAAAGTGGGATTCAGGACCTGAGTCTTGGTACGACTGGCCCCTCAAGCTCTAGTGAGTGTTTGCGAGAGCTCCGATAGATCGTACGGGTCTGAGCGTGGTTATGAGCGAGATCAGAGACTGGATGCAGCATAACCGGTCCGTGCATTTGGTCGACCATTGATAGGAACTCGGACTGGTCTTTGATATACCGGAATTCCAGATTACTCGTAGGTCAGCGGTCAGAGTGCTGGACGTGGACTAATGGGATGCAAGAGTCATACCTCCATCAATGGCGGATCTTAGGGCCGAGTCAGTGAAGAACCTACAGCCGGATTATCAGGCTATGAGCGTGCAGCCCCTCGACGAGCTTCAGCCTGCGATGTTGCTCGACGCCGGGCGATCGACGCTGTGGTTGCTTCCGCTGCAGTGAAAGTGATTAACGTGATTGAAGGATGAAACAAATCATAGTACAGAGACAGTATCACTAGCAGCGATGCGATGGAATTTGATAACTGACAGGGATATATCTCACAACAAGCTCTTAAGTTTTAACATTATTGAGCCACAGTCCATAGGGATTTTATCACTGGTCTGTGAACTTCACCTGAGAGAGCGCAGACACGGAATGACTCCCACGTTTAGCATTAGAGGTAATTGAGTTATAATGAAATACCACATATATAATATATAATCCCCAACACAAGCATTGCACAACAGCCTCTCAGTTTCAGCGGACTTAGTGAAATTGGACGCACATAAACTATTTATGTCTCTTCCTGATTAGGGAAAAGTTTGTGCGGGCCTACAGCTAGTCACCGCCACTTTTGTACAAAGAATGTAGGAACCCCATATTTTTTCCGTTTCTTATTCCTCTAGTAGAAATGCTCCATTTGGGGCATAGAACAATTCTACCAGACAGAATTTCGATAGGGTCAAAATTGGGTGAGATATATTTTCGGACCAGATCATATTTTGCCGCATGGGAATGCATTTCCATATATGGACATAATCAACAATCTAATTATTTCAGCCTGTGTCAAACTGGTGCAGCAGCATCTCCGGAACCCGTCTGTGGGATGTGTATTGATGAGAACTGAATTGTCTTACCCTCAGCTGAGCATCTTTTGCACCCAGACCATCACATCAAAAGTGGTTTTGAGGTGTGGTGCTATGCAACAAGTACTGTATATATTATATAAAATCTACAGCCAGTTGATGTGCCCAGATAGGCTTAGTTTACTATGAAATCTAGGGGAAAATAAGGCAAAAATTGAATTTTTTGCGAGTCCGACCCGATTTTGCCGTTGTACAAAAGTGGCGGTGACTAGCCGACCCGCACCATAGTATCCTCGGGCTCGATGTCACTCCCTGTGCTGCAACTCGGCATCCTTGAAGGTCCTCAGTCACTTTCATGCTTCTTGGGTGCGTCATTTAGACAGAATAGTAGTAGATACATCTATCCCAGACTTGACTTTTGAGGTTCACACTTCTTATATCAGAGGGATCTCTTGTTCACGTATCTCTACTAGCAGTCCTTACTAAATGAGTCTTCCTTTGATTCCACTTCACAAACCGTATATCCTAGTACACATCTACGTAGATGTAGTGGTCCCAAATGTTTTGGTTCAGTCTGGACGAAGGGGTTGAACGATATCAACTGCAACTCCCATGCAAAGATAGTATGGTGCTTCTTATTAGCCCCTATTCCCCATAAAACGGACACGGTGGCTGCGGCAAAAATGGATTTCGGACTGTCTTGATAGTCAACAACTTGGGGGTTACTACCGACTGACGGTTGCTGGGTGTCAAAACTGTCTTGTTCCGCGGCGATTTCACTCAGTTCCTTGTTCTGGGGCCAAATAAAGTTGTATCGCCATAGCAGCCGATGGATTCACGGTATGATCCAATTGAGCTACATCCCCCGGGCGAAAGTGTAGGCCACTCTGCTGGCCAGAGCGTTCGTACTCGACAAAATTCGATGTCAGGTGTGTCTGAAGACTCGAATCATTCCAACGCTCCTCTGCAAGGTGGTCCTGGAGTAACGCGGTATCCGCCGCGGCCAAGTGATAGCAGCAGGCAGGTCCAAATAATTCCCGAACCTGTGCACGGCGCTGGCGCCTACGATCCCCAAAATGGTGCAGGGGAGAGCAATCGAGGTCACAAGGCGAGATATGATCGGAGTGGGAGCTGGGATATGCTTGCAGGTATACGGAAGTTTGAGCACGAGTACTCTGAGTTTGATGCACGAAACGCAAGTGAAAGTCACTTGGCGTTCGCTGAAGGAGACGCCCCGAATAATAAGGTACGCATTATTAATGTACCATTTCGTTCACCATTCCTCACGGCGCCTGATGTAGTTTGCACGACTATACAACTATCTTTTGAACGTCTCCATCGTGACAAGATGGGCAATTTTCATCATCCCTGTAATAGCACTGCTTTGGATACCGGGGATTTTGGGACTCACAACTTTTCCTAACGCCGAGGTATGTTTTCGCTGCTATTAAGAAGTCAGGAGCATCTAGGTTTCAAGCTGTCCTAGATTTGGGGCGTACACTTGGTTTTTTGGAGTATCTGGCTGAGCATTGTCTGGGGGGGTGCGTCCGAACGTCCGCAGATCAAGAATGACTAATAGGCCTCGTTTCGATCAGGGTGGTGGGCTTCCTTGGCTGCAGCGTTAGTCGTTATTCGCAACGTCTTTTTTTTCGTTAAATTCAGGCTGGGATAGTCGCATTCTACCTCACATAATTCGGGTCACTGTGGGTGTCGTGGCGGTGGGCAGTCGCCGATACATCGACTGGCTGGACGTTCTACATAGGTGGGAGAGATTGTCAGCGTCTAATTGCAATTATGACTGACACTATGATTTTCCTGAGATATGTCGCTCTTTTTGCATGGACCTTGACCATTTGGATTACATTCAACCCCATTATCAACGCCCGCGACGGGGATGGCAGTCAAAGGAGCCAATCTATCATCTCCTTCATCGCAAAATTGCTATTCGCTATATACGTATGCGCTGCTGTACTTGCTTTTGAAAAGTTTTCCATTCAGTGGATCGCTGGCAAATTCCACGAAAGGTCGTATGCCGGTTAGTGCTTTGAACTTCTCATCCTATTCTCTCTGTGCATGAATTTTCAATCTACTTTTGTGTTCAGAGCGCATTGCCGATCAGAAATTCGCAATCAGGGTTCTTACCATTTTGTATCGACAATCAACCGACATTCCTGGTCGTTCGGATACTCTGCGAGACGGTCCTATCGATAAACATGCTAGCATGAACCCTAAGCGGTTTTTGAAGAGAGCTTTGAAAGGGGTGAAGTACGCTGCTACTACGACTACCACCGCTCTTGGCAATGTCGCCTCTGAAATGGCAGGAAGGTCCGTAAGGACTCGTAGCTTCGTGACCTCCTTGTTGACCGTACCCCGCCCATTCGACAGCTCAGTCTTGCAACCTAATTCACCTGAAGCGAGAGTGAGAACTGCGCTCGAGTCAGCAAATAAATCACGCTTGGTACATTACTCTTTGATTTTTCTGGCCATGAACCATTCCTTATTTTCGACTTTAAGCTTGCTCGAAGATTGTATTACTCCTTCGTGAGACCAGGTCATGATTACCTCGAAGTGGAAGATATCGCTCGCTTCTTCCCCACCCAAGATGATGCCGATGCAGCGTTTGCCTTGTTCGACAAGGACGGTAATGGAGACGCGTCTCGGGATGAGATTGAACTCGCCTGCATGTACGTAATCTTTCTCATAGTATGTATATCTTGACTGAAGGGTCAACAGGGACTACCATCGAGAGCAGCTATCTATCGAACATTCGATGCGGGATCTGGACAGTGCTGTCGGACGTCTTGACAACATCTTCATGAGTCTATATGTCATCATAGCAATCTTGATTATTGCTGTTGCCTTGGTAAGCCAACTTTCTCAACTCATCCTCCCGCGGCATGTCCATCTCGAATGGTTGTCAGGATGCACAACTTACCAACCTAGTCACGGGCGCCGGCACACTGATCTTGGGTATGTCCCATACGATATCGCAGAGTTGACAATAGTCACGACTTTGACAGGTTTGAGTTGGCTGATCGGCACCAGTGCCCAAGAAACCTTGACTAGCATCATCTTCCTCTTCATCAAGCACCCGTATGATGTTGGCGATAGGGTGGACATTGGAACAGACAGTTACACTGTCAAAGAGATTCGGCTGCTCACAACTGTATTCCTTGATGGTCATGGATCTCAAGTGCTAGCTCCACATACCGTGCTGAACGCGAAGGTTGGCTCGAAAGCATGTTCAGTAAGACGTCCTGACTAATCTTTAGCAATCAGTCCATCTGCAATATCCGACGAAGTGGCCAAGTAAGTGTTCGCACCCTGTAGTCAACATAAATTCTTGACTCTGTCGTTGCAGATGTCAGAAACGTTCAAGTTCGATGTCGACTATTCCACAACGTTTGATCAACTTGAGCAGCTGCGGAGTACAATGCTGGCGTTCGTCACAGAGGAACGAAGAGACTACCTACCCGTCTTTGACGTCACTGTTGTTGGTAAGTATTATGTAGACTTGGACGGCGATATTATTGGTGATAACCGGGTATACAAAGATATCGGAGACCAGGAAAGAATGACCGTCCAGGCCGACATCAAGTACAAGAGTAATTGGCAGCAAGGAGCTGTCAAGGGTACGTCCTTTCAATCTATCCGTGTGTCCCCTTCCGTGTGTATCGATTGTTTCGTTCGTGGCAGCGCGGAGACGCAACAGATGGATATGCGCCCTCAAGACATCCTTAGCCAGTTGCCACATATATGGACCCAAAGGAAACCCGGATGCCATCCCGGCTCCTACCAGATACACTCAGGTCCCTTGGAATACGGTTGAGCATGAGGACGAGAAGAAGCGTGCAGCAGAGAAACACCATGACAAAGAATCCAGGCTTGACATGCCTAAGGGTGGATGGGCACTGACGGATAAAAACGCCGAACTCGGTGAGGCGAAACCTTGGTTCATTCTGTATAGATCTTTGATGAATACGTCTTTTGTAGCCGGCGATTCTGAGGATGTCTGGGGTGAAGGCGACGAGGTGAGGGTGACTTCTCTACATAAATCCGATGTATTTGATCGATGTCTCTGAGCAGTTGCATATGACGAACCCTCGCCGCGGTATCACAACAATGAGTATATCTACTGTCAGATCTCAGCCTCCGACCGCTCCTCCATCCTTCCCGTTGCCTCCACCACCAATGCCTGTGGCAAGGCGTTCTGAGGACACGGCTCCGCATACGCCACGAGCGCAGGACTTCGCACGTCAACCATAGTCTGCGAGGAGACCCCTTCAGTCTTGATATTTTGCTCTGATCTATGGACCTGTAATATAACCAAAGTAGCACGGACACGAGATGCACGTTGCACTATCATTGCTATCTGCACTAACGCAATTCATTATGTTAACAGAGACAAATTTACACAACAGTAAGCATACCAAATCGAAAGCAGATTACACATTCCAGCCACTAGCCTGCTGCGCGGGGCTTCCCCAGCCTCTAGCGGCAGGACTACCATTGGTACCCCATCCACCGGCATTAGGACTCGCACCGGTACCCCACCCGCCGCTCCCCGCAGGACTGGGATTAGTTCCCCATCCTGCAGCACCGCCCGTTACCGCTGGACTACCTTCCCATCCTGCAGCAGCGGGAGAGGCATTGGTAGCAGCGGAATTCCCCCAACCTCCTCCCCATATCTGAGGTCCAGACTGATCCATACCAGGGTCGCCGCCACCAGAGAGCGCGCCGTTCAGTTCGGGTTCCTGCTCAGCCTTGAGATTGTGAATGAGAATGGCTAGCTTCCTCTGCAACTCCTGCAAGCCCTGAGGTCATCACGACGGAAAATCATACGATCAGCAATCAGTATCAAGATGCTTGATGAAACATTCAAAAGAGACAGATGGTACACTGAGAATCATGACACATACCTTCATCACTACTTCCTGTGGTCCTAGACTCCCATCTGTTTCCACCTCGAAATAGAATCGTTGCGGTTTTGCGTTGAAATCGAACGGCTCGTCATCTCTTGGGGGCTCTTCCTCCCGTGCGTTATCTGACAAAGGCCACTCGGCACGGGAATCCGTTTCGTACCAGTATGTCGTGTGTCTTAGTTTGTTGTGCGGATCGTACTCGAAGGCTACTGCGGAACACGGAGACCATTTAGCATGCTCTTTCGCCAAACCCTGCGTGATCGTGAGGCATAAGCATAATAAACAAGATAACATAACCAACACGTTTTGCTAGGCATTTGACCTTGAGTTCCTGGCCCTTACGAATTTTGCAAATGAGAACGGGAGGCACGGACGGGTCATCTAAGCAGCAGCAGAGTGATGGTAGATTTGAGATGAGCAACTGCGACAGCGGGGAAAGATATGCCGAAAACTCGGAGAGCACTCACTCTTCCCTACGGGATGCCCAAAGTTCTCAACTCGCTTTGCCGTCTCATCACCTTCCTCGCCAGATTCATTATGGAAAACGGATGGATCATATTGCAGATGGCTGCTCGTGATATCCAATGTTCGATTGTCGCTACAGGCAACATTGAGGCTGAGTGGGATTGCACAGTACTCGCACGCAGACTCGCATGTGCAGTCCTTTCAATTAATCACTCCCCGCTTTCAAAGGTCCCAAAAATGCCTGGACGCACCCTGTTATTCCGAATAGCTTCATCGCAGTTCGTGCTGACTAAAGGTATCATTCCAAGCCGATGCGCGATGAACTCATCCGGTAGCACTGTTGTATTGGACACTACTTCCACTGTATCGATCGCTGCGGAGTAGTCGACTCGTCTACATCCTCACTTCGCACAGCATTAGAAGACAATAACGTACCGACAGTGGGTAGATCCGCCATCATAACCCGTCGTAACGAGTTTGCGAACCTGAACCAAAAAAGCAGCGTTAAAGACAAGCGTTCCGATCTACTGAAGCTGTGACCGCGCACGCAAGGTCGACATTTTCTAGGACAAAGTTCACCCGGTCTTTCTTGAGCTCTCGGATGCGCACTGTGGGCTCTAGGTCGGAATTTACTTGCATCCTGAGCAGATTAAGCCGAGATGGAGGAGTAGCGAGAGGGTGGAATGTTGCGAAACGGTGGCTATGATCGCAAGACGTGAATTAAGCGTGACACGTTGTGTCACGCGTTTGTGGCAATTAGAAGCTGAGGTCACGGTGGTTGCGACAGCTTTATCCGCAGTTCAACTTAACATACAGGCTGGACATGAGTAGACAGCGTTCATGAATTTGTCTTTATCAGCGTAGCATGCACATACATGGAAGAACTGCGATAGAATGAAGAGGGAACTGAGATTGAAGATCGTAAGCTCTGAGCATTGTACATATGTCGGATATGGGGCACGGCATATGAAGAGAAGGGTGATGTGAACGGATGGAAAAGCAGGTACATAAGGCGACCAACAATAACAAAGAAACAACGGTAGTTAGAGACAGAATCAAATATCAATGATGGTGTTTCACGAAAACCGAGGATCTGGCATGGAAATTGCTGTCTCGTGACAATATTTGCGCTCCGGGAGGAACACTGACCTCACGGGAACGTAACTGGAGGGTATTGAGAAGATGACAATGACGACGAAGGTGACGGGGCTAGTGTTGACGGGCTGGATGGTGACAAGGCAGACGGCGATGCGACAGACGGGGTTTGAGTAGAGGTGTTTAGCTTGGTGTAGTCCTTCACATGAGTTAAAACATTGGCCCAATCGGTCTTGGGCTTATTGTCCGTCTTGCGCGGACCTCTGCGTTTACGAGCAGGGATGATGCCCCACCTCTTGTTGAGTTCGTTCTGCCCGTAACGCCCATCGCAGTACTTGCAGGGACATTCTGGTTTGTTATTATTGTGTCTGGTTGGTGAGCCCAGGGCTAGCCAGCGTGCATGGAGGCAGAATTCGTCCGGCGAACGAAAGACCTGCGGGCCACCTATGTACATTTATGTACATCGAACAATGAGCGTCGGGATGGCAAACAGACCGGCGTCATATTTACTCACCGTAAAGGTATGCGTCCATTCTGGGCACATCTTTGTCGCCCTTCTTGTGAGTGTATAGTTTGTAGCCTGACGGCAACCGCTTCAGGATGCATTTGCCGTGTTCGACATTCCCTACGGAGAAACAGAGCACACGTTAGTTACATGATCAGCGAATTCGGGTACGGTGCACTTACATCCTTGGTCGGTTAGAACCGATTTGGCAAGAAACCCTCCAATAACCTTCCTCCAATGCTTCTCAATCTCTTCCCGCGCCTCCTCCAGATAATTCACGTTTCCATCTTCATCGACTGCCCTGGCAGTCCGTTGCGGGCGGCGTAGTGCATCGCCGTCACTGTTCCTTAGGTCAATCAAGGTTATATTCGAAATCCCACTTTGGATAACGTCGTAATAACGCGACGGCGCAGGCTGTCCCTGATGCTGTGGACGCGTCTGACGCGTCGCGTTATAGCCATCAAAGGTGTGAGATGATGTGATTAGGCAGGGCATACCTGCACTCGGGGTTAATTTTGGCGCGGGCACGATGCTGCTCATGGGGAACAAATCTAGCAAACCTGTGCCAAAGCGTAACGTATGCACTTGATCGCTGAGGCAGTGGATTTATCACTGTTTCGTATGGATTTCGACCACTTGTATGTGTAACAAATGTCTTTCCCCTCCCGCTTGAAAACAATTCACAAACAATCACCCTATACAATTGGGTCTCGTTCATACGAATGATGTCCGGACGGTACAGAAACTCCCGTACAGGGATGACCTGAAGTCTTCTCCTCAGCACACACGGCTTTGGGAGGTTACTTTCACTGGGCGGGGCAGCACCAGGGGAAGTGTCACTGGGCAGGGTGATACACCAGATTCGTGTGACAGGGTATGCACAAACGGTGTATTGGGGTTTAAAGTGACAAGTAGAAGGTCTCTGGGCACGAAAGCGCCAGTAACAATAGTAGGCACGGTGTGCTCCACGAGTGTATAAGAAGCCTTTGGCAGAGTGCTCCTAGCCAGATGCTGACTGTCAAGTGGGCAAAATATGCACCACTAACGTACACGCCTTCACCCAAGAGGGTCCCGGCAGAACGTAGACTGTCTGGTACGCAGAATATGCTGCGCAAACGTATAAGCCTTGGGCACAAAGTGCTCCTGGCGAAACGCAAACTGTTGCAATGTCGACGACGACTGGAAAGGAAGATAAATTCGATTGACGATGTGACTTGCGTAGCCAAGAAACAATCTAGAGCAAGCACAAGCTGATAGCACAGGGTTGTTGATGGTTGATGACAAAGAATTTAATTTAGCTCGCGGGGATCGCCGCATTATATACCTCTGAGGGGCGGACTTCCAATATCTGGACCACGGTTCTATCCCATGGACTTTCGGGTACTACTCAAGAGACCGATGCGAATGGATGTAATCATTTACTGGACGATGTCTAAGTAATGCATCGGGCTCTGCAGTACGCTCGCAACGGTGTGTATTGGCGTCGATTCTCTATGGCCACCAATGGCGTGCAAACCACAGCAGGTCCGGTTGAGACCGCCATCCGTGAGAAGGTAAGAGAATCAACGGTGTAGAAAGATATTGGGAGCTGAGCACCTCCTTGCCTTGCTCTGTTTGTGCAACCATCTCTGCTAGTTGATGACTCTGCTGCAACCTACCGAACTCACGATCACCAACGATTCGTGGCAACACCGTCATCACGCTGCGATGCGTGCACAGGGTGGTAGCAGTGGGGAAACACGTACGTGTCAGCGTTCCGGGACTGAGACCTCCTCGTGACTAGTTGTCGATGCATCCTGATTTTATGCTCATGATATCGCAGATTTTTCAGTACAGATAGTATCTGATGCATTCAGAGGGAAGGTCGGTGTATCTTCGTCGACCTTGCACGCGGATCTGTCGTGCTCACCTGTGTTTTCGAATATAACTCAGAATACCTTGCAACGCCATCGAATGATTCATTCGGCGTTGTCAGATGAGCTTGGGCAAGGCCTCCACGCCCTTTCTCTGAAGACCAAAACCCCTGATGAAGTACAGTCCACGTAACTAACTACGCAATGACGACCCTTGATACATGAGACAACATACGGCATATCTGTGCGTGCCTCTTCCCGCATTTGCGAAACATGTCCGAGATATAGTAAGATATGTCGTGATTTGGTAGTGCAGCTACTTCAGCAATACAAGGATGAATCATGCATGCCGCGTCCCTCGGTTTCTTGATTGTGGATCGCTGTCCTGGGGATTGGCGCCCACCGATCGTCTAGGATGACCTTGTGCTTCTTGATTTGTTGCCGGGGCGAATTTACTCGCGATGCAGATCCTCGACTCCTCGATCGTCTGGCGATTTGGTCTTGATTGGTGGCTTCCTCAAAACGGCGCGTATGCTGTAGGCTCGCCTGGTATCTCTTTGGACAGATCATGTGTCCGAAGCGGCGGATGTTATAGAAGTCCTGACTTTCGGAACTGTCAGCATCTGTAGACGCAAGGTGTCAATCCCGCAGATGCGCCCCGTTGGCACGAGGGAAAGCTGCAGCTGGTGGCAATCGTGATCGCTGAATCAACATGTCACAATATGTCCTGAAGCCATAGGCGCACTGACAGATGCTGACGTCCAAGACTCTGCCTTATTGCTTCCCGACCTCGGCTGTTTGATGAAGTATAGCAGCCGGAGAGTCGGGGTGGGTACATTCGCACCGGTACCGGTTCTTCATTCGCGTTGCAGTGGATGTCGGGGTTGACGGTCACGTGCAGGCGCGGGGGAGCTTGATGAGCTTGATGGCCCTGATGATCAACGGCGTTCACAGCCCTTTGCGGTCCAAATATCCTCCATCACACTGCGCCATCGCTGCAGCTTGTAGGGCGATGCTTATCACGGTGGGGACGGGCAAGCATCTCTGTATCAGCTGTCTAGGCACATCTGCGCGAGCATTGCGAAGCATCATCTTACGCCACACGTGGATCCATCTGGTCCATATACGGTATTGAATGTGGCTGAGCAATCTGGTACATCGGCTGCTCGATACAAAATCATAGATACCGGACTGCGTAATGGATATACATGGGTATATTTCTGTTCTGCGGCCTCAGGTTGCGTTCACGAAAGTTCGCATATTGTCGTGAAAACCGATGATTGGCGTTTGCTGTCAGACCCTGGTGCAACCATCCTGTCGGTCTCTTCATAGAGAATCTGAACTTAGCGTATCTTCGCTGAGTATATATCATCATTCATTTCTCCGTCCTATGTTATTAACTTCCTCGTTTCCCTACCTTACAAGTGCTTCATACAAGTTCATTCCTTCATGCCCCGGTCTGCCTCCTCAGATAGTTCGCACAATAACGAGAACAGGACGATCCTTCCACCTATCAGAGATTTATTCGGAGGTACGTTCAGTTTGACTATCACCAAAGTGAAGCCACTCACTGTAATTCGTAGAGGAGTTGTCTCGGTCACCCCGACCACCATCTAATGCAGATCCCAGATACTCGCCCTCTGCATCGCTGGCCCGCCTGAATCTGCGAGGACCAGATGAAGACAATAAGCTACTTTACGACCGTTACGCCTATTCTACTCCCCCACGACAACAGACTACTCAGGTATCTTGCCCGTCATCGTGTGGCTGTGGAATTGCTAACGTCTGCATAGTCTTATGAGCATCCGCATGGATATGCTGGTCATTCTGCTTTAGGACTATCATCGGTACCACCGCCACCTTCGCTATCTTCAGCAAGGTCGCACTCACCATCATTGCCTCTGCCCTTCGCATCGTCCTTTCCTCCAGACAGACCATCGTCAACGAATCTTTACCCGTCTTCTACCCATCCGCCACATCTAGCAGACCACAGTAGATCGAAATCTCTGTCAGAAGCACAAGCGCCACACTCACTCCGATCACAGTATCCTCCGCCTTACCCAGAAAGACAGTATCACACCTCTTCCTCCAGACCGGGATCCAGTCTAAATCCGGAAGTAGACTGGCATAATCGTGGAGCATCGGCCTCACATCCTCAACAATACACCCAGAGTGGGTCACTTTACGGCCGTTATCCATATGGCACGCCGGGCGGTCAAGCGCTAGACTCGGCTACCGGGTCCAGCGGCAGGGGCAGATCGGGCAGCGATACAGGAATCGATAGATCAGCCTCGGGTAAATACGAATGTCAATACTGCGGAAAGGGCTTCAATAGGCCAAGTAGTCTGAAGGTACGTTATGAGATATCGTCAAAGAAATCAGTGTATTTACGGCCTTCCTAGATTCACATCAACTCACACACAGGCGAAAGGCGTGCGTCCGGCATCTGTGATTATTTGAGATATAGCTGATATTATATTGCCAGCGTTCACATGTCCTCATGAGGGGTGTGGGAGGACATTCAGTGTCCTGAGTAACATGCGTCGACATGCACGGGCGCATGCTCAGTCTCAAGGCTCCGTGAGAGAGGGCTCAGGCGATGATGCGACCGATGGCGAATCTTATTCGCCGCCAATGCCTATGAGACCGTCCTTGTCCTCCTCCACCGTTGGGACGTCTGCCTCCCTTCGTGCGTACCCCTATCCAGCCCCCGGTACCCAAACCACGGGGTCTGGATCGCCTGAACATCGCAGCGGAATGGCAAAACGTGGCTCCGATGGTGGGAGTCGCAGTCGTAGCATATCCTCAGAAGAAGATGTGCAGACACCTCAAGGACCCTCTCGAGGTTACCCTGGCCGCGACTAGAGTGTACGTCTAGGTAGGTCCTTGGACACTTGCGTATGTTGCTTGATCTGGTTGAATCATGCTGCATTGCTGTCCTCGCTATCAGTCTCTAATATGTATTCTACACGCACATAAGTTTATAGGATCGTCGCATACTACATACTATTTATTCGCAATTTCGCATCATTGGAAATCATCACCCTCTATTTATTATCGCACTATCTCTATCATTATCGTGGTCCATGTTCGTGGTATATTATTGATTTGACGCTCTTCTTTATGTGTTATTGAGCCATAAATTATTTAGATATACTGTGGCACGCGTCGTTTGCCATCATGCTTGACCACATGGTCTTCTGAATCGTCTGGGTCTTGAAGGACTATTGAGTGCATTGTTCAGAGTAGTCCTTCAAGAACATACCTCAGGCAATAGACTACGTCCTTATGTAGTTCCGCCACTGGCAAGGCTGACGCTGCGGCAGACGTTCATATGTAAGTACTGAATCATCTCATGCTATGGCCCGGCACTACACGCACAAGCTAATTCCCCTCACTATATTGTGACTTCCTGCGATCGTTGATAAAATCATTTCTGCTTAGCTCCAGGATATTTCCGTATGAATTAAGTGTCATATTACTAGCGCTATCAACCACTCAAAAGTCTGATGGGCCTCCAAGATTGGAAAGTGTGCTGGACACGATGTCGCGATGTCTTAAGATCCTGCATACCGGCGTTCATATTATGTGGCGCTTGTATTGGAATTTTTCAGCTCAGACTTAATCTAAGTCCGACTCTCTAAGGTTTTCTTCGCACCCGCCGTAGGATTCGATGATTACGCGTGCTACTATGTCAAACCCAAGCGCTCCAAATTCCCAAGTGAACTTTACTTACAGCGAGCCGATGCTCCCTCTGGTTATATGTTTCAGGAGGCTGAAGTTCTTTTGGACAGAGACCCGGGGTCTTTTGTCGTCGGAGATTCCATCCTTTCCGTCCAGTTTCGCATCGGTGCCGCAAGGTTTAGTGGCATTTTAAAATCGAAACGCAAGCTCTCTAACACCCGTTATAAGACGATCTGTTCCATACATGTGGCCATCACGACCTATACCGTGATGTGTCACGACCTTCGACTTGACACAGGTCACTGAGGACCTCTCCTGGTCTCTGTCGGCGCAAGACTTCCTAGCAATTCATTCGGTACTTCCGGACCCAGTCCCACCGGGTGCCATAGGGTGCCATAAGGCTTTGCTACCATTCAAGATGCAATTTCTTCCCGACTTGTTGGCCTACCCTTTTGTGACGAAGGCAACAGGAGCGGACACCACGGCGGTTCATTTAGTGAACGCTTGTTCGGCTCCGTTTTGAATCCATGTGATCGACATACACCATGTACCATTGAAACTGTGCCGGGAAGGAATTGTTCCAGGACGCCCCGAAAGGGGCAAAGGAGTGTCCATTCCCGTTTCTGGTGTCTATGCATTTTTGTGAAGGCTCTCATAGCATTCAAGTTATACGGCTCGTCCGACCGCAAACACAGCAAACCTAGGGATATGCTTCTACGTGAAGAAGGTATGACGAAGTCGTTTGCATCTTGTCCAACGTTATCCTGCGCTTTTAATAACCAGAACCCATGCGCGGCTATTCTCACCCAGGTCGTCACGGAAACACGACTCTTCCTCTGCGCGTGAATCGTCCTCTTCCCGGCGTCGGGGCTATGTCTCGCAGTGGGATACTTGTTGACCTACTGGCAACATGATGTTCCGAGCCTCTTGCAGACAGCGCTGTAGTCCAAAGTCGAAGCTCACAGCTGCGAAAGCAAGGTAGCGAGATGTTTGAGGTATTTCTCATCGATACTGCGATTTATGGTGCCGGTGGCATCAACGCTCTTCCAGTCTCTTCAGACCTGCCATTGCCGAGCATGCCTAGTCCACGTTAACGGCACAGTCTGCCGCTGCGACTCCTGACTCTCGGCTACGCCAATCTGACGAGATATCCCTGCCCCTCAGAGGCGCTTGCAGTGCTGTTGCTCTCGGGATACACGATGCCTTCAGCTTCCCACCTGGCCTCTGAGAGACTTGTGCTATACGAGGTGTCTCCCGGGCCAAGGTCCATTCTAGGCTACAACATTGAGAAAACGTTGCGACATGTGAAGCGATGGCCCCCGACAAAAAATTGCGGCTAGTGAACAGTCATCAGTGAGCTTGAGCGGTCTGAGCGGGTCTGACATCTTCTTGACTTCCTACATAGCATGCGACCCTGGTGAGTTCTCGTGGTACAACTCATCGATTTGTAAGCGCCTCGCTGTTCTCGTGTGCTAGTATCAATGCATGGCAGACTCTGGCGCAGGCTGACGAAATATCTGAACAGACGTGTTTACATCACAGTACGGACTCTATTGCGGTACACGTTCCTTACTTCATTGTTATCTACTGGCGTAACTATTCGCAACTACATTACACCATCGTACAAGCATGTAGATGAGAAATCGATAGAGAAGAAATCGAGCGATATTCAACGATGAAAAGACGACTTGTCGAGAAAGATATCGGTATTAGATAGGAGTGAAAGAAGTGTTTGATCAGGAACGCAAGAAGAATACAGTGCGATGTGGGGAATAGCGGGGTGATGACAGGGTCCGAAACTTAATTAGGCGTACGTCGACGAAGGGTATCCGGTTCAACATTCTCTTTCGCAGAGACAAGAGGAGGTATCCAAGCATGCACAATCACAGTGACATAGCACGTCCTTTGCCCACGTCCTGGATCGTACGCACAGTCGAACGGCCTCGTTGGGTTTCCTCTTGACCATACGTATCGGGTTGAGGGTCGAATGCTTTATCGGCTCGAACGTATGTTATGGGCCGTGGGCTCTTGTGCGTGAAACCGGCAAAGGCAAGGGCCTTCCGGACTTCTAGGATCTCTTGGCCGTGTACTTTGTCCCTTAAGAGAGGATCCCTGGTCGCGTCAGCAGGGGCACCGTTGGCGGGTGCCAAGGGCTAAGAGACGGGTTTATTATCATCTGGCCTTGTACATAAAAATCGGCCCTTACCTCAGGGGGTATGTCTTGGTCGAAGTGCCGCGTATCTTCAGGATTGCGTAGCTCTGGACGGTAAGGAGCAGGGTAACGGTGCATGCTCTCCCAATCTACCCCCCGAAACCACGGATGGGCCTGGGAAGACATCAGCGGCAATGAAACAGGGCCAGAACACCGGCAGCAGCCAAAGTCCGTACCTTGATCAGTTCCGCTCCGTCCACACTACCGCCAGTGATTCCAGTGGACGGAATGAAGCCACTTCGCCTTGCTTGCACGATCAGTGAGTTCGGTCTAGTGGTAGACGCAGAAGTTTGCGATCCCAACCGATCTTCTGGTTCGCACAGAAGCTGCTGCATCAAATCGACACCTTCGTGAGAGACGCGAGGTCTGGAAGGGAAGCGCAACGACTGTCGCCAGTTCAAGATTTTTTGACGGGTGACATGGCGCTGTTTAGAAACGAGGGGACAAAGGCCGTGCGGTCAAAATGGAGCATTCACAAATAGGGTGACCGGGCAGGCGAGCAAGCAGCCGAGGTAGTAATTAAAAGGTGCAATAAACGTGGAACACACACTCAGTGCTCACCGAGTTGCTGACGAAGGGTGGATAGCTATTCCGATGGTAAGTGACAGTGAGTGGCACGGTTGTTTGAGTGATCCTCACCCATACAAGCATTCAAACATTATGACGCCGAGACTCCACCAATCGCAAGAGTAAGAATATCCATGCCCACGAATGACCTCCGGTGACACTAAGGCAACGGTGAAATAGGTACATTCGGAATGATCCGTGCCACTTACTATAAGAATTTGTACCGCATCTAAAAATGTGCATGAACGCCTCAACATTAGTGCATGTCACAGAGGTTATTCGGAATGCTTACACAGAATAAGCCAGCTACGAAGGGGTAGTCAAGGGTCAAGGAGCGCTCAATTTGTGGACACACTACACACACCTTGCGTCGGTTCTTCTCTCGCCAGGTGAAGATGCTGCCGTTGCCGTCACCACCTCCCATGAGCATCTCAACGTCCTTGCGATTCATGCGTTTCGTGCGCGTTCCATCAGACAAACCATTACTGTCCTCAAGGTCGATGCCGTGCTTGTGCAGGAGATGCAGACGCTGTTGTTCATAGTCTACGGAAGTGTCCGATAGAAGTTAGCGGCCATCTTTTGTCCCCAACAATGAAGAACGGACATGAAGTATCGTGCGCCCAGTGCAGGTCGGTTCTGTGAGTGTCAGGGAGGTGTCAGCGCCAGACAGGCATCAGAAGCCACCGTCGGAGGGGTGACGTACGCCAGACCAAAATCGCTCAGTTTGATATGGCCGCTAGGATCAAACAAGAAATTCTGCAGTTGACAATCAGGTGGGGGGATAATTAAAAGGCGTTGATAGCCATTCCATAGTACGCCGGCAGAAGCATCGAAAGACTTACGTCGGGCTTGATATCACGGTGAATGAATCCATGCTTATGACAAGCTTCGATCGCGAGGACCATCTAGTACGAGAGGCGTGCAACCAATAAACCAGAATTAGAATGGAATGATTATTTTCAGAGTCTAGAGCGCAGGCACGAACCTCGGCCACATAAAAACGAGTAAAGTCTTCTTCGAAAACGTCTCGTTCGATCAGTAGATTGAGAAGATCACCACCTCCCATATAGTCAAGGACCTGTGGAGATATGAAATCGATATGAAATCAATGAATTCATTTCCCCTGATTGTGTGGGATTATGATGGCAAAAGGTAAAAGCCGGACTGACCAGATAAAGATGGTCACGGTCTTGAAAACTATAATGAAGCTTGACAATCCATTCGGCGCCACCGGGCGAGCTGACGAGCGACGCCGATTTGAGGATATCTCGCTCAGCGCGAACGTGGCCCTCTTGACCTTTACGCAACATGTCCGTTTTCCGCAGCTGCGACGAGATAGCGATTAGGTCGTGCCATGATGAGAACCAGCGTACCGCATGAGATTAACGCGGAGAATCGAACCTGCTTCATTGCATACAGTTGACCCGAGGATCGTTCTTTCACAAGCGACACGACACCAAAAGCTCCTAAATCAAGTGTAACCAACCAACTGACAGACAAATGACAATAAGACACCGACCGTGCCCGATGGTCTTAAGCTTAATGAAGCCGCTCGGATCTACTCTTCGTCTGCGTTCCCGGAGATAGTCGGTCTCGTTCTGCCGCCAACGAGCACGTAAATTATCTTTCTGGGCATCGCTAAGCTTCATATTCATCATATCGTATTCCATCGCAAGTCTTCTCTGTTCACGAGACGGGGGATGCCGCAGTAACGGGAAGTAGAGATTTTCGAAATAGATTCTGGCTGCAACCGCTTTCTCCAACGTAGCCAATGAAGGCGTTATTAGTTTTCGCGGTGGCGGAGGGACCGCAGGCAGATCTTTCTGCATCAAGACCGTGTCCTCATCCTCATCCTCGTGTTCATGCTCCGGATGGGCCATGAGGCCTCCCCCCCACCGGATGGTGGAATTACCGGGCTGCCCTGGTAAGCCTTCTACAGTGGGAGAGACGCTCACATTTTCCCTGGCAGCCGTGGTTATGACAGAAGACGAGGTGGTGCTCATACCATTAACGACTCGTAGAGGCGGAAGCTGATCTTGCTTGCTGACAGACGGCTTGAGCGCATTCACCACTTCATTCACAGCCTTTGCCTGGTTATTGGCGCGCACTCGGTTCTTAATTGGGTCCGCCCACCGGGGGTCTATGATCCGCAGATCAGTAGGGTAGAGCAGTGACAACCGAAGTGTTACTCTGACCTCCTAACTTGCCCATCCCGTCCGGGCCCCAGCGACGGAGGAGAGCCTCAGCCTGGTCAGCGTCCGAAGCATGCACCAAGTGACTAGCATGCCAATTCAGGTTGAAGAAAGTGCGAAATGGGGTGACCCGAAGCATTCGACGTACATAAAGCCTGTGGGCTTAGAGACCATGTCTTTGCTTATTTTCCGCCCTCGTTTCACAGCGGCAGGAGGACTAATAGGTGCTGGAGATACTGCAGGCGCATTATAAGCATTGTTTCCAATATCTTCATACCGCGGTCCTGCAACCGGCTCGTCGGCTTGGCCGCCCCACAAGAGACGCGAATTGGACGGAGTGGGAATCATAGACAGCAAATCATAGAAACCTTTATGCAAAAGTGTGCCTCCAGGCAGTATTGCCCTAGGCTGGCTGTTCGTCGGTTCTGTACGCGGGGCGAAAGGGGGATAAGGAGAGTAATAGGGGTTTGAGTAGGCATAGATGTCGCTGGACATTACAAGGTCGTTGTCGCGATTGAAGTAACCTGCAGCGGCCATTGCAGGCGGCGTTGGGAGGGGCCTAAAGGATGGGTAGGCCATGCCTCAGCCACAGCTACCAGACAGTGATCAGCTGAATCTGCTCGGATGCGCGAGCGCTTCGGATTAGGAAACCCACCGACGCCTCGGCGTGGCTCCCACGTGGGAGAGGGGCCCCGGAGACTCCGCCGGGCGGGCCGGCTCCGGCTACATTCTACAAGACCGGACCGGTGTCGAGAATGCAGACTGCCACACACTCTAGTGCTGTCGATGTGGACTGGAAATTCTGTGAAATGTCATGATCAGCGCCCCTGTACGGTTCGCTCACAGGCGCAGCCAAGTCCCGCGAGCCTGAGTTCAGCAGATTCGTGAAACAATCATGCCTTCTTCTTACCGCTTCCGTAAGTTTCTGGCGCTAGCTGCTTGCTTCTGGGCTTCGGCGTCGCAGATGGGCAGGGGTAGACAAGAGCTTTGGGCAGAACAACTTGGGCGGGTTCAGCGGCCTCTGTTCGTGATGTAAGCGACAGAAAGCAAGATCTAATGATACTGATGCCAGATGATGTCGAGGGAGACTTCTCCCGTATATTATTGACTGACCTCGTACGCCAAGTTTAAAACCCTCTACCTTAAAGCGTATTAGCCAGCCGAGGCAGGGGAGGGACCCTGACAGAAGTCATGCCCCTTCTCTAATTATGGGATAGCCGAGATCCTCCGTACCTTCCGCGGCCAGGTCGAACGTCAGTCGAGCGTCTTAGCTGCTGTTCTCAACATCTCGATGCACGAAGCGTCACCGACCGAGCTGTGGGTTTCAGGCTGTGACCGCGCATCCAGTCTTTGGGTGCCGCTGCGGCCGAGCTGCTCGAGAGGTGTACATGTGGCGTGTTCGTGGCCTAGGATTCAGCCACGAGGCCACCATAATGCATGCAATGCGTGCAGAAACAGTGGGTGCGAATGCCAGCCAAGCCGTGGGTGGCTGGTACGGCGTTCTTTGCGGTCCGCTGCTCGGAATTCAGCCTGCTCTCCACGACCCGGCTCGATGGCTGTCCTCGAACCCCGCGACGCTTCCAAGATGGTCCGCCGGTCCTCTAGATACGTTACGCGAACTTTGGCAAGATCAGGTCCATTTAAGCACTGCCTGTCTTCGGGTCTGCCCCACTGGCACAGTCTGCCTTAAGTCTGTATGCGGTTTTGCCCATAGCCCAGCGCCGTATTCAATTCTTGCTCACCTGCCTCGTGCTCGCGCCTAACCCACGTAGGCTGTTTCATGAAATCCCGCTCTCTGGTCGACTGCTCTTGACATTCGAGTGACAATATCTCCAACTGCACCACCGAAATTTGCGACACTGCGCGCAGTTGAGGTTACCTCGTGTTCCGTGATACTTAATACCTGGCCAACCGACGGCATACCATAGTAATTATTCGCCTATTCTCTCATTATCCTCTAATATGTCCGACCAACGCGACGCCTACTTTTATGACAGCTTCTCAAGACCAAGCCGAGGAGGAACACCTTCTGTTGGTTTTTCTAACATGGGACAGGGTGGGCGAACAAACTTGCCTCCTCTCCATACCGCTTTACAAACCTTACCTCCTCCAGGTCCGTACTTTTGCAAAATCATTAATTTCATTTCCACTCAAATTAGCGAACTTCTTTGTCAATTAGTGCCCAACACATACCCTACTTACTATAATCAGCAACAGCAGCCTACTCAGGGCCGTAACGACTATAATTCTGCATTGTACGGACAAGGCACATGGCCTTCTAATACAGGTGCGTTGTCCTCGATATAACACAAATTACGTATCCAATGCCGGGACATCAGCGTCAAGCCAATATCATCAGTCTTCTTCCTACGGTGTATATCAAGATCCAGGGCGTGCCTCGCAGCCTTCCTACTCCTCGTATCCATCTCGATCCTCACCTGCTCCATTGCCCAATCCAACTGACTTTCCAAGATTACCTCCAATCATCGTCCCTCCACAAAACAGCCGGGAAGAGCGTTGGGCTGCTCCACCATACAACTCAATGTCAAACCATCATTCATCTCATACGGGCGGTCACTACCAAGGTCACCCTACGCCACATTCGTCGTCTCATACAGCGACCAACCTACGCTCATCCACAGCGACTTACCCCGATCCCTATGGCAGCCACTATTCCACATATCAGCCTCCATCCTATGGCCACGCTGAAGCACCTGATCCTAGACAGCTCCCTGGCGCTGTGCCGCCAGTGAACCCGTCTTCCCGCATGTCAATGGCGGCTCCTCGCATCTCATCCGGGGTGCGCGGCGCGACCATTAGACCTGACATGCATGGCTACACTCCCTACCCTCCACAAGCTCGTGCCTCGGTCCCCCCTCCCGCTCCAAATTATATGGCAGAGCCCGATACGCCGATCACCGAGGCCACAATCAAGAAGAAGCGCAAGCGCGCTGACGCTGCCCAGCTGAAAGTACTGAACGAGGTATACCAACGCACCGCGTTCCCATCCACCGAGGAGAGACAAGAATTGGCAAAGAAGTTGGACATGTCGGCAAGGAGTGTGCAGATATGGTAGGTGTTGTGGCATTTGGAGGATACGGTACTAACCGATGGCTCTTCAGGTTCCAGAACAAGAGGCAAGCTATGCGCCAAAGCAATCGTCAAACAGCTGCTGCTACAACGACCTCTCACCACGAGTCAACGACGATGCACCCCCATACACCCCACGTTCCCGCCGAGAGTCCAGTATCGCCTGTGGGCGGTTATGGCAGTTCTCCGACTCCACCGATAGGCTCGTCTTCCCGAGCAATCCCCGCACCACCGTATATGTCGCGCCCTCCGGAGGGCGTCTCATTCCATAGCATGGGTCGTAGTCCCCAGTCTACGCCAGTGCCCCGCCGAGTGCATAGCCCGGATGAACACGGTGATGCTCGTAAATGGTCCAGGTATCCATGATCTTGTCTTTTTCTAGAAACTCCGGAAGTTCGGGCTCTATCCGCTGGATTGCCTCATGATATTCATAGTTTCAAATCGGTATACGCACCTTATACTTTATGCCCTTCTATTGCATTCATGTTACCCCATGTCCCTTAATGTCTCGTCGTTGTTCTGGTGTCACGGACCTGTCATGGATTACGATTTGCATTACGTTGTATTGGACAAGACATCATTCTACCGAGCATAGGTACCTTAGTTCCCGGTTATTGCTATTTACTTATCAGGCGCATCGTTCTGTTCCTGTATCCATTATTATCGTTTCTTGATATTATTTCGAGCATCCTGAGGTCGACTAGTGAGATATCGTATCAGGTTGTACACCACTGATGTTATCCGATATAAGTTGAGTCGTCATCGTCGTTGGCAACGGCCTGAGGAAATGAAATCACGAAGCCGGATCACAAATGGTAAAGAAGCTTAATAGACGGAAGTATATATTACAGTAAATGAATGAACGGATTAATAGAACTCTGGACAGATGGCAGTGCCCTTTGTATCCAGAAATGGAGGGAATCTATCGATGCCGATCTTCACGATGCAGATGTGGAACAATCCGATACACAGCTATCCGATGAGGGCACGCGAACAACAGCGCATGCATATACGTACCAGGTAGTAATCGACAGATCGTCCGGATTCAACGCGACACCAGTGACGGTTCGAAGCCTCGAGCTGGCCCGTATCGCAAGGGATTAGCTATGAATATTGGTGACACCGTGGATTCGCGCCCATTCCCAATCTATTCGTTATCAGCATCGGGCGCCCGCTATCCGCTACAGGAGTTGCGATATAAATCGATCCGTTCGAAAGAGCTCCCGTTGTAAGTGATGCGAATTCTGCACTTTAAAAACTGCAATCGATGGGGTTTCCTATAAGGTAGGGAAGGCGACTCCAGAGAATGCGTCTGAAAGATGTAGCGCAGGTGAACAACCTATGTGCCATATGTACAGGAGTATGGCACGAGCCTGAGGAGGTCTGGAACAGACCGATGTACGGCATTCACATATGGGTGGTGTGTGCATGGGGTACTTTCCCGCCTTACTAAGAATGCCTTCTGTGCGAATTACAGCATCAATCAACAGTCATAAGAATTTAGACGAATGGGACAAGCGGCGCACTCACCGCGAATGACGCGAGAGTACGGCAATTGCTGTTGTATCAGCAATGTCCGATGTTGATAGCGAGATGTATATCAACATTGTAGCTTGTCTATACGAAAAGCCCGCAGTCCATCGAACTAGGTTAAAGTCAAGAAAGTTTCTAGGATCGCGTGAGTTCGGATAAGGTTCCAGTGGTGAATAGGACGGGCTGAGCAGAACGTTAGTCAGGAGGTTTTACGCCACGCTCTGTCCTCCGCTGTTGGCCTCCCCAGCGATACGAGCTAATTAAACATTACATGGAAGACGATAAACAAGTGAATTCGCGTATTGAAGTGCTATCGTCATTCCGTGGACGAGCTGCGACGCCTTCCTGAGCAAAGCCGTTCACGAATAGTTCTCGATATGGTTCTCCCAATATTGGTATTTGTGCATAGGATTGCAAATCAGTCTGCAAAAGCTGAAGTAGCGCAGACCCTCCCTCATTGTATCCGCGTTTTGCTAGCGGCAACTAGTACAAGGCAGTACCTATCCGAGGGACAAGAGGAGCATGCCAATCGTGCGCAGCGAGCACGCTGCGTGAGTTACTCGTAAAGGGGAACGAAGATATGATCATCGTGACTTACAGCAAGCTTATAGAGCAAGGTTGTAACGCCGCATGCCCTTGTGTATACGTGGATTGATTGGCCACCGTTACGGGTTTGCCCGAGTATCGTGCGCCACGTGCCAACCTTCTTACTCTATCTTGACGAGATCTCGGATTGTCGCTACGATTTGCTTCCGTCCTTACATTCAGCAAAGGAACGTTTGCACAGCGTGTCTATTTGCACTACACGTGCCAGATGCACATGCTGAACGGAACAATCTATGTCAATGAAAGTAACGATGGGGAACTAGTCACTGTCGGTATCCTCAGGCTTCGGCCCTCCGTACGTGAGCCAGTTTAGCTTCCTTATCCGCCGGCGCTCCTCTTGCGCCTTCTGCTGATTGCGCGTCGCTTTCTTCTTCTTCTTCTTCACGGGCGTGGTAGTTCCATTGACCTTATCCTCAGCTCCACTGCCAGCGGGCGTTCCATTGGTAGAAGCCACAGGTGTTTGAACTCGAGATTTCGCAGGCGTATTTGCTCCACTCGCGAGGGGTGACTTCACGTCAGCGAAAGCGTCTTCGATGACGGTCACCTTGCCCTTCTGAGTCATTTTCCCGGCTTCGATGTGCCAGATCTCGCCACCTGGTTCATTCATCCTCAATGTCATCGAACCATTACCAGATAGAGAATGCTTACATAGCGCCGAGACAAACTCCTCATTGTGAGATATGATGACCTTCCGAGAGTCAGATCAGGCGGATAAGTCAATACATTCGTACTCACCACAGCACCCGCCCAGTCGCGAATAGCAACCGCGAGACCACCCAGAGCTTCACGGTCCAAGAAGTTGCTAGGCTCGTCAAGAACACATATCTATTGACATCACTTAGATTAAAAGGCGCAAAGTCGGCGATCATAGATACCTGAGGGTTATTCCACAGACACGCTGCGATCACCAGCTTGATCTTTTGACCTGGGGAAGAAAGTAATGTTGGCCAGAAGGCCAAAATATGACTCAGGTACTCACCACCTGACAAGCCAGAGATCTCGTTGTATTGAGCGATGTCGCCGTCGAGACCGACATCCTCGAGGTGCTTGCGGACCAGATGCGCAGAGGTATCACGCTGACCCGCACCTTCGCGAGAAGATTCGAGATCATCAAATTGCTGGACCACTTTTCCGAAACCTTTCGAAAGCAGCTCTTCACGAGGTATCCATGTATTGAATCGATGATCAAGTCCCCGCCACTTGATCTCGTATTGTAAGGACTTCTTCAATTTTTGACGACCCATGATCAACTACACAGAAGCCAATCATAACTATGCGGTGCATGTGAGGAAGCGTAGCGAGACATACCTCAAGCTTTCTCGTGGCACCATTCTTACCAACGAAGTCCGTTTCCATGAGAGCCTTCTCCTCAGGCGTGAGCGCTCGGGTGGCTTTCTCCAAGATCTCACCTGGTCAAAAACGTCAGCACAGCTCAAACTAAACATCGAATGTATACGTACGATCATGACCATCTTGGAATCGCCACTGAATGTATTGTACTGGAGTCTTCTCCAAATGGCGTTCTACGAAGAGAATAAGTGGATCGGATACGAGTAAACTTCGCGCGTTCTCACCTATGTGGTGGGTCGCATGCTGCGCCACGTACCCAATGCGGAGTGCCGGATGCCTGTATACAGTACCTTGCTGGGGCTCCGTCTCACCCTATGCTATAATCAGTTTCACTTCTTTGCACTCATTTGGCAGACAAACCGTTATAAGCTTGATTAGAGTTGACTTGCCCGCGCCATTGGGTCCGATAACGCCGACGCGACTGAAACCGAAACATATTAATACACATATCCAATCGCTCATTCGAGATCACGATCCCTCACCTCGATAGGGAGAGGCCGCAGCTAACATCATGCAAACTAGGAGTACTTTTCCCAGGATAAGTATACGTGCAGTTCGTAAGCTTGAGGATTGCCCGAGTATTACTCCGAACGCCCATAAGAGATCCCGGCGGAGGGAAAGCGAACTTGATAGAAGTAGCGGCGAGGGTATAATACGATTTGGCTTCAGGATGTTGCGCTACAAAATTTGACAGATTGCCTGGATAGTATGCAAGCTTCGGGGAGACCCTGATGAGCACAGCCGTATCCAGTGTGAGAGAAAGACCCTACCTTCTTGGTCTCATAATGAATTATGTCTGTTGTTACATTATCCAAAAACCTTAACGCAAAAAGTGAAAAAGATGTCAGACTGACATAGGATTCTTCGCACTTACCCAGAGTCGTGACTGACGATCAAACACGTTACATTCTTCTGTGCAGTAAGATATTTCTCGAGCCACTGGACTGAGGCACGGTCCAGCTACATATCCCTGTGAGAGAAGAGTCTTTGATTGAAGCGTGTAACGCTTACGTGATTAGTAGGCTGGCACGACCGACAGTAAGCAAGACCAATCCAAGTGACCTGAGGGCATACGCACTTCGTCTAGAAGGAGAAGATCTGCATTATGCAACATAGCTCTAGCAAGTTCCAACTTCATCTTCCAGCCTCCTGACAGGCCGCCGACGTTCTCGGCTTGACGAGCGTCATCAAAGCCAACTTCCAGCAATTGATTGCGAATCTTTTCCCGGGGTACATCAGCCAACATCTTGTCTTTACACATCGTCAGGAACACAAGCAGACACATTTGGCTGTGCATACTTACCCGTCGCAATGAAATCGATGACCGACAATGACCCGTCCTCGCCCTGCAATGAGTGCTCCACCATCACACATCTTAGCTGGTCCTGAGGAGGGAAATTCTCGACTTTGCCGTCTCTCAATTGCCGCATCAGGGTTGACTTGCCAGAGCCATTCGGCCCGAGGATGCCGTACCGTCTCCCACGAACGAGACGAAGGGTAGTATGGGAAAGCAAAAGCAAGGCACCATAGGCGAGCGAAAACACCGTGTCGCAAAGGACTTCACCTTCCTCCTCCGAGCCATTCTGCGCAGGAGCATATTTAGCCTATAAAAAAGCGTGGATCAGTGGTGTTTGGTCCCTCATGCGTAGATCTGACATACACGATCCATTGCCAGGAAGTGGGATCGAACTTTGTCCGCGAATAAGGACATATCTTCACCCACAGGCAGCCAGGGTTCAACATAGACACCAATGCACCGTTTCCACACCGCGCTGTCATTGTATCGTCTCTGATACACGAGATCGGCCACAAGCGACGCAGAGAATTGTAAAACCTGTGATAGCAGAGAGAACTTGGGCATGTGGGGGCCATCCGGATTAACGGAGGATACAGTAACCAAATTTTCAGGGAGGAGTGTCATGAGAACTGACAGCGCCTCAGCCTTCTCAGCTTCAGTATCACGTGGCGTTGGCGGCGGAGCTGTAGCGGAAGCTCCCGCTTTCTGAAGAGTGTCAAGAGTCGTCTGGGCGAACGCACGAACCTACACTCGACAAGTGAGTGCGTGTTGTAGAAACAATATTTCTTTCAGAACCCACCTCGGGGAATGCAGCACCTTTGGCAATACGCTCTACACCCTCGACAAGTTGACTCAGGTGCGAAGCAGCTACCTTCGGGTCACGCACAAGCTTAACGAGATTGTCAGTGACAACTACTGTTCTCCGCTGTACTTCCATACTCCTGTCATTGAGAGCACGTAACAGCAAGGGAACAAGAACGGCGAGGGCCGGCGCAGTAACTTCGGCGACGAACGTGGTCGAAGACAAGGCTTTGATGCAGGCTGGAACCGAGTCCGGGTTCTGCATACACTTCACGAGCATGGGGATATGTGGCGTAAGATCTGGGTTGGCCAATGTGGTGCAAAGGGCATTCGCACACTTGATCGCAGACGAAGATACCTGAGATCGGCAGATGGTAAAGACATTTAGGATACATCATGCTACAAGCTGAGCGTACCTCAGGCTTCGTGTCATGCATGGCAGATCCTACTTTGGGTAGAATGTGCACAAGCTCATTCGCGACAGCCTCACGCGCGGGATTCACGAGGCTCTTGATCGCATCCAGAGCCCCGACTTTGCTACGCCATTTCCCATTCTCGAGGATATTTTGTAGTACTTCAAATACCAATCTGGTCGACTCCGGCGGAAATAGCTTCAGGATGGACTTAGTAGCGCTAGTGGCGGCTGAACGGACAACATCGCCCTTGTCCATGTAAAGGTCGAATAAGGTGGGCAGTGAAGGGAGGAGAAGAGGACCAGCAGGGGCTCCCAGAATAGTTGCGAGGGATTGGAATGCAATCGCTGCAGACTCCCTCTCGTATCCGGACTTCTTGTTCGTGGCGAAGTGATGTAATGCGGTCAGCACACCGCCATCCCTGTATTGGCTCAACTCTCAAGGGTGATATCCAGTAGCGTCAGGACTCACTCTAGAGTTTGAAGACCGGATTTCGACACTTCGCGACCTAACTTGTCGGCCGCGGCTTTGGCGTCTGGGACAGGGGGTGAACCGAGACGATCAGGTCCAACTGCTGCTTGCTACGTACCAGGACCAGTCGGAGCAGACTTCAATGCATCCAATAGCGAAGAAAAAGGAGACTCGGAGGCCATTGAGATAGCAACAGGGGACATAACACGAAACAGAAATGACCGGAAAAAACTCTAGGGATATCCGATTAGAATCGATGGTTAGGATTCGTCCAGTGGTTGTAGAGCCCGTAGAAATACAGTCTAAGTCTAAACAAAGGCCTCTAGAACGGCAGACACGTGTCTTGATGGCGGACGTGAGAGAGACGACGACAACGACTATGCCAGCAACAGCGGGTGTGTTGGACGGAGCAAGCGTGCAGCCTCCGGCGAACTGCACGACGGGAAATTTTGACACACGTGCTGTGATTCTCAGATGGTGGCTGTGCGAGAAGCAGTGTAATTACGTAATTATACCCCAGATTTCACCAACCCGATCGGGTTAGGGTCAAAACGAATTACTGGACGAAACCTACGTCGCGATACGCGTCCGATGCAGAAAGATAAATTTACAGCCGAAAAGAGTACAAAGCGCCAACACGCGAGTATACAAGTGACGACAGACATACATTAAAATTAATATTGCAACAAGCCCGAGCCAGAAAACTGGAGCCTCAGTCTAATAATCGAGTGATGACTCCGAGACCCTGTATTACCGGGCATGAATTTGTGAGTACAGCGAGAATATCGAACATCGAACCTTCGTTTTACCCTCTCTGAACAGCAGCTTCATCCCCTCCTTGACGAACTCCGGATGCGATATGAACTCAAACTTGACAGTGGCGCGGTCTCCTGTCCGCAAAATCCCTTGTGGATGATCCATGTCTGTTATCCGTACCGTCTGTCTTACAGCCTAGGATTGCCGTTCCATGAGTAAACACGGTAACTAGGGAAATCGCTTACGCCGCAATGCAACATCGCCTGGTAGAGTAATATTCGAGGGATCAATACCAAGACCAGGGAATCGGGAATCAAGCTGGAGCGTACCTGATAGTTCTTCTGTAGGGTTGTATTGTGGCTGAGGGGAGACTGTTACCAGAGAGCGGGCCGCATCGCATTGCAAATCCTTACGTACTACAGAATGAGCACTTGACCCTCGAACCTCCTAATCGCTGTAGTCACAAGCCAGGGGGAAAAAGGTCCAGTGATACCCAAGATCGGCGTCTGATCGCAGATAAATACGTACCTCGCGGTGGTGTCTCCGTCTTATGTACTATCACCATGCCTTTCCGTACTGCTTGTCTTCGTATCCGCTTCAGTGCGAAGGAAACACACTGGCCGGCCTCCGCGCTGGTCACAGGTGCTCTGATACAAAGATAGCGCCAATTAGCTCAGTGCGCAGTCCCTTGTCGTGGACATGTGCTGGACCGACCTCTTTCGTTGCATGCTTTTGATGACCGTTGATTGGTAATTGCCGTTCGAATCAGGACCCAGAAGGACTTGCTCGCCGGTTTTTACCGTGCCCCCATTCAAGATCCCGTTTACTACAGTCCCGACGTAAGGCACAGACCAGACGTCTGTGACAGAGTACTGGAATGAATTAAACTAAGTCAAGAAGCTTCATATAGCCAAATGGAAGACGGAGAAGCTACGTGCCTCAAGTGGCTGATCGTTCATAAACTTGGAACTGTCGTGTTCGTCTGACGGCAGTAGATTCAGGAATAGCCGGACCTACATGCGGTCAAACGGGAAGCTCCTAAAAAGCACACACCACTTACAAAGTCAAGTCCGTCGCCTGTGACATTGGAAAGTTGAAAGATAGGACAAAGTCTGACCACGTGATACCTGAGCAAGAGTCTGGTAGACAGCTCGGTGATGGTAACTACCTTTCATTGGCAAACACTTGTGACAACTCGATGGCCATCTCCGTAGACTTGACGAAAACCGGCGTCTTCCTGCTCACGCCACAAATATCCAATCAGAAACACTTGACAGCTTTCGGGAAAGATTACACACCGACACCCGGGGCTCTTCAGGACCTTCACAACTTGTTTGATCGTCTCCGCTAGGATATTTGGAGGAGTCATGTCAACCTGCCTTACGTTTTCAGTAAGGCGTTCAGCATGCACAATGCAAAATACGGCACCTTCGTTATACAGACAACAACCGGCACATTCAATGCAAGGGAAATAGCGAGATGCTCTTTTGACATCCCGATCAATCCGGCATTCGCTCCTACCATGAGCATTACGCATGCGGGGGCTCCAGATGTGAGCCCGTACAGTGTTGTCTTGAGGTATTTCTCGTGCCCGGCAAGATCTACGGTGCGGGAGGAATGAGCCTAACCCACGCATGACAAGGGTACCAAAGAATACCAATGAATGACACAATCTTTGCAGCTTGCACAGAGATTTCTTCCCATCCCAGCTTCTCGCGCCGGATAGTATCTAGGTCCATGGAGTTGGCTGTTTTTGGCAGTATTGGTGATCCATCCGGCAAGAATCCTAATATCTACGCGAACGGATGGGACTTCAGTGTAGCGACGAGGATGTTGAGGACCAACGAACCTCCATTCCCACGCTGGAAGTCCGTCCAGTTTCAATCTCGTGCTTGTGCCGGAACAGCCCGACGCGTGCCCGACCCCTTCCATCGTCCAGCCCACCTGAAGACATTCAGACACTATTGTACAAGGCCACCTGTGATCACGTACCTCGTGTGAGTACACCTAATGTCGTCGACTTGCCGCTGTCCACATTGCCAACCACAGCAACTCGGACTTCAGGGGTAAGGGCGACGTTAGGGGGAGGTAATCGGAGGAGAAGAGCCGCACGGGCTTGCACTGTCTCCGACTTGTGCAGAACGGATACCTTGCCACCAACTTCCTCGACACATGCGGTGACATCTCTACAAAGCTTCTCGACCTCCTCTAATGTCCGTGACACACCAGACCAGCCTGATAAATCGTCTAATGGCTCGCCGGTGAATAGCTTGGTCTTCGGGGGTCTGCTACCTATCCAGAGGATGCACTCCCCCCTCGTCCGTGTCAATAGCTGAGTGAGCATATCCCGCGCTCGGTCATGGTCTCGTTCAGCACCGGAGAGAAGTAATGTCTTCGCTCGGCATGAATATCATAAGCTCGATGACAACGTGTGGACACACCTGTATCTCCAGTTGCATTGCTGCCCAGTCGCTGTCATCAGCAACCGGTTCAGACGAGCCTGAGTTGGCCTCAGGCTTGGCCTCAGCCAGTGCCGGCCTTGGTGGTCTCTTGTTCTCCTTGTTCATGTCAATAATTGCTTGTGTCCGCTGCTTCGTTAACTCTCGATCGTGTATGTCCTCGATTTCATTCTGGAAGTCGCGTAGGGTCGGCATAGTGGTAAGGAGTGATGCGGTTATGAGGTGCAGCCACCAATTTATGTTCTGGTAGCTGATCGAGTCAACTCGAGTCAGTACTGAGTGTATTGCCTCTACTATCCTAGAGTGGATGATTGACTGGTACTCACTTCGTCACGTCACCCTTTGACAAGTCACATCGGACACTTCGCTTGCCTCCTTTGGATACAAAACGTTCGAAGGGTAAGTGTTCTCGTCATTGGGCCAGGATAGAGGGAAATCTCTCGGCAATACCACAGGTGAGAGGATGGAAAGCGAAGGATAGAGGCCCTGTGGATATATCCCGTCGTGCTCGTCGACGGATGTTGTGGACACCCTAGTGAATTTTGGGTGAATTCATGGCGCTATGGCAAGAGTCACGTGGCTTGCGCGCGGTTCTGCTAGTGAAGCTGTACTTACAGTCGACCTCTTCATTGTAATCTGTCGTTCCTGCGCTTGATCTGAAGGATTTCCTGGATACTTCAGCGCAGATGCAATGTCTCAATCGTCTGGAAAGTCAGTTCCAGGCCAGTATGACCCGTCGCAATCTGGGCGTCTACTCCGTTTCCCGGGATCCAAACTGTCCTTCGCGTCCTTCCACCCTAGAGCAGCGTCAGCGTGGCGCGACGCTTTGCCGGACATCAACAAGCTGTCGCTGAATGAAGAACTATATCGACCGAAGCGTGTTGTTATTGAGACTACAGCTGATGGTCAGAGTTCATGGAGGTTCGTTCCGAGAGCGAAATGTGAACTCGGTGTTGAGGATGAGGGAGTTTGGCCGAGGATAGTTGACCTGTGCGGGTGAGTTCTTGATTTATGCTGTTTCATACACTGCGGTTCTGCAAAGATCGACATGCTGCCCTGATGGTTGTGACCTCAATTATTATGTGGTCATGATTCGTCTGCACATAAGTCTATATCTTTGATATATTCTGCACATACGTCTGTAGTGCTAAAAGTAACTGACAGAGACCTTGTTGAGTTTGATCAAGATCTTTGGGACGTCTACAAACTCGACCCCGAATACACCTGCATTGTCCGGCCACTACCCGCTCTGACAACCATCACGCGCAACAAGGGCAAAAGCAAAGCGTCAGAGAATGATTTAGCTTCCCAATTCTCAGAACAGCTTCCACCGAATGCCACAGGCGCAAAGCGCCGGTATGCTGTCTTGTCTCCAGACAGACAAATGCCGCCGCTACAGACGCCATCATCCAAGCGCCCCCGATATATTGAAATCTCTGACGATGACTCGGAGTCTCACTCCGTTAGCTCCTATAGTGACTTCGGCAGCAGCGATGAGGAAGATGAGGTGGAGGACATGATCGTCGATGAGAGTTCTGATCGGTCTAAAGTCAACGGCCAAACGAACCGTGCCCGAGCTCGAAGTCGGAGCAAACTGAGAGACGAGCTGGAAACTGGGCGAAAAGCTAGACGGGAGAGACTTGCCAGCAAGCTACGGCGTAACGGTACGAGCTGGGGTGGTTTCGATGGGGCGTCCGAGATGGTCGATCTCACTAGGGACGGCTCGATTCCGCCTACGTCCCAACAATCACAATCACATCCGCGGAAGCCGGAGAGTGTGAAACGCAAAGGTATGATGTTCGCATCCTGGCACTGCAAGTATGGAAGGCTCATGACAAGTTGAACCAGTTCCGACCGACTATGCTTCTGGGCAAGGTCCCAATGGTGTGGATACCAATGGTGCCCAGCACGACCCCCGATCATTCAAGCGGGCGCGCACTCTATCTCCGACTAGTATTAAGCGGGAGTTGGCGGGGAAGAAGGCTGCCCGAAAAATGGAGAAGAAACGTAAGGTGGAATCAAGTAGGGGCATGTTCACTGCTTCCAGGCATAGTCCATTTGCCACGAATAGTGTGCTCCCTGATGTTCCGGAGGAACAGCGAGACGATGGTGAGTTTGCAGATGTTGGTTGATAGGTGACATTATTGAAACTACGATCACTCAGATACAAATCAGAGTATGGAGCCATTTACTGAGGTCGAGGCCCATGCACCGGAGTCACAAGTCAATGATGATGATGAGGCTGCGCGGCAAACGTCTATCGAAGTGTCGCGGCAAAAGATAGCGGCGCTCGAGAAGGATCGGCCATTATGGGAACAGGCTGTCCGGGAACGTGAGCGGAAGGAACGTGCGGAGAATGAGGCCCTGGAGAGAGAACAACAGAGGCGCGAGGAAGCAGAGCGCACCGCACGACAACGCATGGAGCGAGAAAGACTAGAACAAGAGCGAAGGGAAGCACTCGCTAGAGAAGCAGCGTTGCGGCACGAACAGGAAGCGAGAGTGCGGAGACGGAGGCAGCAGTGGGAACGGTGGTCCCGCGGACCTTGGTCTTCCCAGCGCGCGCTGGAACGCTATCGCGTTCTCGCAGAAGCCTTCGACAATACCAAGTTCAGCAGCGATGGCGAGCCATTAACATTCGATGCCATCCCTTGGCCTGTTCTCCACTCGCCCGTCTCGTTCACGGTCGAGGATATCGACTGGTCAGCGGTGGAGAAGTTCTTCGCCGAGGTCAGGCATCACATGCGGATGCAGGATTATAAGGAGTTTGTGGAGAAATCGCACAGGAGATTTCACCCGGATAGGTGGAGGGGGAGGAGATTGTTCGATGCTGTTGTGAGGGAGACGGAGCGCGGTGAGCTCGAGGTGGCTGCGAATACCGTTGCACAGGCTATCACGCCGATCTGGCGTGAACTCAAAGGCAGGTAATGAATATATGTGGGTTAGAATCGCATAAAGCTCTGTTGTAACACTATTTTGATTATTTGTGTCATTTTGCGGTGGATGCACTACTAATCTAAGATCAGGAACTCGAGAGTAATGGCTGTGTTTCTAGTGTCGCCACGGTATACTAGCTCTTCTTCGATGCTCATTGCTGTGGCACATGTACCTTCCGGACGAAAACTCACTTTATAATTGGCGTCCGGCACGACTGTGGCTGTCCCTCGAGCGCTGGAGGCCATGTACAACATAGGCCGAGCTCGAAGATGTTGCTGTACTCTTTGCCAGGGTTCCTTGTATCGCAACAGCGAATGCAAAGTAAATAATCCTATCCGGTCATGCTCCAGCCGCGAACCCAGCCATGTGCGTAAGCGAGACGCGTATGTGTCTCGGCTTTGCCACCTCGCCTGCCATTCCAAGCTGTCGGTCTGCACCTGGAACGTCTCAGGGCTTGTAGCGCTCTCTGCAAGTGCTCAGTCAGACAAAGTCTTTAAATACGCTACCTAAGATTGCATGACAGCGTCTGGCTAAGTCCGAGACGGCGTTCGTGCCTCGTTCTCGCCCAACATACCTCTTACGCTGCGGACGGTCACTGTTCGGCTATAGGCTCGACTGCTGGCCATGGCTAACTGTCGCTCATCTACAGAGAATCTGCGAAGAGTCAGGTCGACGGGCGACATCGAGCTGGTTCGATATGAACAGGTCCTACGACCGGTGCGTGCGCTGGGACCAAGTCAAGATAGGGCCCGCCCTGTTTCGGTTGCATTCGCGGAGGGACCGTCCAGGAGTGAAATGACAGAGTCGTCAAATGCGGCGGCAAGGGGGCTCCGTGAGACCACTGGTCGTTTGAGCGGGAGGGACGCGCGGCACATCCATCGGGCAGTGCGCGCTCACCATCCTCACTACCACCGCTACTCGGAAGGTCATGACATCTTCAGCCCTCGCCACCTTGACCCTGCGATAGCATTTGATGAGCTTCAAGAGCTGGAATCTGCTCGGACGAGGGTGCGTGACTCGGGCCTGTCTATGGGCAGACATATCTCTAGTTCCTCCCGTATCCCCATCTCTCCCCATCGTGAGCGCACGTCGGCTGCTTGGACGCGTACAACTACCTCGGGCATGCAGAGTGACCCGGATGCTCAATCGGATCCGTACATACCTCCTGCGGATGTAGCTGAACCTATGCCCCCGAATTCATCTCGCTATCGGAAGATCATGACATTCTTAGGTTACGGACGATATGCCACAAAAGCGCGGAAAGCATTAGTCACTCTAACATGGACGTTGTCCTTCGCCTTCGTCCAGGTGCGTGCATTTCCTGTCTCTCACACCTCCTGCGACTCCATCCTTAAAATACGCAAGGTTGTCGTCGTGATAGCTCTGCTCGCATATTCCTCAAGAACTCGCAGCCCCACCATGCCTCAGTACACCGAATGGAAAGCCTGCGACCGGCCTCTTGGCGTATGGAACGCGCTCTGGGCAGGTAAAATCCTGATGGGCTGCTCCATGGGCATTTGGGGCTTCAGTCGCGATCGGGTTGCGCGACAAAATGCGGCCATGTGAGTGTAGCCGCATATTGTGACTTGCTCAGAGGCTGACTTTCGATTAGGGAAAGGCAGAATGCGTTGGCCATGGCTGAGGCTGGGCGCGCGACCGGGCAGTATACGACGCCTGGTCATGAAACGCGCACAGTTGGTAACACCACCACCACAGGCAGGCAGAGCTATGGCGGTGGCAATAATAACAATGTCAACGTAGAATCGACCGGTCCTCACGCACGTCTATATTCTCGGTGCGTTGTATCCTCTAATACAATTACCAGTAACTCATGATGGATTCAATGTGCGTGTAGCATGTCATTCCTTTCCTCTCTCTTGACTCTGACCTGGTTCGTAATCGCTCACATTCTCGAATATACTTCGGTGAACACCTGTCGGCACGATGCTCCGCACGTCTGGTGGCTCACGTTCGGTATCCTATGCCTCATGTATCTTACGGTCGTGGAAGTCATAATTGTGGGCTTAGTTATGTTCGTCCTCGGGCCGCTCATCTTCGTGAGTCTTCTCTTTCGCTTTGGTTTCCCCTGTATGAATGTATACGTGCTGCAGCTCTTCTACAACATAATTCTCGTACTTCTGGGTCGTCACCCACTACAAAACCCTGGCTACATGAAGCCGGAAATCGGCAAGCTGCCTAAATCAGTTGTAGAACGTATTCCTCTGGTATTGTACATCCCACCCCCTCCAGACGACGAGAAGGAAAAGCCGTCTCCCGTAGCATTTCCTCCGCCCATCTACACGTACCCGCCGAAGTCATCCCAGGCAGGGTCTGTCGTACCCGGCCGGCGGAGGCGGAGGTTTACTTTCCTTCGTAATTTTGCCAAGGCCAAAGGCACTCGTAAAGATTCGGAAGGTAGGGATACGAGTAGGGGAGGCAAGACAGCTGAGAAAGAGAAAACAGAGCTAACGTGGGAGGATAATTGGGAGCAAGGAGACCTTCCCTTCGTCAGGTTAGAGGACAACCGGGCGGCGTGTGCGATATGTCTCTTGGACTTTGAGGAGCCCAAGCGAATACGACCGTTGACCAATGAAAATGAAGGTGACGATAGAGCGAAGGTTAATGAAACTGATGCTACTGCAAAGGGAGACGAGGGTGCAGATCAGACGGCGAGTGGACAGGTTGAGGAACTACGTGTAGGTGAAGTGACTGAGGAGGAGCGCGCTGAAATATTGAAGTTGGAGGATGCGGGAGAGGGCCCACAGCCGTTGAGGTTGCTGGGATGTGGGCATGTGTTCCATGTGAGTTCGCTCAATACCTATCTAAGGCCTTATATTTTCATGCTGATGTTTCTATAGAAAACATGTTTGGACCCGTGGTTGACCGACGTGTCAGGTCGGTGTCCTGTCTGCCAGAGGCCAGTCGAGCTTCCTGTGACCGACCAGCAGAAGAAGATGGGTCGCAGGCGACGGCCATAGTCGGGGTGAGCGTGTACTATTCGCATTGTCTTCCGGACTTACTCGTACGTGTACCAACCGTGTCGATTCGCATCTCATTCTGCTTCGCTATATTTCGTTTTTATATGCTATATCGCTAGCTCTTGATCGGCTCTTTGTATTTTATAGATCATTGTACGGCTACAAATGCATACGATAGTTTTGACACTGAAGTGAAGTCTCGCTTAGCCGACAGACCAAGCGACGGGGACGTGGTGGGTCAGTACCGAGTGGGTTCTCCGTAGCATCATATATAACGCAGGTAATGCGTTGATTTGCCGCTTCCCGCTTTGCAATGCGTTCTATCTGCCCTATATGTCGACCGGCCTTGCCAAGTTTCCTTCTTACTCAATGGGCTGACTATTGTGGTCGAATGCGGCAACTCAACTACTCTCCATACAAGCTAAACAGGTTGACGCCCACCGAAGAGAACCCGATCCAGTCGTTTGACGATGTGTAAGCTTGCGCGGGAGGCTGACACCATCGGCCGCGCCTACTCAGTTGACACTAGTCTTATTATGAATTCTTGACGCTATACAAGAGGTCCTTCAAGAGCCCTGAACACCAATGATGCCAGCCAGTCCGACGGTACCAGCTAGCCCAACAGTGCCAACTAGCCCAACAGTAAGCGTGCAAGATCGGGAGTCAAGGCCACCATCGGAGATGCCGAACGCCTCTCAGCACACCGTGGTGGAGAGGCCCACGCGCGCCTATGACCCGCCATTCTCGAAGGGCTTTTGGGACAAGGACCCAATTTCCACGAACGCGAGACGAACCTATCTCAAGACCTGCGTTCTTGCTGTTGTCCTGGTGTCCTTGACGATATGGGCGGTCTTGCCAATGTTCTGGGGGTCGGAGTGGAAGCCGGAGACGGCGATTCATAATTTGAATGGATGGATCATCGTGAGTGCTCCTAGGCTGCTGGTCTTTACCGGAAGGGAGGCTCTGAACGGCGGAATAGGACTTTGACGGGGGAGATATTGGGTCTTATGTTTCGCAAAACATCTACAGTCTAACAGGACCGAAGACTCAGATATCATGGCATATAATGCCCACCACCGATTTCCCGAACGGCCCTTCTGATATTCCCCAGCATATCGTGTACGAAGACTGCTGGGTCGCTGTGTCCAGTGAGTCTTTTCATCTAAAGGGTTTGGTTTTATAGGAAGACCAATTCCAATTATTTGTGATCAAGTAAATCCTGGTGCAACGAATACCTTGAGCTCAGCCGCGGAGTCGGCAGACTCGTCGTATAACGGCTCATTAGCTATAACGATGTATGCGGCGGAAGCCAGAAACGAGAACTCCTAGTATGTAGCTTACGACGCGTTCCGTAGCGTGTTAACTGATGAAACCCAAGCCGTCTCTTTCTTCGGCCAATGGTAGGTACCTGTTTCGCCGCGCTATTACGGGCTCGAAGCTAATCGATTTCAGATGGACACGACCTTACAGAATATATCCAACACTTTTGCCACTAGATACGCGACGGAACTAGCGAGCAGGGGCTTGGACCTTACGAACCTCCTCGCGAGCGCGCCACAGGTCGTTACCCAACCTGTTTCATATATCATTGACAATGTCCGACCGTTTGACGTTGAAGTGTGCGTATCTCTTCGGCGGCGTCTTCATGAGAAGGGGTGCTGACTGGCGCAAACTAGTGCCTCTGCGGTTGACTTTGTTGGGCTCATCTATCTCTTGATTCTTGCTGTATGTGTCTTCTGTATACGTGACTCCAACTCAGTTCTGACACTTACGTCTTTCCAACCATCAGTTTATTACGGTGGTAAGTAGACGCGCACATACTACCAGTACGCGTCGATCAACGATTTCCCTCCTAGTTAATGAACTTTACCGCCCGAGTCATGGTCTCAGGCTTCGACCGCCGGCTACGCCTCTCTTCTCTCATCAAACTCCGCCTCATAGTGCCCCCATCTTTGTACTTCTTGATCTCAGTAAGTCCTACATGCCTCCCCCGGCTCGAAGCTCATGTGTCCGATTTACGCAGTTGAACTATGCGCTCGTCAGTCTGGCGTTCCAGGTGCCTTTCACTCGCGAGTAAGTTTGGGTTTTGTTTTGCAGTGTGCGGAAATTGATTTATTGATGGGGATGTAGGTTCGGCCGTGGCGGTTTTGTTGTGTATTGGATGTTGGCCTGGATGGGCATGACGGCCCTGTAAGCACCGTTTTTCATCGCGTATAGCTATGTGAGTCTCATCGCCTCTTGTACTGCAGCGGTCTTGCTGTTGAAGCGCTTGTGACGATCTTGACGCCGAAATTTATACCCTTCTTCCTTGTGCTATGGCTGATCAGTGCGTCTTCTCGTACCCCATTTGGTAGAAAATCCATTGACGATGTGGGGTGTATAGCTAACGTATCTGTGTCGTTCTATCCCATCGAGCTCCTCCCCACCATCTTCCGGTATGGCTTTGCCGCGCCGTTCTACAACGTTTCGCGCGGCGTGCGGACGATTGTGTTCAGGACGAGAAACCAAGGTAGGCTTCCCCCCGCCTTTCTCTCATAGCGAACGATAGTGACATTTCTCGTGTATACACAGTTGGTCTCAACTTCGGCATCCTCTTCGCATGGATCGTTGTTTCGTGCATAACCCTACCACTTTTCCAATGGTTCATGCGGAGACGAGCAGTGTTGGAGCATCGAAAGCAGCAGAAAGTGAGAGGAGCGAAGCATGCATGATAGAAGAGCTTTTTGTGTTCTTGTTCTCTGTGGTATAGATACTGCGCACTATCATCCAGCACTATTGTTGTATTTTATTGTGATTCTGTATATTCGTATGTACATGGCTAATCCAGCATGTGCATGAGTAACGTCGCATGATCGGGCAGCTTGACATCGGTGAGGCGCGGGCCTGCCATAAAGACACACAGCCACACCATCGAATAGCGGCGTGAGAGTCCATCACGTGCATCTCAAATTTCCAAGCCTACCCTAAACTTCAGACAAGATAAAAGCTGGCGCCGAGCATGATTGTTTCCTTAGAACATACTCAGCTAGGATCTATTTTATAGGTACTAACTCGAGTCTCGCATGTTTACACATGCCACATCCTTCAAATCCACTCGA